>CM068767.1:7691128-8200897 GCA_035084275.1 Hydrolagus colliei
TGTTTCGCCCTGATCTGCCTGGATTCGATCACAGGTCTCACGCTTGTCGGGCGAGTGCTCTAACCACTGAGCTCCAGGAGCTCCAGGTGGTAGGGAAAGGTAGAACGGGTCATGGCACGAAAGAGGGGTTGGAAGGATAGCTGGGTGGGGAGTGGGTGGGGGGGGGAAGGGGTCGAACAGGACTGCGAGGTTCTGCTTTGACTCAGTTAGGTGAAGCTTACAGCCATGAATAGTAACAATGTCAGCGCCTGAGGTGAGGAGGTGAAAGTCTTTGACTGATCAGGCACTGTGTGATTATTCTTATTATCATTGTTTTTTATTTCTATTTCTCGAGAAAGTGCTGATTGAAAACCCGAGTCTCCCTCCCTCCCTCCCTCCCTCCCTCCCTCCCTCCCTCCCTCCCTCCCTCCCTCCCTCCCTCCCTCCCTCCCTCCCTCCCTCCCTCCCTCCCTCCCTCCCTCCCTCCCTCCCTCCCTCCCTCCCTCCCTCCCTCCCTCCCTCCCTCCCTCCCTCCCTCCCTCCCTCCCTCCCTCCCTCCCTCCCTCCCTCCCTCCCTCCCTCCCTCCCTCCCTCCCTCCCTCCCTCCCTCGCGCTCGTTGGCTGATGTTTACCTGGCTCTCCCCTGTCACCTTTTTCTCCCTGTCGTCCATTTCTGCCGGGAGATCCATCCTTTCCTGTTATCCCATCACGGCCATCGGGGGCCACGCAGGCCGAGTCCGCAGACGATCCCGTCACCAGCATTAACAGCAGCGCCACATACCTCATGGTGTCTCTGTAAGACAATCAGCCACCATCAGCCCAACCACCCACCCACCCACCCATCCGGCCACCAACCCATCCAGCCACCCACCCACCCAGGCACCCACCCATCCACACATCCATCCATCCAGCCAGTCAGCCAGCCATCCACCCATCCACTAACCCACCCACCCACCCACCCACCGCACAAGCAAATCTCGGCTGACTTAACATGAAGCAACGACTGTCACACGAGGGCACGGAGTGATGTTGGTGCTCACACTGGTTAAGGATTTTAATAATCTCTGTCAGGGAGAGGGTGTAGAGTAGGTTAACGCAATAGCACAGAGCACAGAACAACTCCTTTGGGTGAAGTTACATCAGCCTAAGGTCTGAGTGTTGATGGGCTGAGCAGCCGTGTGTCTGTGTGTGTGTGAGTGTCTCCTGTCCTGTACCCCTGGTGAGGTACGCACGGTAAAAGCAAAGGGAAATCTTACCTTCAATAAGAACCTGCGTGACTGAGAGCGAGAGAGAGAGAGAGAGAGAGAGTCCCAGCAGCTGCTCAGTTTCAGGGTTGAGGCTTGTGCAAAAAAGGGGAAGAGAAACTTTGGAGCCCATCCTGGGACTCGATCCAGGTTCCCAATCAACAACTCGGACTCGCTCAGCCAAGCCTGATGTCAGACACCAATAATAATAATCCTTGCATTTAATATAGCGCTTCTAAACACCTTCTAAACATCTCGAAGCGCTTCACAGCGTATACCGTAAAGTGAAGTGACTGTATATTTGTGGGCGAAACGCGGCAGCCAATTGCGCACGGCAGCGTCTCTCCCCCCCCCCCCACCACAAACGGTCGTGGATTGAAATGAACCATTTACTATTGTTTTTTTCTGAGGGAGTATTATTAGGCGCGTGGAGCGAGGAAAGTTGCCCAAGGTTTCGCCCTGACCTGCCTGGAGTTGAACCCGAGTCTCTCGTTTGTAAACCGAGTGCTCTGGCCACTGAGCGACAGGACTCCGCATTCAACGAAATCAAAGCGAGTCGCAGGTTCACGGCTGTGAATCCTTCCATTCGACACGAAGGCTTTCACCCCGAGAGACAACAACAGCTTGCATTTTATGAAGCGTTGAAGATCCCGTGGCGCTATTGGAAAGAGAAGGGAGTTTCTCTCTCTCTCTCTCTCTCTCTCTCTCTCTCCTGACCAACAAATCCTCCAAATAAACGTGGCGACTCAGGCCACGGCTGTTTTGTGGGGACGTTGCCGCGCTCGCCTACGAAAATACAAACCGTCAGACTGAGAGACAACAACAACAACTGACATTTATGCATCACGTGGAGCGTGGTGAGGCACCCGGACCACGTGACAGGGACACGCGCGGGAACGCACAAGGAAGCTTTACTTTCAAGGCGCATTTAACGACAGGGTTTGGCCGAATGTCCTCTCCCTGCTTATAGTTCTTCTGTTCACACGATTGTAGAATTTACGAGCAAATCAGGAATACCGATATATCTTGTCGCCGAGCTCAGGGAGGCTGCTTTAGTCTGGAGGTCTGGCACATGTCTTAGCTTGGGTTGCAACGCCTCCTGAAGGCAGACAAGAGTACCACAAAATATTCCTTGTTGTCAGACATTTTCTCTCCACGAACGAAAAAACGCAAAATCCTGCAAATGCTGGAAATCCAGCTGGCAACACTCAGCAGGTCAGGCAGCATCTATGGAGAGAGGACAAAAGTGAGTCAACGTTTCGGGTCCGCGACTTTGTCATAAATCAAGGGGTTTACTCTTCTTCCGGTAGCTTTGTTTAAACACACCGTCATTTTCTTCTCGTTTTGCTTCTTTCCTTTCGTTTCTATTCACACATTCCACCCCACGCGCACTTTTTCTTGCATCGGTGTGATGTGTACAATCCGACAGATAAAATCAGTCAGTCACCTCATGATTATTTGTGGGACATCGCACTGCCACAAATTGACTGCCGTGTTCGCCCACAAAGAATAGCAATCCTTGCGTTTGTCACAGCGCGTCTTATCGCGTCTTCGAGTACGTCTGAAAGCCTTTCACGGAATCTACTGTAGAGCGAATGGACTGTGTATTTTGTGGGCGAAACGCGGCAGGCAAAATGAGCACAGCAGCGTCCCCCACAAACATTGAGTGGATTGAGTGACCGATTTATTATTGTTTCTTTTATTCTTGAGAGACTATTATCGGGTGTGCGGAATAAGGAAACTCCCAAGGCTAGGCCCTGACCTGCTGGGAAAAACACTCGCTTCCAAAATTCAGTCACTACATTTTACAGTAGAATTCGAGACGGCTTGAGGATGGATGGACGCGATGAGGTGGTGTTTCAAACGCAAGGATTATTATTTTCTGTAGATGGCGCTCTGATATTAACAATCAACACAAGAACCAACGGGGTCCAGAGCTTAGAAAGAGACAGACTTGGGGCTTCGAATCATCACCCCAGAGCTTAGAAAGAGACAGAGTTATTGTCTCAAGTTAGACTGCCGTGACTTTACACGAGTTACAACTCCAGGAGGTGGCACTCAAAGGACAAAGAGCTTTGGGAATTCTTCCCCGCTCCCCCATCCCCTCCCACTCCGAATCACCCCAGGCTGCGTTGCTATGAATCAGCGCTCGTAAAGTCAGACCCTGCTTTCTGACTGCCTTCAAATCTTACACATCAACAGTTATTTGCAGATCACACGAGAAACTTTAAAGGTTGTAATCCTTTTGAAGTCTTAAAACTAATTTTAAAAAACTGCATATCCCCCCCACCCGCCCCCCCCCCCCCCCCCGCCCCCCATTTCCCTCTATTCTCCCCCCCCCCCCCCCCCCCCCACCCCACCCCCGCACGGTTATCAATGTGTTTGTGCGGAGAGCTGATAGCATCTTTTCATCATCTCGGCTTCAAGACTATCTTGTGATGTGGGTTTTAAAGGAGAGGCTGAAGGCATCCTCAAAAACAAAATCAGATGCAAAGATTAAATTTATAATAATCTCGGCAGAATAACACTGGCCCCAAACCTCCCAGAGCTCATGCCTACGTCTCTGGATGTAAACGTTCTGGATGATAAGAATCCTCGCATTTGATATCGCGCCTTACTACCTTGTTGAGACGTCCCAAAGCCCCTCACGCAATATGTTGCGAAGTCAATCAACTGTATTTTCTGGGCAAAATGGCAGCAGCCAATTGTGTACAGTAGTCTCCCACAAACAGTCGTGGATTGAATGACCAATTGATATAATTATTTTTAAGGGATCATTACCCCTGGAAAACGATCTGCCAATCAACTAACGACCGGGTTCCTACTTACTGCTGGTAAACGGAGGCGTGTGGAGGGCGGGAACTTTAAATGTTTGCCTCGGTATCGAACCCCAGGTCCTCTCGCTTGTGAGGCGAGCGCTCTAACCAAGACACCAGCGGTGCCAACTGGGTGATGTGATGGCATGACTCGTTGCGTTGGACACAGCGCCTGTCACATCAGGAGCGAGTCTCAAAGCGCTTCACGGGATTTGCTGCAAAGTGTTACAGCTGTGCATCGTGTAGCTGAACACAGCGGCTAATTTGGAGACGGCGAACGTCCCGCAAGACCATGAAGCGAAACGACTAATTTGTTTTTATCTTATTCTTCAAATAGCACCACAAGATGCTTGCCGCGCCTAGAGAGAGGTGAGTCGCAGATTTTCGGCGGTTACGGCCAAAGGCTACGTTTTGAAGCTCTCCCCTCCCCTGCTCTCCCCTCCCCCTCCCACCCCCCCCCACCACCCCACCCCTCCCCAAAGTCCCACCAGAGTAATAAAATTGGTCATTGTGCGCAATTGGCTGTCGCATTTCGCCCATAAAATATACAGTCACGATAAGATGTGAGGAGCGCTGTACCAAATGCAAGGATTATAATTATTATTATTATTATTATTACACTTTCCTTCTCATTGATGTAAAGCATGCGATACAATGCTAATAGCCTCTTCACACGAGCCTCTTCATACAGGCTGGGAATAATACAGCTCAAAGGCCTCAGTGGATATGGTGTCCTTCGGAGGCCACTGGCAACCTTGGGACACTGTGATACAGGATGTCCTCTGTCACTGGAGCTGGACGCAAAGACAGAGCTCAGCCCAGTGTTAAGGAATGAGTACTGCTGTAGTACATTGTGTGTTTCACAGACCCTCTGGTCTGCCGACACTCGGCCACTATTGTACACACTCAGCCACTACTATACACACACACACATACAGCCACACACACACACTCAGCCACTACTATACACACACACACATACAGCCACACACACACAGTCACTACTACTACACACACAGTCACTACTACTACACACACACACCCAGAGTCACTACAATAGACACACACACAGCTACTATTCCACACACACACACACACTCAGCCACTATCATACACACACATACAGCCACTATTCCACACATGCGTGCACACACACACACACACACACACACAGTCACTACCACAAACACACACACACTCAGCCACTACTATACACACAGCCACTATTCCACACATACTCACAGTCACCACTACACACACACATTCTCACAGAGCCACTAGTCCACACACACACACACACACTATTCTAATCTTTTCAGATGTAAAGATTCTTTCTAATCTGGTCCCATCAACCATGAAGCCAAAGCCCCAGCGGGTCCTAGCTGGACAAGCAGAGGAAAGCTTGGCAGACAGCGGTATTAATGGCTAAACTGTGTGGTTTAGTTGGTTAGACTCCAGCAGTTATCCCCCCACACACACTCTGGGCTGCTCCCCCAAGCCTTGGCTCTTCTCAACCTACGCCTAATACTCTCTGGAATTAGGTAAGTAGGATGTGTCCCTCCAGGGAGAGAGAGAGAGAGAAAGAGAGAGAGAGAGAGGTGGGGGAGCGCATTCCATTCCAACAGTCTATCTCTGGGATTGTCCACGTGTCGGTGGGATGCCGGGGGTGTTCTCAGTTCGGTTTCCGCACGTGTCCAACACTCGGCAGGACTTAACCCAATCCGACCCAACCCCCCCCCCCCCCCCCCCCAACCCCCCCCCCCCACAACAGACCAGAGCCGAGCCAAACCTGGCGTCTCATTTAGAGAGTCGTTTCGTGGCTCGGCAGCATCGCCGGTCTTTAAAGACAAGAAACGGTTCCGCGGGCTGAGACGGAGCGGAAATTTGGGAAGCTGCTCAGATGTGTGGCATTTTCACACGAGAGGCAGACACTCCCGTGTGTGGGTACAAGGCAGCGGAGTGGAGTCAGGCCTTTGTATTATACTGTTTGGATTTTGATTTCAGTTCAAGTTCACTTGCTATTCCACTGGGACTTCTTACACATATATATACACACGCATCAAAGTTGCGCTGACACCTGACAGACAGCATCGATGCTTACAGCTAATCCTATTCACGGGACATCTTCATTAACCTCGGCCTGTGTGTTTCATGCTGTTCTCTCTGGCATTTCCCCCTCCTCCCCCAATCCTCTCCCAACACTTCTCTTCCCCGACTCCTTCAACTTATAAAAGGTCTTGTCTCTCTATCGCCCGCAATTCAGGAGCTGTCGGTTGGTTCCCTTCACGCTGTCAGGCTCTGAGCCTCTGTCAGCTGGTGTGTGTTTTTTTTTGCTGGTTTGACACTCGCTGTCTTCCCACGTCTGCTGTGAAACTCGGCAAGTGCCAAGCGCACTTGAAGTGAGACGTCTCAATTTTATCTGTTTGTAAAAATTGCAGAAAAGGGCTCCGTGTGCTCAGTAACCATGGCGACCGGCCAGGGGGAGCCCTCCCTCCACTGTCTCCCTCCCTCTACTCCCTCCACTCCCTCCTTCCCTCCACTGTCGCCCTCCCTCCCTCCCTCCATCCATCCATCCACTCCCTCCCTCTATTGTCTCCCTCCCTCTCTCCACTCCCACCCTCCATTGTCTCTCTCCCTCTCTCCCTCGCTTCAGTGTGTCTCCCGGTAGAACTATTGGTGCTATACATTATTGGTAGCCGCTTGGCTACCAGAACGTAAGAAACGCTGCACCATTAAAGGCCACGGAAGGCCCACTTTAGTTTGCCTCCCACCTTGTTGCTGGCAAAGTCTCATTTCACGGGCGTTCATTTCCAAACGCTCTGGTAATGTTCTGCTTCCCCGCCCCCCCCCCCCACCTCCAGGGCAACTGAGCCGAGTCCTCGGAGGTCAGAGTGTCTTCTTGAGCGAGCTTCTCTCCTTTAGCGCAGTGCTGACAGGTAAAGGCAGTCAGGCAGAACCAACTGAATGCAGAGTAGCCCCAGAGAGTAACAGTTTGGCTGAGGTAGGATAATAGGATTTCTGCACTGCTGCTCTGTCAGATAACTAGCGTTTGGACACGGCTGGGTGGATCAAAGATACAGGTGTACAGGCAGCACGGCTCGCTCAGGGGCAGAGAGCCGAGGTTTGAATTTGAAACGCTGAGAGATGGTAATTAAAATGATAACATCCATTATCAGATGAATACTTTCCGTTCCCTCCCCCCCCCCCCCCCACCCCCATTAAATTTTCTCCCACAAAATATACAATATATCAATATATATAAATGGACTTTTCAGGGTGTTGATCATTTTGATCCGCGACTGTTTGTGGGGGACGCTGCCGTGCACAATCGGCTGCCGCGTTTCGCTCACAAACGTACAGTCAATTCACTTTACAGTATATTCTGTGAAGCGCTTTGAGAAGCGCTATATCAAACGCAAGGATCATTATTATTATTATTATTATTGACACTTTTGTTGGAAAGTATCTGCCGTTCAATTTGGTCCCGTTCCCAGCCGGTCCTCGAGAGGTTAATACTGTTTGATGCTGAGCTTTGTAACCTCTGACTCCCTCCCCCCACCCACGCCCCTGACATTACGCTGACCCCCCCCCCCCCCCCCCCTATCTCCTCGGTCGAATTACTCGATGTTTCCTGGCCGCAGAGAGCCATCTGGAAGTGATCTGGGGCCGGCCTCTCCCAACAAGCCTTTCCCCTCAACAACCAGGATTCCGGGAATCTGGGTCTGCGACCAAAACTAACAAGTCTCTGTTCGGAATCAAATCCACTCAACCCGGACACTCAGTGTCGGAGCACCGCGAAGTGTGGCTGAGAATGAATAATTCCCTGCGTTTAATATAATAGCAAATATAATAGTGGAGCTCCTCTAGCTCGGTGGTTAGAGCGCTCGCCTTACAAACGTGATAGGCCGTGTTTCGAATCCAGGCAGATCAGGGTGAAAACCTCGGGCAAGTTTCCTTACTCCACACCCACACCCACACCCACACCCACACCCACACCCACACCCACACACACACACACACACGCGCCCAATAGGAATCCGTCTTAAAAAAACAACAGGATAATAAAATTGGTCATTTGCAATCCACGACTGTTTGTGGGGGGGGGGGAGACGCTGCCGTGCGCAATTGGCTGCCGCGTTTCGCCCACAAAGATACAGTCAATTCACTTTACGGTATATTCTGTGAAGCGCTCTGAGACGTCGATAAGAAGTGAAAAGCCCTGTAACAAATGCAAGGGTCATTTTGTGTTTTCAGTGTTTCGCGTGCGAGGTGTGCAAACTGCTCCGCGTAACTCCGAACACACCTGTGCGAGTGTGCGCCTGAGCGTGTGCACCTGTGTGGGAAGGTGTGTCAACGGGTGCTTGCCTTCCTTTGCCCATAAGTTACACAGTCACAGTGGGTGAGTATGTGCGCGTGAATGAATGTGTGTGTGGGAGGGAGGGAGGGAGGGAGGGAGGAGTGAGAGCTTGGTCTGCTGTACGGGATTAGATTCTGCTTTGCCCGGCCGGCCTGGCAAACATACATCTGGGGACTACAGCACGCAGGTTAAGTCTTGAAGTTCAGTCCAGCATTCACATCATGTCTGTCCATAGTAATTTTTATCGCTGACACATTATTAACTGTGACAGGATAAGCAGCTGGCAAATTTGGGTTTGCGTTCTCGTATTTACCATAATTAGATTTATAATTACACTTGGCATTGCTGTAGATAATGAGGTCATGCTGTAATCACGCTCAGGTTTGGGGTCAGTGATCTATGGATCTCAATGTCCCCTCAGATTCACTTTCAATTAGAGCAGCATCGATTTGATAAGCAGTATGAGAGGCCCAGCTAAAGGCAGAGCAGAGTTGAAGCGGGCCACAGGGCAGAGGAGAACTTTCCCACTTGGTTTAGACACTGATCCCCCTCAATATCCTCCATTCATTGTTCCCACCGTTGTCCTAATGTCCACACGTCCTGTAGCAACACATGTCAGCAGCCTGATTTAAAGAAGAAAATAATAACTCCTCATGTTTGATCCAGCGAGGGAGGAAGGGAGGGAGGGAGATTGCCAGATTGCCCACAGCAATGAAGCGATCGACTGATTTTATCAGAGGTGTAGTTGGCCAGGACACTGGGGGAAAGGTGTCTCAGCCAAAACCAGGACGTATCTCCACCTGGTCACCACCTTCACCACAAGTATACAGTCAATTCACTTTACAGTATATCCTGTGAAGCGCTTTGAGACATCTAGAAGATTGGAAAAGCGCTACAACATCAAATGCAAGGATTATTATTATATTATTATAGTTTCGTGCTCTGCCATTGTCAAGCGCACTAGGACGCTGTCGTGCGTGAGGGGGGCTGGGTGGGCGGGCGGGGGGGGGGGGGGGGGGAGGGGGGATCCGTAACGTCCGCCCACATGGGCTGACGGGACCTCGGTCTGAACGTCTCAACCAAAGCGCGGCGACTCCGACAACGCGACTGGCTAGCGATCAGTCAGCGGTCGTGGGCTACCTCCGTCGGTCTGCTCATGTAGAAAATGAAGATTCATTCCCCAAACTCGTGCAAAAGCATTTAACCAGACAGTGTAATTAAAGAGCTGCCTGTGCCTGAAGTCTAAATGAACTATTATAGAGAAAACATTGACGGAAGATCCAATTAACGGCAATTTGGGTTTGAGCGTGATGGGCCGTGGATAGTTGGTTGTGAGCCTCCCCGCCACCGCATTCGCAGTTCATCCCGACGTGCCTTTGGTCTCTCTCTCTCTCTCTCTCTCTCTCACCTGACGCAAAAAATGAAATGGTTTCACTGCGCTCTCGATGTCGAGTTAAACATCTTGCTGGCACTTTAAGGCACAGCAGGAATCAACACAGCCATCATTGGCTACGATGTCCAACAGAAGGTTGTGGGATTAATGCGAATGCAATAATCACAACATAAATAAAGCCTTAGCTGCGGTTCCCAAGTGAATAACATGATTTTATGACTAATCTGTTTAATTCCAACCAGAAAGACTCACAGCTGCATTCGTGGAGCCAAATGCGGTCGTACCGTCAGACTGAATATGACACTGAGCCCATTCCCGCTGATACTAACACTGTTAGTATCAAATGCACAGATACTAACACTGTTAGTATCTGTGCATTTGATACAAAGCCTTTCATACTGCGAGGACGGATGTCTCAAAGCGCGTCACCGGACTCGCTGTAAAGTGTAGTGACTGAGTATTTGTAGGAGAACGGGGCGGTCGATTTGCACACAAGCAACACCCCCTCGTGCAGACCTAATGGTAATAAATAATAATCCTAGGATTTACTATATCACTTTATCATTGAGATGTTTCAAAGTGCTTCGCAGAATGTACTGTAAAGTGGAGTGACTATCTGTTGTGTGGGCGAAACCCGGCAGTCGATTCGCACACATCGTGCTCCAGCACTGTCCAGCTCGGGACACTAACCTGCGTGAGGCGGCGCTGTGTAAATGCTGTCGTTGTTGTTGTGGTTGTTGTTGTAATGTGTTTTAATCCACAAAACACCATGTAGATTAAATCAATACGTTAATTCAAAACCTTGCAAGTTGACTTCTATCGGATCACCCTCTATCCCAAATTCCCCCAGTCACTCTTCCCTAAAATTATCCTTTTAGACTTGTCTCAAGTCAATTGCCACATATCTCATTAAGACAATATGGAACAGTTGCTATCGCTCCCACCCAATACTATCCAGACTGAGAATTGATGGGTTAATAATAATAATCCTTGCATTTGATATAGCGCTTTCCACGTCTTATAGACATCTTCACAGAATATACTGTAAAGTGAATTGACTATATATTTGTGGGAGAAATGTGGCAGCCAATTGCACACAGCAGCGTCCTACAAACAGTCGTGACCAAATTCTTATTGGGTTTTTTGGAGGGATTATTATCAGGCGTATGGAGTAAGGAAATTTGTTCAAGGTTTCAACGGGCCAGCGATCGAATCCATGTTTCTCGTTCGCAAGGCCAAGTGCTCCAACCACTGAGCTACAGGACTCCACAATGGGATGGGGATGGGGAAGAAAGAACATTTTTCCCCGCGTTTTACCGCACTGGACCTTCTCGAAAGCAATGACGGCGAAGGACGGGGACTGTGTGTTTTGCAGGCAAAGGGAGGCAGCCATTTGCACAGAGTTCGGTTTCCTCACAAGACAAAAACAAACGAGAGGAAGCCCGGTCTTCTGCAGCAAGTGTAAGCCACAGATCTGACACCAACTGCAGATGTAAACTTAACAGGCCGGTAACCAACAGCCTGTTAAAGACCTCGGAGTCAGCCACATTAAACACTCCATCTCTAGGGGCCTGAGTGCATTCAGCCCGCGTGCCTCAGACCATAAATGCTAAAGCTCCCTTCCAGGTTTTGCCCATTAATCAGCGGGTGTTAGCCTCAAAACAAATAGCTCAGTTAGTTGGTATTGCTGTGTAATGTGCAGCAGCTGGACAAGGTGCCTTAAGCACCTGTTTTAATATCCTGTCGCCCTGGACACTTCTCTTCTTTATTGCTAACGAAAACTCCAGAAAGAAATTGAAACCCATCATTTGGGTTTTTGCAAAATCGGACAGCCCGTCAAACCCTGTGGAAAATGAAGCGGGATTTCGCCACGAAACACACACGGTCACTACGCCCGTCCCCGGGAAGCACTTTGAGGCATCCTCCCGACGCGGAAGGCGCTATCGCCAATTGTTATAATCTCAAAACAGGGGGGTGAGGGCAGTAATGAGTGAGTGCGTTCAACAACAATAACAATCCTTGCATTTGATACACATTTGCTACAACTGATCATGTTGTTGAGACGTATCAATTACGCACAGCAATGTCCCACAGACAGTCGTGGATTGAATGACCAAATGATTATTATTTTAAATGCATTATCACTCCTGGAAAGCAATCTGCCAATCGACTAACAACCAGCTTCCCACTGACTGCTAGGTAAACACAGGCGTGTAGAGATAGGAAACGTGCCTAAAGTTTCGCCCCCCCACCCCCCCAACCCCTGCGGGAATAGAACCCAGATCCTCTCGGTTGCCAGGCGAGAGCTCTAACCATTACGCTATGGGACTCGCGTGGCTTGTATAGACAAGTTATTCCGTGTAACCGTGCAATCCCACGTGGATGGTTCAAAATACCGGTTGCAAAGAGAAGAACAAAAGAGAATGGAGATGGAATGTGTTGGCTCTGATTACTAGGAAATCAAGGGAATCGTTGGAAGGTTTGGATTCAGCTGCGTTTCTGGTTTGGGGGTTTTGTTTTTTGCCTCGGTAGGAATCCGAGCAATTCTTCTGAGAGAAACGGATCCGGAGGGAGTGGCAGGAGACACCTGTTCAGAGCAGGAACTTCATTAGCTACGTGTCCGATGGACAACCCCCTGCTTTCGGAGATTTATGGCTGTATTTCCTCCGGATCTGTGCTGTCACGGCTTGTGTTTGCGTGTGTATCAGAAAGAGAGGGAGCGGGAGAGCCATGGAAACATTAAAGCGACGCGTGTGGAAGAGAGATGGAAAGCGGGATGAGCAACCGAGGCCGACTTAAAGGACTGAGTGGAGGCACGGACACGGTGGGCCGAATGGCCTCCCTCTGTACTGGACATGTCCCGCGTTTTTCTGGACCTGACACAGAGACATGAGGAGGAGCCGTGTAGATTTGTGTAACTCTGGCAGGGAACAGAGGAATCACAGGGTCATCTCAAATCTCACCACGTGTTCAGTATTTTTTGGCTGGTTTGGACTTGCAGTAAAAATGAAATCTCTCTCTCTCTCTCTTGTTTATCCGCGTCGCCTCCCGACTGATCCAGATGTGGGTTTGGACAAATCGAGAGGAAAGACACAGGAAGCGTTGCGAACCCACAGCCTCTGATGGTTACATTCTGGTCACAAGCTTGAAAAGCTGATATGTATTAAGTTTTAACAATCTTGAGTTGTTCCCAATGAAATGGATGAATGCAACACAAGGTCACGGGGATTTAAAGGGACAGTGAGACACACCATTAATCAACCGGACGGGCCAACGTTTATCCAGCGGTGTTAAAAGAAATCTAACTCAAGTGGAGAATGTTTGATTTTCATGGCTGCTCTACACTGAACAATCCATCTGTTCCCCCCCCCCCCCACCCCCCCCCCCGCCCCTTACTTTTTTCTGTAATTAGTCCATGAGTGTCAGCCTAAACTGTGGGCTCAAAGTCTCAATAATAATAATAATAATCCTTCCATTTCATCTAGGGCTTTTCATGTCTTCTAGATGTCTCAAAGCGCTTCACAGAATATACTGTAAAGTGAATTAACTGTATATTTGTGGGCAAAATGCGGTAGCCAATTGCACATACAGTGTCCCACAAACAGTCGTGGATTGAAGTGACCAAATTATTATTATCAATTATCAATTATTATTATTATTATTAGCAATGTGGGGTTTGAAACTCCAACCTGCTGACCCCAAGAGGCAAGAATATGGAATTTAGTCATTTAATCTACGACAGTTTGCGCGACGCTGCTGTGTGCAATTGGCTGCCCTGTTTCACTCGTGTATATTCCGTGAAGCGCTTTGAGACGTCTAGAAGACGTGACGAGGAGCCACATCAAATGCAAGCATGATCGTTAGTATTATGATTGATGGGCGCAAACGGGCTGCCACGTTAGTTGACAGAAAAAACACAATCACTCCACTCGACAGTAAATCCTGTGGAGCACTTTTTGAGATTTCCTCCTGAAGTGAAAGGCGTTGGACCAAATCGAGGATTAAGGTTATTTTTCCGCTGCGTTGCAGATTGAGATGTGATCAGACTCAGCTGCTGACGTGCGGTTTGAAAGTATGTCCCGTGAGTGGGAGTGGGGGAGTGGGTGGGGGGGGGGGGGGGAGGGGAATGGGGGGAATGGGGGGGGGGGGGGGGGTGGTGGGGGGTGAAATCGCGCACAGCTTTGCTCAGCGAGTTGGCCAGCGAACAGGACCTGAGGAATTAGTTCCAAACACGGAGACCCATCTGTTCATAAAATACCAGCGGAAGGAAAGAAAGAGAGGTTTTGCACCTAATCATGGGAAAGTAGAAACTTTTATTAAACGCTGCTCTGCTCATAAATTAAGCCCGATCTTGCACTGACTTGTGGCCACTCCGCACTTCACAGAGACACGCAAACTCTAGAGACTCGGTGGGAAATTAAAAAATACTAAAACGCCAAAAGGCGATTACAGTGTTTCAATTACTTTGGGCTGACTCTATGTTTGATAACTCTGTTTTGGTTCTTCAACCCCCGTCCCACCCCCTCCACCCCCCCCCACCCCTTCCTCAGTCTT
This sequence comes from Hydrolagus colliei, assembly GCA_035084275.1. Classification (NCBI taxonomy): domain Eukaryota; kingdom Metazoa; phylum Chordata; class Chondrichthyes; order Chimaeriformes; family Chimaeridae; genus Hydrolagus; species Hydrolagus colliei. The sequence goes on from CM068767.1 coordinate 7,705,472, forward strand.
ATAGCGTGCTCCCTCTCTGGTCTCAATCCGCTCACCATTTCAATCTTCACCGCTCCCCCCCCCCCACCACCCCACATCCGGTTTCAATTGCCCCCTCGTCTCAATCGTGGAGTGAAACACAACTCGGGGAGGTGGGGGGTGGGTGGTGGATGGAGTTCTCATTCCTCATCTTTGGGTGGGGGGGTTGGTGGGACGGGAGAGGGTTTATAAATATGGTGGAGAACCTAACACTCGGGAAATAATAATTATCATCATAATACTAATAATCCTTACATTTGATAGAGCAACTTTCACGTTCAGAGAATGTCTCACGGGATACACTGTAAATAACATGTAGTGACTGTGTGTTTTTGTCAGGGGTGTAGATTGCAATGGGAGGGCCCTGTTCTGGGCTCTGGGCTCACAGGTCAATGCTCTCTCATTGCTTGGGAAATGCTTCTCAGATGTTTCTTTGGCAAAAGCTCCTAATTAAACCAATTAACTCGAGCCTGGATTCAATCAAAGACGCTCACACTGGAGCGTCGGTCCCCTCAGCGAATGGACCTGAACACCGTGCGTCCGTCCGTCTCCGGCCAGATCACTGGGGAAGCTGGGGGGGGGGTCAAGCATCTTGTTCAAGAGTTCCCCTCTCCCCAACCCCCCCACCCCCACCCCCACCCACCTCACTCTCCACCCCAACCTCCGCCTGAGTACCGAGTGACAGTGGCGGATGAAACGTGACCTGGGTGCTGCTATTGGCTGCCGAGTTCACCCCACCCCCCCCACAAAAAAAAAGTGGACACTCGTACTTTACAGTAAATCCTGTGAAGCGCTTTGTGACGTCCTACGCGAATAACAACCCGGCGGGTTACAGTAACAGTCTTGGTTAATGTATGTGCCCCTCTTGTGTTAACAATCACTTTGCTGCCACGCTTGTACAAGAGCAATTATTTGTTGTCTGATTAGTATTTCCTAGCCAGTATATTCACCTGCCTGTCGTTGGGACTGGGACCTGATGCTGGAACAAGTGTGTGAGTCTCTTCCCGAATAGTGCCTCGGGGACTTCAACATCCATCAGCGCAGGCAGACGTAAAGTAAAAATTGAACGTTTCATCTCGAGGATGTGGATCAGCCCGATGATGGTTGATGGCCCTCACGAGCCTCGTGAGTCAAAACATCGTGGTCTTAGCGCTGCCACTGGAGATTGGGTTTCCACAATGGCTGACACCTGAACATTTGTCGCAATGAGGCCGAACGATCCTGCAGATAATAGAGCGATTATTATTCTGCGCATGTAAATCAATGCTACAGGACTTCACGCACTCGAAACCAGCGGAGACAAGATTCATTGTATTTTCTTCACAAAAGAGAATCAATGATGCAAGTGCAAGTTGAAGAGAAAAAGTTGTTTCATTGGGAGAAGAGGCTGGGAGTATTTCACAGAACGAGCGGCGGCGGGCGGTCTGTTTGTCCATCAACCGAACTCTGGTAACAGGTAAGAATAGAATCAGAAAAGGCTTGGATCTGCGGAACACTGCCCCATGCTACTGCAAGTAAAACATTTACTGATGTGTCTATCACATTTAGACACAGACTCGGCTTTCCTGAACGCACCAGCCCACCAGCCCTCCTTATCACCCTCCCCACAACACACACGGCCCTCGCCATCACTCACAGCCGCCTTCCACGCTTCGGTGGAGCAAAAGCACGAATTAGTGCCGTCGGCTTCAGAGAGACCGAGGAACGCAGAGCGAAACGGGAGAGACCGATAAGCGGGGAGGCGTCAGAGGAAATGTCAGGATATTACAATAGATCATATAACAAAACATCGAATCCATAATTAATACAAGGAACGTCAGCGGGGCAAAGGGGATGGTGTGTCGGCCAAGGAAATGGAACACTCAAACACTGCGCGATGTTAATGGAGCCCCACTCACATGGAGAAAGCATTATGAAATCATTCCTTTTATAGTCTCTACTTTGGCACGAGGGGGAAGGAATTCAGACTCAGCGCCAGACTGAATGTATAGCAGCCAGCTCCGTGCTGAAAGCACTGAACAAACCGAGCTCCAGGCGCTCCGAGGTCCGATAGGTCGTCGCCTGGTGAGATTGTGGCAAGTCTGAACTCAGGCAAGAAAAGCGTTTGATTTCTTGTCAAAGCGGCATCTTAGATGATCGCAATGCTGGAATCGGTGTCACCTCCTCAAGTCACTCAACTTTCGCGCCCCTGTTGTTAGGAGGTGGTGGGGGTGGCTTTAGAGGCTCCGAGCGATCCAGGCCTGGGTGGAGGAGATTCCATCGGACGAGACATTAAATCAAAGTCCCTCCTGGCTGCTCAAATGTAGCAACTAATCTAAAAGTGATTGGAGTTTCCCCTGGCGTCTTGGCCAACAATCCCCCCCAAAATATGTCATTTATAAAAAAGAGATCCATTGCTCCACGATTTGATTGGGGGCAAACGTTTGACTTACAAAACAACACAGTGAAAGAAGGTAAAGTAAAATGCCGTGAAGCACTTCAAGACGTTTTGACAATGCCACAAAGCCTCAATTCAAATACAAGGAATAATACAATCGTTATTATTATTAGTTGACTGTTTTTATGATGATGAAGAGATAAAGAGTAAGGTCTCTTGTAACTACGCCCCCAGGCTAACGTCGTTGAGTCAACATCTCTGCTTGGAGTTCACTGCTATATTTGTCAAGTGCTTTGCTGGGTTTACAGTGAAAGGTGTGATTAATTGCTCTCGCTGGCTGTCAGTAAAACTGGACCCATTAGTTATTCTGTTCCATTTTCTTTATTTTAAATCTGGCACGTGGTGTTCACGGACAGCCACGTTGCTCTGGTCAATTTAGCAACCCGAGCGCATTGTTAGTTTTGATCGGATTTTAAATGTGATGCCTATTCTTCACTAAATCTCTCAGTTATTATTCATTCACTCAGCGTGGGTTTCGTTCGAAGCTCTGCCCTGGTTCCTCAATGGGAACTGCGTAAATACTGGGCCGTAAATAATGATAAAAGATATTGAGGGGGAAGGGAGAACAGAGGACATGGATCAGAGCAGGGAACTTTAATGAGGGAGTTAGCCTCAGTATAGTTTTGATGATAATAATAATAATCCTTGCATTTGATATAGGGTTTTCACATCTTCAAGATGTCTCGAAGCCCTTCACAGAATATACCGTAAAGTGAATTGATTGTGTATTTGTGGGCGAAACGCGCCAGCCAATTGCGCACAGCAGCGGCCTGCGAACAGTCAACGGCCACAGTCAAGTGACCAAATTATTATTGTTTTAAATTTCTTGAAGGATTATTCTCAGGCAGTGTGGTGTAAAGGAAACTTGCCCAGGTTTGTTTCATGATGGGAGAAAGAGCAGGGGAAATGAGATTCTAGTGGACAACAGCAATGGGAGAAGCAATCACCAACGCAGATATGATGGGGATATGATATGATATATAATATGATACGAAAGAGCAGGGAATGGGATCAGAATATGAGTACGAGCACAGATGCAAAGGGCGGAACAATCCACCTTTATGTTCAGCATTACGATGGGATTGAGGCAGATTTCAACAAGAGCGTTCGCTGGGTTAATTGCGTTTCCGCTAGTGTGCAGTGAGCTCTCTACACCTGCAGGTGGCTCCTTTAAGCCACCACACGGAGCTTGGCACCAGCTGGGAATTAACTCCCGAGGAAAGCCATCCATCCTGCAGTTTGCAGTCGCTTTCGTAGAGCCGAGTTTAAACCCGCGATCATTTATATTCTGTCAGCGTCTTAAACTAGGCAAAGCCTCGTGGGGGAATCACTGCGGTTTCTGCCAATTACTCATTCACACCAGCGATCCGATCAGAGGCATTGTCTCAGGAAGCAGTTTGATGTCACAGAGGTTGCAGGCACGTGAGAAGGACTGAGGTCAGTCCTGGGCATCTGGCACGAAAGAGGCAAATTGATTACCGCCGGCCCCCGAGATGCCCGGTGAGATCTTGTGCTAATAATAATAATAATAATAATAATATAATAATAATCCCTGTATTTAATATAGCGCTTTTCACGTCTTCTGGACGTCTCAAAGCGCTTCGCAGAATATACCGTCAAGTGAATTGATTGTGTATATATGTGTACTAAACGTGGCAGCCAATCGTGCGTAGCAGCGTCCCCACAAATAGTCGTGGGTTGAAATGACCAATTTTTTTTGGGGGGGGAGGGATTATTATCGGACGTGTGGGGTAAGGAAACTCGACTTACAAGCGAGAGACCCAGGTTCGATTCCAGGTTTCGCCCCGCCTGTCCTCCTGGAATCGAACCCAGGTCTCTGGCTTGTAAGGTGAGACTGCTCTCACCACTGAGCTCCACAGGTGTAGTTTGATGAGCTCAACAACTCATCACAGTCTAGGCTGAGGGGAAGCGAAAGGAGTTTCTCTCCCAACCCTAACCCTAACCCTAACGAGTTCCTCTCTCCCAGTTTCCTGGTTGACAATAACCGCAGATGCAAAATCGGTCCCTCACTTCGTGGCTGTTTGCGGGATATCGCCGTGCACAAATCAGCTGCTGCCTTTGCCTATTAATATTATATTGTTATATTCAGCGAAGCCCTTTGAGACAGTTTACCTAGGTGAGAGATATTATTTCAAATGCAAGGTAGATCAATATTTTATACCAAAACATTCTCCCCCCCACTCCACCCCCCCCTTGCCCCCACCTTTAAATCCAAACACTGTTTAGTTATTGTTTCAGCACCAACAAACACTGCTTATGACTGAAACTTGCCTTTTACGTTTCTCTGCCGATGGGAGAAATTGCTGTTTCGCTGTGCGCCTCAATAAAAACCCGATACATTTTTAACAGTCGTTCAAAATACTGCGGGAAGTAGGGGGAAAAAATCCATTCCTACCCCTTGCCTCGGGCTGGTTACTGTGTTATTACATATTAGCAGTTCTGGAGACAGGGGTCAATCAGGTGAAGGGAGTTTCCACCTGACCCTCCACACTAGGGAATTATTCTTTGAGCCACAACACTATATTAGCACTTCTTGTATCAGACACACACACAGAAACACTCATCACTAATGCAGAGATTTTTTTTATCGTAACGTCAGCGATTTTTGTAAAGGAGAACAGCAATACTGATAATAATCCTCGCACTTGAGATCGCGTATTTCACAACGAGCGAGTCTGCGTCTAGGCTGGTTACGGTCACTGTCCTGTGGTGTCGGCCTGGAGTGGGAGTTGAAAGTTCAGATGTCGCAAGGCAACTTACTGCAACCCTCTGACCCAGAGGTGAGAGTGTGACCAACTGAAGCCAGCTGTGACCTAGCCAAGCTGTGACCTAGCCAAGCTGTGACCTAGCCAAGCTGTGACCTAGCCAAGCTGTGACCTAGCCAAGCTGTGACCTAGCCAAGCTGTGACCTGCTGAAGCGAACGCCAGCTCTTGCATCGCCGTTGCCTTTCCCGTCATCCTTCGTCCAAAGGACCTTCTCTGTCACCCAGACAAGATGCCGATTTTTGCAGCGTCGCACCTCTGCACGGGAGAGATGAGGGAACTGCCAGCCCAGCTCCGCTGAAAATAACGAGGTGAGAAATGTCCCAACCGCACGACAAGCCGAAAGCTACTGAGCCGCAAATTGTCCCGCGATAACGCGGCCGGCAGCGCTTTCGAGAAGGGAGAAAATAATGAGTCTGAGGTGAACGGGTGCCTCGGTCGTCCGTGGCTTCGCTGCCTGACTGGCAATTAATAGCACAAAGAGCAGGTTCCCGGGGAGAAGAAGCAATTATTGCCCTTCAAAAAGGTCTGATTGCTTCAGATCTGCTTCCACTGAGCACTGGCTTGATGGGCCGAGCGATGCTGGTACGTTAGCTGTTTGTAAGCCCGGCGTGAAAGGTCTGGCTCCGATAATTCGTAATTGCTGCCAGAGTCACCAGCTGCCAAAGGGGAAACCTTAATATTGAATCCACCAGCGTTTCATACAAGGACAGTCTGATAAACGTACTTCCAACTTGCACTTTACAGCCGCCACCTGGCTCAGCATGGGGAGCTGTAACCTCGACCGTCGGAACATTGTGAGATCAAGCCCTTACCCTGACACTCGGTTTAGGCAACCCTCCGATTGCCGAACATCCTTCAGAACTAGACATTGAGCTGTCCGATTGTTCGATATGTTTATTCCAGGAGTCATGCCCAACGAACTCCCAAAGTGAAAATGGGCCGTTGCTTCACAGATGTTTGTGGGTGGTTGCTGGGCTCAAATCAGCCGCTGCATTCGCCTACAAAGTGCACAGTCACTACTCTTAAATCACAGTTCATCCTGCGAAGCGCTTTGTGGCAGCCTTGGTGTGCCGGCTTTGCTCCCTGTGGCGTGTGGTTGGTTAACAGTTGTCAATGGAGATATTAATTAAGTTTTTCCAAGCAGTTCCCAATCGTTCCTGTGATCTCTACCGAAAGCTTTTTACACCAAGTATTAATAATCATTGCATTGCTGTCAAGCGAGTGGATCTGGGAACATTGAGATTTTGACCTCGGCATTAATGAAAGATTATGGGGTGGATAATGTACAGTCCGATCATCAATCAAACAGGGTACCTAGCTGACATCAGGATATTATTTCTAATCTATAGAAGTGGGACACGTTGATATTTCAGTACAAAGCAATCTTTTAAAGGACACAAAGTCCTGGCCAAAATTGAGCACTTACAACAGAACTGTGTTTTGTGTCCGTTTGGTAAGAGATGGGGTCACTTTCCCCTCCCCACCCCCCCCACCACCCCCCACCCCCACCATGCTGTCAAGGGAGCAGTAAAGAGTGTTGGGTAGTGGGGGGTGAGTTGGGTTGGAGTAGAGAGTTGGGTTTGGTGTGGACTGGAGAGGGTAGTAGTCGGGAGTTGGGAATGGGTAATTTGGTGGGAAGGTTGGTTCGATTGGAGTGACAGCAGTTGGGGAAAGCTCTCACGCTGCAGCAAATTGCAAATATCGGGAGCAGAGAGACATCTCTGCAAGAAGCCACCGGGGACCCCTCCCTCCATCACTGGGCAAGTATTTACATCTCAATCTGCTGCCATCCAGCTCTGTCTGGACCTCACACAAACAATTGAAGAAATCTATGCAGTTCATATTCACGCCCAAACTATATAAAACATAGCGTTGGAGTTCCTGTGATGTCCTTCCATGTCTGCGTCACCATGTGGGTCACTAACTCTGGGGCAAAGATTCCAACTGCTTGTCCAGTTGCCACCATCCTACCCATTATTGCTTTAGTAGCTGCGTGTAAAGGATACCTGATGTCAGTGCCCAGCCATCTCCTCCGATAATAATAATAATTTTTTAAATAATTGATGAATCAATTGATTAATCAATGAGCATAAAACTTGCATTTAGTGTAATGCCTTATCACATCGGGAAGATATCTCAACGAGGGCGAGGCAGTGGCGGTCGATGTTGTGGAGGTGGGGGAAGGCAGAGCGGGTCATGGCACAGACGTGGGTTAGACAGGATAGTTGAGGGTCAAACAAGACGCCAAGGTTCCGGACTGGCTCAGTGAGATGGAAGTCCGTCCATGGATGGTGATGCTGTCAATGCCCGAGATGCGGAGGCGCTGACAGGAGCCAATCAGGAGGGCCTCGGTCTTGTTGACATTCGACTGTAGAAAGTTAGCTCTCATCCAGGACTTGATGCCTGACAGACGAGGCAGTGGTCTTGGAATCGAGGGTAGAGGCAGAGAGATAGAGTTGAGTGTCATCCTCATACATGTGGAAGTTGACTCCATGTCTGCGGACGATGTCACCAATGGGGAACATGTAGATGATGAAAAGGAGGGCACTGAGGGCAGAGCCCTGGGGGAACACCACAGACGACAGTGTGGGAGGGAGCTGAACGAGAAGCCGTTTGTAGAAATGAACTGGAGCGAGCGAGCGAGCGAGTGCCTAAGAGTACAGTACTGCGACCCCCACCTGGCACAGAAACCAGTCCCCACGAGATGTGGTGTGAGCACATTATGATGTGAGACACGATGAGCTGGCTTACACACAGCAGCGAGGTGAAAGGACGCTAGGCTATGTTTACTCGCTCAGATACTCACTCAGATCATCGAGTGGCAGCGAAGAAAAAAAAAATCAATATCGCAGAAACTCTGGCAAAAAAAAAAATAATCTAAATGGAAAGACTGCAACTCCATTTAAAATTGAATTTAACATCAACCTTTTACAAACAGCAACTGGTTTAGCCAGAGATCGGTGGGGGACAGGGATGTGGAACAAGGCTTATTCTGGTGTGAGATGAAAAGCTGCAGTGAAGGTTAAGCTACAGAATGAATCAATCCTATTAGGTCACGTCCCACCCGACAGATATCAGTTCCAATTTACTGCAGCTGAAAACCAACCGCCAAGTGAATAATTCCTTTGTTTGGTGGCTTGTGCTTTCTCGCTCTATCTGAGTTCAACACGAGAGGTTAATCTGTTTGTTCCTCGCTGGGGCTGCGTTTGTTCACAGGGCCAGAAATCGATCGTTTGGCTGGAGTAAGCAGAAGATGCCCGACTTACTGTCCAGCCTTCTCATCAAACCTAAAATCCATAATTTCCTTCGCTCATTGAGCGCATTGTGATGTGACGCACATTGCGCTGGCTCACAGTGAGGGGAGAGGACACTGGGGTTGCGTTTACTTGCTCAGATACTGTCGTTGTCGTTGTCGCTTCAAGCAGGGACTGCGTTCTGAAAACCCCGCTGGATGCGAGCGCACATCAGGAAAGATTGCAATCCTGTAATTAGAACCAGAGTGGAGATGAGGAGAATTTGCTTTATGCAGCCTTTTGGTGTGATCTGGAATTCACTCTCTTGAAATGAGATGATGAAAGAAATTAAATGAAATGAAAGAGCGAGCAACTAGTCCCACTCGCCCACTCTTACCCCCATAGCCAGTCCTCTACAGCTTTGTTAAGAATCTGATTCCATTTTGAAAGATATGATCAAATCTGATTCGGCCAACCCTTTCAGGTCGCGCATTCCAGACTCTCGGAGTGAAAATATTTCTCCTCGTCTCCCCCCCTCCGGTTCTTTTTCCCAGGTATTTTAAATCGATGTCCTCTGGCTAACAGAAAAGGCATTGTGTTTGCCTTCCTTATTGTGGTGAGTTCCACCTCACTGGACGCCCTATGAGAAGTGTTTTATGCGGTTATTTTCTGCACTTCTCATCGCAAGATTGGTTCAGAGGGACAATGCCCTTCAGCCCATCTGATATCAACCTGCCTTTCCACCACCTTACTGTCCTCCCATCACAGCATCAAGCTGCTTTTTGAAATGAATCCCAGCGTCCTGGCCTCAATCACCTTTCTTAGCAACCTGTTCCAGTCGTTAATTACCCTCTGGCTAAAGAACAATTTCCGAGCATCTGTCCTGTAATTGCCCTTTGCAATCCTAAACCTGCATGCCGCTGTCTTGCTGCGTCCAAAAGTATTATTCGGGGTTTGCCGTTTCAATCTCATTTAAACTTTCAATGTCAAGCAATGCATGGATACCTGGTTAAACTCCAGGAGTACTCCAACAAACACTCAGAGGTCTCCAAGCCTTGATGCCTGCCAACTACGCCTGAGGGGACAGCCTCCTGATGTGAAAGGCGCTCTACAAATATAGTTTTGTCTGGAATTATTGAAGCTTCTCCCTCTTCTCCTAGTTTCAGGTATCGGCTAAAGACCTTCCTGTTCGACTGGACCTTCGGTCACCTTTCTCCCCACTCCCCCTGGATCCATTGCTGTGAAGCGCTCCGAGACGTCGTCCGGCATTGAGGACGCAATGTAAATCAAAGTTGTTGTTGTTGCGGAATAAGACCGAGGTCCCGACTACGATCTTAAAACCCACATCCTCCGGATCCAGAGGCGAGACTGGCACCAACTCAGCCAGGCCAAGACTCGATCAAGATTTTAAAACAAGGTATGGTTCCCTCACTCATGAAAATGCCACAGCTTTACACGTTTATACGTGGGTTGGCGTTCCGGAGTGCTTCACAGTGATTCTCTGGGAAGTCACTGCAGGTGATGCTGCCTGTGGTACACACATAACACAGGTGCATTTGAAGTCACGCACATCTTTCAATCACAGGACTAATAATAACAACAAAATACATTTACACAACTCCTTTGACGTCGGGAGGATATCCCAAGGGGTTGCTATTCTGCAGGCAGATCATAAAGGAGGATAAGAAACTCATTTAATGGATACCTACATTTGATGCAACGCCTTTCAGGTCGGGAGGATGCTTCAAAGCCCTCCACGGTGTAGCCCGCAAAGCGTAGTGATTCTGTATTTTGTAGGCAAACGCGATCTGCCCTCAGCAACGTCCCATAGGCAACCGTGTGTAAAGTGAGCAACTGATTCGATCTGGTGGGGATTGTCAGCCAGGAAACCGGGATAAACTCCCGGCTTGGCTTGCGGCCTAGTTCGGAGCCAGAGTGGCCTCGCGAGACCCCCCAGCCTTAAACGTCCTAATTGCTGCCTTATTGCCCTTTATGGAGAAGGAATTTATCTGTGGAGTTAAACAGCGGCCTGCCTTATATCCAAAGCGCTGTCACATTTAAAATCTGTCCCCGAGAGAGGGACCCACAGGTAGCGATGGCCTAGATTTCCCGGCTGCTCCCCTCGGGCCTGGCAATTCCTCGGGTCGGAGTTTGGGAGTTGAAAGTTGATAGGCGACCTTTCCCTTTAGTGTAAATTACATTTTACTCAGCAGATGTGTGGCTGCTGCGAAGGTAAGAAGCTTCTCAGTGAGCGTGGGAAAGAGAAATCGACCGCTAGCCACAGCCAACGGTCCTTTCAAAAGCAGTCGTGATCTGGGGACTCCGAAATTTTCATATGGTTTGCAACGTATTCCCGCGTGCCTAATTGTGACTATCTAGACACAAGATGTGTCGAGGATATGAGATTCTCCCTCTTCCGCCACCCCCACCACACACACACACACACACACACACACACATGAGATCACAAGATCGGTTCAGATCAAAACGTTCTTGGGCTCCCCTGATATCATCCCTTGTCCGCTCTCCATTTCCTCTCATCACACCATCAAGTTTTTTTTATTAAAAAAATCAGTTCCAGGATCCTGGTCTCATGCGACCCAGAACCTGTTCCAATCGTTAATTAATAATAATAATGATAATAATAATCCTTGCATTTGATACAGCGCTTTTCACATCTGATCCACGTCTCAAAGCGCTTCACAGAATATACAGTAAAGTGAATTGACTGTATATTTGTGGGCGAAACGCGGCAGCCAATTGCGCACAGCAGCGTCCCTCAAACAGTCGTGGACTGAAATTACCAATTTTTATGATTGTGGGTTTTTTTGGGAATGGCGTGTGGAGTAAGGAAACTTGCCCAAGGTTTCGCCCAGACCTGCCTGGATTCGAACACATGTCTCACGCTCGTAAGGTGAGTGCTCTAACCACTGAGCTACAGGAGCTCTGGATAAAGAAAAACCTACTGTCCTGAAAATACTCTTAGAGTGCAACAAGCATTTTTTTTGTGAACCAAACTAAATAATTTCACGGTGTGTACGAAGTTCTAGACATGGCTCTGATGTCTGTTGACCTGTTAAAAGTGCAATCCGTTCTTTAAAACTCCCCAAATAGTATCTCAGCCTTTCTCACGAAAAGCATTGGCTTTGAATTAAACAATTAAGAGCGTTTGTAATCCCCTCAGTACACATGTTTATACATAGTAGACCTTGTTGTGTGGAATTGTGCACTGTGAGATATTGTTAACATCCTCTGGGAATCATGTAATCTTATTTTAGTTCTCATTTGTTAAGATTTCATTTTCTGTTCTTTTCCATTCAGATGCCAGCGGATTCCTCTGGGGACACTCAAAGTGAATGCTGATAGAATAATCTGATAATGTGCCCTTATCACATCACCCAAATGTCTCCAAACAGTTCGCAGGATTTACTGTAACATAAAATCACCCAACCGATGCACAGTCACTTACTTTTACAGTCAATCCCGCGAAGCTCTCCTCATGAAAGTCGCTCTATCAAACGCAAAGACTATTTTTTATCATTATTATTGATACTTCCCACTCGGCTCCCAATGCCTGTGTTCAGACCTGTAATGGCCAATGTGATGGGAGGTTTCGCTGGTTAAAAACCTAGCCCAGTTTTTGGTCCCCAAACCTAGACTCTTGGCAACCTGCTCCTACACTTCCAGAGGATTAGGTTAAACTGAGGGAGAGAACGCTTAACAACGAGAACAACTTGGATTTATATAGCGCCCTCCACGCCAAACGGCGTCTCAGAGCGCTTCCCAATAACTGATCTCAGGGCCGAGCCAGGGAGATGGGGAAGAAGGTGACCGAAAGCGCAGTCGAAAAGAAAGGTCTTTAGCCCAGATCTGAAGAAAGGGGCGAGGCGAAGGGAGTGAGGAAGGGAGTTCCAGAGCCTCGGGGGCGTAGTGGCTGAAGGCTTACTCTACATCAGACAAACGAAAACCATTTACAACTCAGAATTCACCAGTTTGGTTTAGGAGACTGCTAAGCATTGGTGTTGGGCTTGTATGTGTGTTATATACACTCCTGGTGCAAAATATCCTCCCACACAAAAAATGGGAAGTTATCTCTCTGCAGAATAAGTGGCTGCGTCTGGTGGATGCAAAAAGGTTCGGTGTGTTGGTGGCGTTGGCTTGAAATCGCATAACCTTTACAACGAAGACTTTCACGCACACACACGCACACACACACACACACACGCACACACACACACACAACACACACACACACAGTGAACTCAAAGTAGCGCAAGTCAGGGTGCGTTTCAGCCAATTATTTGCTGTTGCGAGAGAGTATTGTAGCTCTTTTCGCGCTGGCGCTGCGCGTGATTTATGGATCTTTTGCACTTGTGAAAGAAGTGCCATAACTCACTGTCAGCCCCGAGCTGCCCCCAGATCATTACGTTGGAAAATAAAGTCGCGCGGAGCAGTTCATTAATGTCTGGCTCAGCACCCAACAGCAAAATAAACCCCATCACCCACCCACACAGGGCTCAGTCAGCTCATCAATCCACCAATGACAACCCTCTTTGCTTCCCTTAGAGGCTGGGATGGGGGGTGGGGCGTTGGTGGGTGGGTGGGAGGCCATTGGGGGAGCTCAAGTCAATGGAAAATCTTTTCCCTTTATGATGATCTGAGCCAGTTGGGTGGTCCATTTTCTGACCATATGGCAAATACAGAGCATCCCGAGCTTCGTACAAGCCTTGGCTACCATCTTGAGGACCAGCAATTGTAATCAAGTAACTGTTCCCAGGTGCCAAGTGCGTCTCTTTTGGGCGTCTCACCAGCCATGTACTCGTGGGGTTCATTCTCACCAAACAAGCTACGAATCACCAACCCTATCTTATGTGTGGTGCCCTTCACATAGGACACTGCCTTGAGGTGCTTCACTAGGACTGGGTTAAACGACAATTGAAGGACGAGGTGGGATGGCGAGGGGAATTTTTTTAAGATGGGATGTAATGACTAGATAGATGGCGGTGGGAGAGGGTGGCGGTGAGTGTGTGTGTGGGGTGGGGGGGGGGGGGGGGGGGGAGGGAGGGGCAAAAGAGAACGGTAGCGAGGCCCATAGATAAGAAGCGTAAACACTAGAGCTGAGAATAAGTAGCGTAGGCACACTTTTTTTCAGTGAGGAATGAAAAAACAGAACAAACTGACATCAGGAGTTCAGGGAGAAAGGGCAGCTACATTACTGAGAGTGTCTCGGTTACATCTAATAATCAGATCTCCAGGTTATTAGTGCACAGTCATTTGTTCATTATGTCAGTAAAATTAACGACAACCGCAAATTGCCAGCGATTTCAAAGCACCTCTTGAGTTCAAAGCCAAGATAATAAATACCGGGTGAGGAGAGGGCCTGGCCCACTAGTAATTGTTGACATCATATTTATTTTATTCAGTCAAGCATTGCTCAGTGCATGAAAGTAAGAGATTTCTGTATCCACTTATTACATTCAATTAGCTCCCACCTAAATATTTGTCACAGGGAATTTACTCCAGGGATAATTAAAGTCATAAAAAAAAACTAGACCACTATTAAATTGTCAAAAAAAAATTCTAAACGTGAGATGGAAAGTAATTGTGTCCAACTGTTTTGCGCCCGCCTCCCTATATTTTACTTGAATAACATTAGCTCGGTGGCTAGAGCACTCGCCGTACAAGCGTGAGACCTGTGTTCGAACACAGGCAGGTCAGGGTGAAACCTTGGGCAAGTTTCCTTACTCCACACGCCTAATAATAATCGCTCCAAATAAACCACAATAATAAAATTGGTCATTTCAATCCACGACTGTTTGCGGGACAATGCTGTGCGCAATTGGCTGCCGCGTTTTTCCCACAAATGTACAGTCAATTCATTTCACGGTATACTCTGTGAAGCGCTTTGAGACTTCTAGAAGACTGGATAAGGCGTTATGTCAAATGCAAGGATTATTGCGTGCAGAAATGAAATTGACCATTGAACGAGAACGGAAAATTGACAGGCTGGAACCACAGGCTGGACTGTAACATTAACTTAATTTGAGTCGAGAGGACTGACAGAAATTCTCACTCACGCTTTAAATAAGCTGGGTGGTCTTCACGCTAAATAGTCCCCTCCCGCCCTCTTCTGCCCCCAAACTCTCCGTAGAAGGAGAACCTTCACCCTGTAATCAGACGTTGATCACTTAATGCAAAACTTTCTCCCCAGATGGTTGACTGTTCAGCCTCCAGGAGGGAGCCAAAGTACAATCTTGCAAACCTTCAGCACTTTTTCTTGTAGCATGTTTTCGCTGCCAAGATGACAGTGGAGTGAATCCAGCATCAAATCTACTGTCGTAGCATTGGCAAGAAGACGAGGTGTGAAGTATAATAAAATAGGCTTAAAACAGATTTGGAGCTCCTGTAGCTCAGTGGTTAGAGCACTCGCCTTGCAAGCATGAGACCTGTGTTTGGATCCGGGCAGATCAGGACGAAACCTTGGGCAAGTTTCCTCACTCCACACGCCTAATAATTATCTGTCCAGTAAAAAAACCAATACAGTAATAAAATTGGTCATTTCAATCCACGGTTGTTTGTGGGGACACTGCTGTGTGCAATTGGCTGCCGCAGCTCTGGATGGCTTGTTGTAAGATAGAATGAATGTCTGACTTTCGGGGCCAACGGGTTATTGTCAATGTCATTTCCTGACTGTGGTACATCATTGGCCTGGAAGCCAACCAGTCAACACTATGGAGAGAGTCAGGCAGGAGCCCACTCACACTTTAGATGGTCGATAAGCAAATGCCAGGGTTCTTAGCCCAGTCCCTCTACTGTATGGCACAGAGATGGGAGGAACAGTTAATGGGCCATTAAAGCCATTCTCAGAGATGTGCACCACAAACCAACCCGTCGTCTTCAAATTTATTAGGAATCGATTTGCCCAGCTATCCCTGAGATTATCTCACCTTATATCACCATCCATTGGATATGGAGCCAGCCTGACACAGTGTTTACTGATTCAGCAAGCACGCTGAGTTTGACCCCAGAGTTTATTAGCTCCAAGTCACATTTTGCTGAAGATGCTTCGTATCGATTGTACGAGGAACAACTTATTGAAAAAAAACACTAATGAACTGAATCCGAGTCATGTCATTCTTGTCTAGTTCTTGCTATTAAATGCGTCCTCAACACACATTTTTGGGGGAGGTGTGGTTTCCAAGTGAGAGAATATAAATGAGTCAGTGGTGACAGAGGGTGGAATGCAATGTACAGTAATAAACGGAATGAAACCGGAGAAATACACATTTCCACTAAACGGCTTCAGACAACAGAAGGAACAGCACAAATAATGAGAAGGTTTCAAAACAAATGAAAAGTACATGACCGGAAAGAAATGGACAAGGAGCAACTTTCTTCATAATAAAAATTGCTGCCAATTTAATGTGATTTTTATCCCCTGAAATTTGTGATGGCTAGGGTGTTAGCATCACCATAGAGAATTACAACGCTGAAGGAGGCCGTTTGGCCCATGGAGTCTGCAGTGTCCTTCAGTTGAAGCTGTTCCTTCAATCCCCCTGTCAGCGCCTTGGGATGTCCTCCCAACGTGAAGGGCGCTCTATCAATGTAATTGAGTTGTTGTTGTTGACCTGCCCTAGCTCCAGAAGCCTTTCAAGTCTCTGCCTTTCATAGAGAGAGTCGACTCGCTAACCAGTTGGAATGAACCACCCAAAAAAATGGTCTGATGGATCAAAGCCTTACTCCAATACAAATTCAAGCCCGTTTCAGCAGAAGGTAATTAATCCCGGTGACTGGACATACACTTGGCTTTTTGTTTTCACAGCTGAACATATCAATCTCTAATCATGAATGATGAACGTATTTCGAGTGCGTTTTCTCCGCTTCATTTAATAAACTCATATTATGGTTTACCACAGATTCCTCGTGCTATTTGAGTAACATGGGGCTGCATTCGAATTTCAGGGCGGGGGGGGGGGGTGTGGGGGGGCCGAATCGGGATTTATGTCTCGATCGGGTGAAGAAGGCACTGAGGATGAAACAGTCAGTCGATAGCCCCTTCCTTGCTTCCAAGTCAGGAGGTTGTGAGTTCAAACCCCAATGAGGGGATTTTGCATTGGAGGGTCAACTTAGACTGTGATTGCTGAGGAGGCACTTGAACCTTCTGACTTGGAGGCGAGAGCGTTCCCACTGCGCCCGGCTGACACACACATTTTGAACCCAAGGATCGCAAACCCGCAGCCTATTTGCGAGCCTGTGGCCTGTGGCTGGACTTTCGCTCTTTCTCGCACACGCTCACTTTCCTGCAAGGAAGCTGCGTGACTTTGAACAACAAACAAACAAACAACAACAACAACAAATGACCTGTATAGAGCGCCTTTCACGTTGGGAGGATGTCCCAGGCACCTCCACCTGCCTGCCATGTTGCCGTTCATGTATCAACGGGCTGACGCAACCTCTGACCCTTTGTTCTTCAACCGAGGAAGGCAGGAAGGAGATAATAAAGAGGAACGAGATGGGGAGACCTCAGGGAAACCAGGGAACAATAAATCAAGGGAAAACAATCCCAGAAGAAAAGAATAAAATAAAGAGAACCTTGACTGTCCTTTTCCAGTGAGTTTGCTGCTGTGGGTGAAGATAGCTTTAATGCTTTTGGGTTAGAAACTTCACTTGGGTCTAGATTTACTCGGTTAACCGAGAATTTTGCAAAATTCAGGCCTTAATTTCGAAGCCAATTGTCTGCAATGCAAGTTGTTGCTGTCATTTTTTTCAAGGAATTACAGTTCAACTGACTTAGCTGATTTACAACTATTAAATTCAGTTTTCGCTGGTTAAACGCGCACTCTGGGCTCCCAACCTCTTAGCTCTTGGCCTATCTGTGCTTAATACCCTGCAGGCTTATTAGGCGTGTGTGTATGTGTGTGTGTGTGTGTGTGTGGAGTAAGGAAACTTGCCCAAGGTTTTGCCCTGACCTGCCTGGATTCGAAACACAGGTCTCACTCTTGTGAGGCTAGTGGCTCTAACCACTGAGCTACAGGAGCTCCACGTGGGTGACATGCACACGGGGAATGCTCAGTCCGGTAAGGAGACCCCCGAGCGAAGAAATGCGTTTCCACGAGTGTCAGGCACTGACCCCCACGCAAAACAATAACACTTACAGGCAAATCCGACCACCTGCCAAAGGCTGGACATTCTAAAACGCTGCGTTATTCTAGATCCTCCAGGCGGAATTTTACTCCATTGCTGACACAGCTGTGATGAAGATGGAAGAGGGCCTCCCACGGAGCAAATCAGATCGTAATGAGACGTACCCCAAATCGCAAGACCCTCCTCATTCTCACTCTCTCTCTCTCTTCTCCTCTCCTTTTCTCTCCCCATTGCACACAGGAAAGATCCCAAACTTCGCTCAGATCTCCGAACCGCTGGCTTGAGGAGAACTGAAACCTAACCTGGAAAAAGGTGTTGTTAGGAACTAACCAAAAGCTCAGCAAAACGGTGAAAAAAACGTGAACATCGAGAGAGAACAAAAGTTGCCCAATAAGCCAACACAAACAGCGCTGGAGACTGCAGCTAAGCTAACACAGGACATACTGCACCCAGATGGGTTGCTGGCAGTAGGGAATTTTCTTGGAAACAATCAAAAGTATTGCAATCAGAAGGAAAGCAGTACAACATTATGCTGCCTGGCTATCCTGGTCTTAAACGCCGTTATTTCCTGGCTTCGAAAGGCATTCTTTTTAATGGTTCCAAAGCGCATTGAGACTTTAAAGCCAAACGCAACTGAGGAGTAATGAGTTCATCGATCCATCTTTACTTCCTGAAACACTGTGTGTCCAGCTCCTTGGGACGTCCTCTGTATGTGAAAGGCACTCTACAAATTTTAACAATTACACAACATGTCATTGTTGTTGTTTCAAAGGTTCTTCTTAAATTCATACCCAGTTTATTTAAAAATAAGTTTTTTGATAATGTCTTTCACATCAAGGCGATGTCTCATAGCGCCTCACAGGAATGACTGTATATTTTAACGCAGTGAACGCAGTTGCCAATTTGCACACAGCAGTGTACCACATGAAGAGAATGGCTGGTTTTATCTGGGAGGGATTGTTGGCCAGGATAATGGGAGAGAGAAACTCCTTTCTCTTCTCGAATAGCGCCACGGCATCTTTAACGTCCAACGTGGAGCTCCTGTAGCTCAATGGTTAGAGCACTCGCCTGACAAGCGTGAGACCTGTGTTTCGAATCCAGTCAGGTCAGGGCGGTCTTGGGCAAGTTTCCTTACTCCACATGCCTAATAATAATCCCTCCCCCCAAAAAACACAATAATAAAAATTGGTCATTTCAATCCACGCCTGTGTGCAAAACAGTCGTGGACTGAAATGACCAATTTATTATTTGTTTTTGAGGGATTATTATTAGGCGCGTGGAGTAGATGTCAAATATGTCCATGACAATACAGTACAACATTTGTGTAGCGATACGCTGACAGATATTTCCGCAATACTCGATGGATTTCACACCATGTGAACCCATCTGTTACTTGTAAATAAGAAGCACCATATTGGCAATCAATGAAGAGATCGATAACATGCAACCAAATCTCCAGACACGCTGCGCCTTCCCTTTGTTATTTTCATTCATTGTTTGTTCAACACTCGAGTGCCGATTCGAGTGGGGACGTTAATTTGACCACGGTTTTTTACCAGCATTCTCTTCATGATCCAAATAGTTACTGGGAGCTTTGACAGCCAGCTTTCACCCATTTTTCTCAATGTAAAACGCTTGTATTTCTGGGTCTCAAATCGATTGATTTACCTTCAAACTGCGCAGTGAGGTCGGACCAGGTAGCTTTTGCTTGATATCTGAGATCCCAATTATTTTGCCTTACTTTCACTTCTTATAGAATTCCCCCCCCTTCTCACCTTGATGGTATTATCACATCATCATGATGGCTCAAAGTGCTTCTCAGACTTTTATTGTCAAATGTACTGACCTATTCCCCCCAATGCCCACACTCTGCCCACCCACACACCCCCCCCCCCCAACACCCTCCCCCCACACACACACACGCCTTCCCCCCCCCCCGCCCCCCAACCAACACACACACATCCCCCCTACACACACCCTTGCTGGTATTATTCCTGGGTTCCGGGCATGTCTCTTCGCTCAGACAGCTCATTACTATTCGGCTGTTTGAGTCGGATCAGCACAAACTCTGCCCCCAAAGCTATTCATGCCTGTCCTGGTGTACATCAGTAGCCAATTAATCTCCAAACCTAAAGCGATTCTGGACTCACTCCAGCATAAAATTGTTAGTGTGTGTCGGTGTGCAGTCAGGCGGCTCAGAGTCCATCATCAGTTCAAGCTCAACTTTTCCTTCCAATTTATCCAAAAGGTCATCGAATGGCACCCAGACAGCACAGCTACCGAGCAGCATTGTTCCACTGACTAAAGCCGCGCGAGATAAACTGTGGATGTACCTGCCTGCCCCCCACCCCCCACCCCACCCCCACTATATCTGGACCTCTATCTTTGGTCACCTCCTCCCCTCAACCCCTGGTCTCGGCATCAGGCTCCGACACTGTTGAGCTTTGCAAAAGGGACGCTATGTAAACACGCCAGTGGTTGTTTTCGACCCTGGCATCTCTCTCGGTTTGGCAACGAGGGTAATCTAGCACAAGGGGCGTTTCGGACAATTCGATTTCTACCCGTTTGATGTCATCCTGCCAGAGTACCCAACCTCACCCCCCCCCACCAACGTAGAACCTTACAGCGAAGAGACTGGCAGCGGTTAAATAAGTTAAATAAGTCAACTCCTCTGAAATGGGTTTGATGATGATGATAATAATAATAATAATCCTTGCATTTGATTTAGCGCTTTTCACATCTTCTAGACGTCTGAAAGCGCTTCACAGACTATACTGTAAATATATTGTATATTGTGTACATTTGTGGGCGAAACGCAGCAGCCAATTGCTCACAGCAACATCTCCGCAAACAGTCGTGGATTGAAATGACCGATTTGTTATTGTTTTTTGACGGATTATTATGAGGCGTGTGGAGTAAGGAAACTTGCCTATGTTTTCGCCCTAACCTGCCTGGATTCAAACACAGGTCTCACGCTTGTGAGGCGAGTGCTCTGAGCTACAGGAGCTCCCACTGTAGTTAAATAAGACCGAGGCCTTGATCACTCTTCCTCGTACATCTTCCAAATATTGATTATCCTCCGTCTAAAGAAAAACGACGTGGAGTTTGTAATATGCCTTTGGTTCTCCGAAATCTGTGCCCTCTCCCCTCTGCCCTGGGATCTGAGAGCCTTGTTCTGGGTACCGTTTCTCCACATCATTGACCACCTAACAAACATCTCTAAGCTCCCCCGGGGAAGTCTCTGTTCAGAACTGAAAATCCCGAGTTTATCTAATAGCTCCTTGGGCTCTTATCACTGTCAATGGGAGAGAGTTGTATTGCTCTCCTCTACACTGTCACCAGGGCTTACAGATACCCACCACCACCCCCACCTCCCCACCCCCTCCCACTGCCTCATAGCAATACTGCAGACAGTGTGACATAGCCTGACATAGCATTGCGGGGCGCTAGTATGATGTGTGCAGTAAACTCACTCCGAACATCATTTTGCTGACCCTAATGTGCGTCACGCCACAGAGATTGTTGCTGGCGTGATTTAGAGAGAAGGCAAGGGCTGAGGACACACCAAGTTCCTCTGGGGGAAATGAGCTGAGAAATTCAGTGGTTGAGCTGAAGAAATAAGCTTGTTTATTGCACTTGCAGCCTTGACAGTGATTGTAGTTCTGATTTTCAGCTTGTTCCAAATGGTCAGCTCACACCAGGATGAATATAGCAGCACAGATACAGAAAGTTTACCCAACCCTACACCGACCTTCGTTTGTCTTCTCCTGAGTTACTCGGCCCGGCCGAGTTACAATTACAATTAATTATAGCAATCATCCTCACAATGCATATGATGCCTCAGCACATCAACAAAACATCTCAAAGTGCTTCTTCACAGGATTTCCTGTAAAGTGCAGTGACTGTCTTGTTCTGTGAACGTGAAAGCAGCAGTCGATTCAACACACAGGAACGTCCCAGAAACAGGCGTAAAACTAATAACCGTTTTTAACTCAGGGATCGTCTGCCGGAGAAATTCCCTTTTCTCTTGGAGATACCACCATGGGAATCCTCAACGTCTCATCCAAAAAGGACGTCACCTCCAATAACGCAAGCAGCACATTGAAGCATTGAATTGCTGTCAGTACAGAATATACTCATTCTATCGTGGATCATCTAAGCCGTCGAGGGGTCCTGTTTCTCCGGTGAGGAGAATTGCCCAGGTAACTGGATTACTTCAGGCACAGACCCTACACACACACACACACACACAGCTTGAGTCACCTACCGCCAGGCTCAATCCAATGGATACAGGATTGATTTAATCAAACCCCGTATCTTCCGCTCAGTTTTATGCTGCAGTAACATGTCAAACAGGAACTTGGTTAAGACGGATAGAACTCATTTCACACGTAACCTTCAACAGTCTACAGAGGGAGACCTTCAGCATTAGCTCTGCCACCGGAATTAGACCCGGAGTCTCCCGAGGAATAAAAATACTTTGCTCCGTAATAGAGTTCACCAGCTCTGTACCAGCCAGCCTGCTTCACCCCCCCCCCTCGCTCAGCCCGGGATCCGTTATTGGGAGGCGCTCTGAGACGCTGTCCGGCGTGATACAAATCCAACTTGTTGTTGTTGTTGTGTTGATGCATTGCGGCTTCTGCTGCCTCGTGGCAAACGGGACACGGTTTGGCTTCTGTCTCTAGCAAGTGAAATTTCGCAAATGATATCATTCCTGATACTCCTAGCGTTTAAACACACGGTAGGTCGTCCCAAAGTGCTTTACACTAACACTCAGGCACCCGAGTTGGGGTAGGTGAATACACACACGCTTAAAGTGGCACAAATTGAACCAATCTTCAGTGAATCAGCCAGTCTGCACCAAATGTCTCTCACTAACAACAACAACATGCGTTTGTATAGTGCCCTTCACACAAGGAGGGTAACGTCCCACAGCCCTTAACACTCAGCGTATCACTCCAAACGCTTGTATTTAGCCCCTTTGTGTTGTTTTCAAATGTCAGGTTATTGCACTAACCTCAATCTCCCCCCTGAGTCTCGCAAACAATCTCTCACTCCACCAATTAATTGTCATCAACGAGGCTAAAAGTAATCGATTGCTGAAGACCGTGCAAATCACGGGGCAATAAGAATTGTATTGGGGGAGCAACACTGCCAGCCGAGTGTGCAGTAACTCGCGTCCCAGTGACAGCATTAGTATCAATGTGTGTATGTTATTCCCCGTCAAGCATTAAATATATGGAAACGAGAGACCTATTAACGTCACTAAATGAGGTGAGGCGAGGCACAATTCACTCTTGGACCAGAAATCATCTTCCAGGTGTCTGACGTGAAAATGGACGAGCAGGGACCTCAAAGACAATGTGTCCAGGAAGGTTAGTTAAGTGGGAGTCACCTCCTCGCTCACCTACAACAGTGAATGCGAATTACCTGGGGTTGTCTGTCCCGAAGCCTCCCCCAAGCCTCCCACACCCCCCTCCGTGGCCCTCACAGGGAGAGAAACAAACTCAACCACGGCCGTTTGTGGGTCACTGATGTGTGCGATTGGCTGCCGCGGTTCACCCTCAAATCACGCAGTCCACGTCCACTTTACAATACATTCTGCGAAACGCTTTGAGAACTCTCGACAATGTGACAAAATGCTACATGAGATGCAAGGATTCTTCTTATTATTATTTTTACTCCAGAAACTGCAGCTGGATCCGATTAGACTGTTAAAGTGGCATTGTCAATACTCCAGCCTTCGGTAAATTGTTACATTCCATCTCAGAGGTGAAGTGCGCTTCCTCTTATCTTCATCACAGTTTTTGCAGCAGCTTTTAGACCGAACTCACTCTTCCCTTCATACTGTGTATCCTCAGCCTTACTTGAAATCCCGCCATGCTATATCAATTGCAAGCATTATGATGATGATGATTATTATTATTATGCATCCCCGGAAACATCAACACCTGGCAAACATCGATGTATTGCAAGGCAGTGAAAGGCTTCAATTTATCACCTGGAGAGGGCAATGCCGCTGATAATCTAATCAAAAACTATTGACGATTGTGGTATCTGAAGGCTTTGCATTGAATATTGCTGGTGACACCGTGTGACAGTGTTCAGAAAAATTACACAAATCCATCTTTGTAAGTTTATTACCGCACTTTAAAGCTTATGGCACGAATATTTTACCTTATATTTTATGAATTAATTCTGTCAAGCCGGCTCTTGTATATATTTAATCAGAGTAATTAATTCAGATGTAATCTTTCTCCAGCGTAATTAAGAAAGACACCATTGATTAACGTTCGGCCCACAGACGGCCATGAAGTGAACAAACAATTTGATTCGGAGGATTGTTGCTCACTTGGTGAAACGCACAAGATTGACTGAGTCTGAACTCAGGTGTTGCGCTCCACCATTATGAAGCGCTCCGAGACGCCGCCCTGGCGTGGAGGGCGCTATACAAATGCAAGTTGTTGTTGTTGAATGGCTGGCATCGTTGCTACATTCAGAATGGCGTCCTACCAGCCACCTTCCTTTCTCAGCCCCCCAAAAAGTGAGCTGCCCTGCCCTCCTCACCTCCCGACTGGAAGCTATATTTCACCGCAGGGCTCCTGAGCTAAAGGACAATGACTGAGACTAATGGGTTTAGCCAACTAAAGCAGCTCAACTATCATTACTCACACTGAGTAATTGAAGACGCTATTAAACAGAAATACTGGGTACGGAGGTAAAATAATGGTTCTTGAAGATATTACATTTTAGGCTAATTTATCATCAGCTAACCTCCAGCTGTACTTTCTAGTTTATATAAAAAAAATTCCAAGCTGAATATAACAACTTGAAATTACTTTGTTTCAGCGTCCCAGAGGACCTGCCCGGTCACTCGACTACATGACAAGATAGATTTCCTGTGGATCTTGGCTTCATTGCCATCGTGATACATATTCACGGTGGAATCATTAGCACAAACAGCAGTGTGTGTGTGTGTGTATGTAAGCCAGGACTGATACACAAGATCGCCTCCCATCTCACCGAATCGCGCTCCTGGGGTGAGCATCCTTGACTGTCCAGGGAGTTGGGGACTTCCTCCTGAAGTGAAAGGCACTATACGAATGTAACTTCTTGTTGCTGGAGTGAGAATTGCTAGAAACAGCCAAGTGCCAAGACCTTCACTAACATTCAACGACATTCGCGACAGGCGTTTTTAACAACTTCATTCAGATGCCTCCTTAACCTGCAGTGCCCAAACTATGGGGTAGGTGTATGAAGAGGTACCAATTCATTTCATTAATTAGGATACTGTATCGATGGCATTTGGGAAATGTCACCTAATGACCAACCTTGTAATGTCAGTAGAGACTCCTATTCCAACAATCAAACCCCAAACCCGTGGATGTTTGAAACTGGTCCTCGGCCTAGTTCTGACACACCGTCCGGCATGGAAGGCGCTATATACCTATAAGTTGTTGTTGTTGTTGATAGTCCCAACAACCGGCTGGAGTCCTGGTGAGATGTGTTGATTCTTTTGAAAGCAAATGAGATTAGATTTCTTTTTATCTCGGGATAAAATATAAAGTTTGGGATGTGACCTGTACAAGCGACCGGCAGGATGGTGGACGGCCAACTGGATGGACTTTGGCCTTCCTTCCGTCTAGAAAACTCTTACGTTCTTACGAGAGGAACACCTTTATCTTCCTAACACGTAGCAGCAGAGAGTGGCGTTGGCTCGTTTGGCATCGGGAACGTCCTCCCGCGCAGAAATTGGCTGCCGTGTTCACCTAGAAAATACACAGTCACTACACTTTGCGGTCTATCCCACGAAGCCCTTTGTTACGTCCCCCTGACCTGGAAGGCGCCGTGTCAAATGAAAGGACGAAAAAAATGATTCTATCCACTCTCTCTCTCCTTCTCCCCTCAGCAGTTGATTCCTGGCCCATATATACACGGTTTATCTCATGTCCTTTCTCTGCTGGATTAAGATTCCTGTCGAACGAGGTGGTGAAGGGTATCACAGCAACACTCGGCCATCGATAGCTTTCAGAGACAGCATTGTGAACTACTGACCCATTGGGAGAGAAAAAAAATCAAACATTTTAAATTAGTTTGGGATTATTGATGCACGAGACCCAGGGTGAACGAGCCAAGTAGAGCTTAGCACAGGAGAAATGGTGAAAAGCCAGACCTTTGCAGATTTGGGATATTAATACAGCCCCCAAACTATCAGGGAGTAACTGACCCTGACTGAGGGTCACTTCATATCAAAGAGAAAGTTACATTCCCTCTGCACATCCTTCCTCGCTCGTGTGGGAGATACTGAGTGTTAATTTGTGTGTCAACTTGGCTTAGCGGGCAACTCTCTTGCCCCAGAGTCAGAAGGTTGTGAGTTGAAAGCACACATTGGGATTTCAGACAGATTTCAGGTAGGCTGACACCGTAACGCGGGACTGGGGAAGTGGGGATGGGCGGAGGGGGAGGGGGTGCGGAGGCTCTGTTTGATCACAACCCAACGATAAATCCTATGAAACAGTGAGAGACTGCTCAATGAACAACCGTGGATTGGTTGCCAGGATAGCAGTAGATATTGAATACTCCACTGTTGGCCAGGACGCAGGGAGACCCTTCTCTAACCCTAACCCACTCCTCTTTTTCACCAGATTTTTGAGGGAGTGTGAGCGGGATAGATACTTTCGCTCACAAATATAACGTCAATTCACTTTACTATATATTTTGTGAAGCGATTTGAGACGTCGATAAGATGTGAAAAGCGCTACATCAAATGTAAAGATTATTGTTATTATCCTTTATCCCTCTGGAACTCCATCCCGCATAGAGTGTGTGTGTGTATGTATGGGAGGGGAGCTGTATGTGTGTGTGTCTGTCTGTCTGTCCCCCACAGAGCTCTGCTCTATAATCTAATGTCACCAGAAGCAATTCAGCGCTGCTCAATCTTGTTCACAATTTGTACAAAGTAATTCTTTAATTAAAGCAAAAATTCACTCCCTCAACGGGGACGGTGTAGTAGGAAAGAATAAGTATAATAAGGGTCTCGACTGAGCTTATGACGCCAGGTATAACGAGCAGAAGGTTCTTCCTTTGCATATAAATGAGCTTTGGGGGGGAGTGGGGGAAGGGAACAAGACCTGCCCAGGTTGGAGAAAAATAGCTTACAGCAATATGTGTTTGAAGATATAGATAAATATATCGTGGAGTCCTGTGAGCTCACTGGTTAGAGCACGCGCCTTGCGAGCGAGAGACCAGGGTTCAATTCCCGGCAGGACAAAACCTTGGGCAAGTTTCCTTACTCCACACGTCTGGTAATAATCCCTCCTGAAAAAAACGCAACGGTTAATTTGGTCGCCAACCCACGGCTGTTTCTGGGACGCCGCTGTGCGTGATTGGCTGCCGTGTTTCACAGCCAATTTGATTAACAGTACTGTATATTCTGTGAAGTGCTTTGAGATGTCCAGAAGACGTGATGAGGCGCTATCTCAAATGCAAGCATTGTGATTAAATAACGGCATTCGAAAAAAGGTTATTTGCAATATATTTATATACACATTACACAGGTTTTCATGTTGGGAACACACACTTCCCGGGAAGCTGGACAGCGTGAGATTTGCACCTGAGCTGGTGGTGAGTGGGGGAAAGGCGTCTGAAAGTGCGGTCAAATAGGAAAGTCTTGAGATGGACGTTGGAGGAGGTGAGGGAAGAGGTGAGGCAAAGGGACTCCAGGACGGAGTTCCAGAGAATGGGGGCAGATACATGGGGAGGGGAGGGGGTATGTGAAGCAGCCGACGCCTGTTGAGCAGAGGAAGGGACTGGGTTTGGAGGTGGATCAATTTGTAATATTTATATGTATCTGGACAAAAAGAGGAATAGAATACAGCAGTACAAAAGTTAATTGTACCTGAAAGATAGGTGGCGCTAGGTTACCTCCAGACAATCATTCAAATCCCCATCCATTCTCAGAATTCGCCTTCCTACAAAGTAGACTGATCCCCCCACCCTCTAGTCCTGCGTGCCTCATTCCCCTCTCCCCACCCCCACCCCATCCACAACACATCCCCCATTCCCCACTCCCTCCCCCACACATCCCCCATTCCCAACTCCCTACCCCAAAACATATCCCCCCATTCCTCACTCCCCCCCACTCATTCTCCATGTCCCACTCGCTCCCCAACAGATCCTCCATTCCCTCCCCCACAAAACATGTTTGGCCAACGGCAGCAGAAATTATTGGGCCACAAAGTTCTATAGAGAACCAAAGCTTCGGAACTCTCTCCCTGAATCCCTCCGCCTCTCCCTCCCTCTCCCTGAATCCCTCCACCTCTCCCTGAATCCCTCCACCTTTCCCTCTCCGTCCCCTCTTTCAGAGCAACTTCAAAACACTCAAGTTAGTCTTTTGTTTCCAGAGCATTAGAGGCAGAAGGCAGAAACAATGAGTTTCGGTCTGAAACTCTGCAACTGGGGGACATTTCCATTCATTTACATTTTGCAATGGCCACTCGCTGTGAGAGAGGAATTTAATAGAAATTCTAATCCAGATGGATTGATGCAGTGCTGTAATCGCTCCCATCACGGCTGCAAATGCCTGTGAAAATATGAGAGCCAGAATTGCTTGAGCAAAACTGGGACTCTACCCCTCTCTCTCTCTCTCTCTCCCTCTCTCTCTCTCTCGCACACGGCGCCCGGCAGGAGAGACGCAGCGAGACTCCAAACAATTAAACACTGGAAACTCTTATTACCGGAGACAATTATAAAGTGTGGGAGAGACTTGTTCGGAGAGCCTTGGCTGATTTATAACTTAATCACAAATATCTTATTGCATCAATCGGCTCTCTGTTCCAGAACGCGTTTCCAGTACTCTGACCGCGCATTGAGATATCGTAGAGCTCCTTTGATGTTGGGAGGACGTTTGAAAAACCGCTTCTCGTAAAGGGATTTTATGGAGAAGTGCACTGACTTTTTGTGATTCCAGCCACCAATTTACATAGAGCAATGTCCCACCGTCAGCCATTGTAAAACCATTGTGTTTCACTGAAAGATTCGTCGGCCAGGATAGCAGCGAAACTCCCTTCCCTCCCTTAAAATAGTGCCACTGGGTCTTTAAATCCCGATTGCTTGACAAAAGACGGAGCTGCTGCTGATGGAAAAAGAGAGAGAGAGAGAGAGAGGGAGAGGGAGAGGGAGATGGCCCCCTATCCCTCGGCTTTCAGTCAGATTAGGCCGCATGTCGCCGCTGCCTTATCTCTGAGAAGCTGCAAGTTTTTAAACGGAAGAGACAGGAATAATGAGGAACAAAGGAGATGCTGAAGGACATGTAGAGACCATTTGCTGGTACGCTTGCTCACTCTTTCTAGCGACTGATCTCCAGCACATCAAAGCAATCTGGTGGAATATTAATAGGCTGTTTCCGCTGGTTGATGAGTCTGAAACAAGGGGGACAGAAATACAACAATAATAATAACAACAACAACAATAATAATATAAAGTGATTATACATGGCCGGCCTTTTCAGCGTCTTGGGATGTCCTCCCAACGTGAAAGGCGCTACACAAATAGAGCTTTGTTTGTCGTCAACGTTGATGTCTCAAAACGCTCGATAGGATTTACCGCAAAAGTGCGCCAACTGTATGTTTACAGTAATAAATAATAAGAATAATATTTTGTAGGTGAACCGACGATTTTGTAAGCCATTCCCTATCAAGACTTATCCTTTGTGCAAAGAAATAATAAGCTTGGCCGACAATGCATTGATGTTGGTGTTTGCCTCACAGCTGTATACTCCATGCCTCCACTTTACAGCGATCCCCAGGGCCAAGCCTCGAGACGTTGGATGTTACAGGTGCTGTGTCAAAAGCAAAAAGGATTATTATTTGGCTCGGGTCCCCATTCTTAACCAGGGAACCTTTCCTTTGATATCTTATGCACGGGTAATCAATGTATAACATGCCATATCATCTTCACAGAGGAGTGGGTCTCCCCCGCGCACCCCTCCCTACCCCGCCCGCCCGCCCACCCTCCCTCCCTCCTGCCGCCCCCTCCTCTCCCCCCACCTCCCCACCTTCCACCCGCCAAGGCAGATACCAGTGGCTGATCCTGATCACTGATGTTTTGAGAATGTTTTTCAATGTGGAGCTCAGTGTAATTGGAACTCTGTGGATCGAGCTCACATCAAAAGGTTCGGATGCGAGTGGTTATTTTACTCAGCAGAAAATCATCAAAGGCTAACCTGCCTTCGGGGGACACAGAAACCATTATTCACAGGTGTACTCAGGTTACCAACACAGCATTTTATACATTGATATTGTGCGCAGCCCAGACCAATCTTTAAAGAGAGATATGCTTTCCTCATTGAAGTGTGCAGGCTATATATTTCACAGCTCAACTAAACCCCAGTGACAATAGATAGCTGAAGGATATGGGCCGAACACGCACACAATCAGTAGATAGAATCAGCGAAGTTTACACGACAGAAGGAGGCCATTCGGACCATCGAGTCCGCACTGATCTCAGAGCGAGGTGTTGATCCAACTCAACTGCCTGCCTTAACCCTGGACTCATCAAGCCTCTATCCTTCATTGCCCACAATAATACACAGTCATTTCACATATATTTCTCTACATATTTACATATAGTATCTATGTACAATTGATACCTTTTGTGACCTGTGAGCCTCACTCACTCGATGGCTAATGAGAACTTCACCTTCTAGCTGATAGTGGCCAACCCTGGCGAGCCATTAACCCTTGTAACTGACTCATTGATCTCCATGTCTCTTGCTGGGGTGGGGCGTGGGGGGTGTTGGGTAGGGGGTGGGAGAGGGAGGGAAAGGGAGAAAATCCTGACCAGAAACTTGTTCACCTGAAGGGCGCCCACACACACAGACACACACACATACGCGCGTGTGCGCATGAAAAAGTGGGGAGAAAATGCTAAGAGATAGTCAGTCTCACGCTAGTTGATCTAGTGACTGTAAAGTGGAACGAGCCTCTGTGTGTGTGTGTCTGTGTGTGTGTGTGTGTTGTGTGCTGAGCAAGCGAGGAGGAGGCGGAGGAGGAGGGTAATAACTGTAGACTGATACCCAGAGGCCATTCGCTCACTGCAAATAGAGACTAATTGCATTGTTCAACTTCAAAAGCAACGCAGAGTTTAATCTATACAACAGCCGTTGGTGGGAGGGTCATGAAAAGTCCAGAAAATTCAAACGACTGGCAGGAAGGATTTGAATTCACGCAAACTGTAACTTTCCCTTCGGTCGATTCGCGTTACACTCTATTCTGGAAAGCCCTTATGTCGTGAAGAATATTTTCACACATGGAAACATATAGTTTCAAAAAAAGGCTTGAAGGTGTCTTATTGGTATGATCAGCCTCGATATCAAGGATTATTATTATTATTATTATTATTGTTGTTGTATTATCTACTCCACAAACAGTTGTGGATTGAAATGACCCAGTATTCTTATTGAGTTTTTTTTGGAAGGATTATTATTAGGCGTGTGTATGTGGAGTAAGGAAACTTGCCCAAGGTTTCGCCCTGACCTGCCTGGATTCGAACGCAGGTCTCACGCTTGTAAGGCGAGCGCTCTAACCACTGAGCTGCAGGAGCCCCCCCAACGTACACAATGGGGGCTTTGCCATGGTACGCAGTGACGTTCAGGGACACGATTGACCCTGACTAAAGGCTCGGTCTGTCCCGCAGTGCATTTGATGCAATTTGAGCCTGGCTGACTCCACTTTCCTCATAGCAAAGTGCCTGGAAGTTGCTGGAGTTCAATGGAAACCTTTCCGTTCAACCAACACCTGTGGTAATTGCAGATCGAGTATCAAAGACCTGAGGTTAAGAATAGGAACTCGTCCGCTCAGCCTAAATCTGCTTAAAGCACCATTTTCAGACGAGGCAGATAATCTGCTCTTAACTGGGCCATTGTATACACTGTGGGGATTTCTCAGCTTCCTCCACCACCTACTAGTCTGGGTGGATCTGTACTCCCTCCAGTTCAATTCCTCTTCACTGTGAAAATCCTGTAATCAGAGTGAGGAGTCTGCTTTGAAGACTCACTCCTGTTAGCTCTGTAGCTTAGGGCGAGAAAGAAACGTTATTGGATATTGCAGACTGCGAGGTGCACTACAATACAACAACAAAAGTACAGCGCCTTGTACAGCACCCTTCGCTGGGCGCAATTGGCTGCCGCATTTGCCCAGAAAAATACAGTCACTTCACTTTACAATATATTCCTTGAAGCGTGAAAAGTGCTACATCAAATGCAAGGATTATTATTATTATTATTATTATTCAGATCGGGAGGACGTCCCAAGGCACTGGACAGTCAGTGTTTCGGACCTGAGCTGGGCTCAGGATCAGGAAGGATGGAGGAAAGAAAGGGGGAGGGGTGTGACCCAAGGCACTGTCTTCAGAAGGGACGTGAAGGAGGCTTGGGAGGGGGTGAGGCGGAGGGATTGTGGGATGGGGTTCTAGAGGTTAGGGGAAGAATGGCTGATGGTGGGGCGGGTGAGTCGAGGGACATGGAGCAGGCCGGAGCCCACTGAGCGGAGGGAACGGACAGTTTGGCAGAGGGTTAGGAGGTTCGCAGTCCCAAGTTACTCTAAACCCACGTTAACCAGAGACAGAATGTGAGGGAGAGAGAAAGAGAGAGAAACAGAGAGAGAGAGAGAGAGAGAAAGATAAGAGACTTTCAGCCAATCTGTCAGGGTTGGATTCACCCCAGGTCCCAGAAGTGAGGAGACAGCATTGCCATCTCTTCAACGAACACTGAGATACAGTCTAGCACTGACTGTTACCTTCATCACCTCCACACAATGTGCCAGTGCAGCGAAGCAAGCGAGCTGAGCGGCAGAACCTCATTAAAGAGCTGAGGTGGGGAGAGGGGGGTGGGGTTGGTGGGGGGAGAGAGAGAGTCATAGATTGTCAGAAGGTTATTGAAAAGGGTAAAAAAAAATGATATTAAAAAGCAAACGTAATGAACTGCAGCCTGTGGCGCCTATTCCTTTGGAGGAAAAGTTATTAAAATCCCAGGTGCTCCCGGCTGCTTGTTGATTTTTACGAGCGTGAAAGCCAAACTTCAAAAGGAAATGAGTTTATCCTGAGTGGAGTTCCCCACGACAATCACCCCCACCCCCTCCCCCCTCCCCCCCTCCCCCCCCCCACCCAAATGATTTACTAATGTTCAAAACTGCGGGGCAGAGAGGGTCAGAGGGACACAGTCACACAGTCAGGGAAGGAAGGAAGGGAGTGAGCAGATCGACAGACACACACCAACACACTACACTCCCAGTCAGGTGAAGTAACAAGTATTTAAGATGAACTGGCAGTGATGAATCCCACCTGAGTTTCCCCATTGGCGAGGAGTCAGTGGGTGAGGGAATAATGGAGGGAGGAGTGCGACTGGCTGGGCTCTCAAATGCCCCTGTACTGACCCCGTGTGAACTTGCCTTGAGAGATGTATTAACGCTGCCAAGATTGATAGGATCAGAGGATCGGCTGCCATCCTTCGCCTGATAACATTGCATAGCTTTAAGCGCTCGCTCTGACGTTCCTTTGAGACACTGTATAAACGCGAGTTATTATAAATAATAACTTTATTCACCCTTGGGGGGGTGGGGGGGGTAAATGGTGGGAGGATGGTTCTCCAATCGGTTGCCATCAGTTGCCTTCCACGTCAAAAACTAAGCTGACGGTTGAAATAGTTTGAACGTGGCTCCCACTCATATAGAAACACAGAATACAACCACCTCTGTACACCAGGAGACTACTGTCATTCGCTTGTTTTCTGCAAATCATCTCTGAAACGTATCCACTTTCAGCCCCGCCATCATGTCCTCCCCGACACCAGGGAAATTCAGATTGCCACCTGACAGTACAACAACAACAACAACAACAAAATTACACGTGGACGTCGAGAAGGCATCCAAACGTGGCCGGACAGTCAGTGTTTCAGACCCAAGATGGGTGCGGGATCGGGGAGGGATGGAGGGAGGGAAGGGGGGGGGGGGGGGTGACTGATGGCACTGCCGAAGAGGAGGGTCTTGAGGAGGGACATGAAGGAGGCGAGGGAGACGGAGGGACTGCGGGATGAAATTCCAACGGTTGGGGGAATCCTTTTTATTATTATAATAATTTGTCTCTGCCGCTCGGGTACTGGGATGTAATAATAACAGTAATAATCCTTGTATTCCAGACTTCTCAAAGCGCTTCACAGAATAGACAGACTGCAAAGTGAACTGACTGCATATTTTGCAGGCGAAACGCGGCAGCCGATTGCGCACAGCGGTGTGTGAAGCAGGTCAGCGCATTCCGAACTCGGGTTACAAGCACAAAATGTATCAAGGTGCGGCTGAGTTGCGTGAATTAAGTCTCAACGCATCTGCACTTTGGTGACCCATCAACGATATCAAATTTTACCAGCAGCCGTGTTGACCCGGAGTGCTCCTCTGAGCCGAGCGAGAGGAATGAAAAGGAATCACAATCCCCTTTAGCAGGAGGTAGCAGGGTTCTCAGCTTTGATGTGAAAATCTTCGGGAAGTCCCTGATCAAATCACAGGAAGAGAGAGAGAGAGAGAGAGGGGTGGGGGGGGGGGGGGAAGAGAGAGGGTTTTCTGTTGGAATACGAGCAAGTATACATCTGTGTGTTGGCAACGACATGTATTGATATTGGGTTTGAAACTACAGGGAGAAGAAGGCGCGGAGAGGGAGAGCCATAAATAATGGCGAGACCAAATATTTCCCCCATTGGGACTCGTGCTTACAAATTCCTAATTTTCTCCCAATTTCCCAGCTCGGGTCCCACTTGGGGGGTTAAATACAGCTTTCACACAGAAACCTCTCTCTGGTTTCCAATGGAGGATATTAATGTATGGTTATCCAGTGTATGGCTATACATCCAGACTTTTAATGAAGTTATTTTTGTCCTGGAGCAGAGGGACTGGGAATCCAGAGAGGCAGTTAGTGATGAGAACATTATAGGTTAGTGACTCACTGAGGGATGTGTCTGTGTCTATGATTGTGTGTGTGTGAGTATGGGGGGGTGGGAGGTCTAAGCAAGATAGCTTGACAAACCGTACTCTCAAAGGCATGCTACGTAGTTTTAACACGTTAAACCCAACGCACACTTTGGAGTCCCCAAGTCTTGGTTCTTGATAACCTGTAGCTCAGTGGTTAGAGCGCTCGCCTTACAAGCGTGAGACCTGTGTTCGAATCCAGGCAGGTCAGGGCCAAACCTTGGGCAAGTTTCCTTACTCCATATGCCCAATAATAATCCCTCTAAAAAAAACACGATAATAAAATTGGTCATTTCAATCCACGGTTATTTGTGGGACACTGCTGTGTGCAATTGGCTGCCGTGTTTCGCCCACAAATATACAGTCAATTCACTTTACAGTATATTCTGTGAAGCGCTTTGAGACGTCTAGATCCTAGGCGACATGAAAAGCGCTATATCAAATGCAAGGATTATTATAAATACCCCATCTCCAGGATTTCCGTGAGGGGGACATGGGGAACTGTCAGTTTGGAGACTCTTAAGCACGGTGATAGGTTTCCGCATGTGTCAGACACCTGGCTGACCCCCCCCCCCCACCCACCAGCCCCCCCTCCAAAAAAAAACCCCAAAGCAATTAGCTGTGTATCACAGACACTAACTATGAGCAGGATAAGCAGCGCTAGTGATAGAGGAGGTGGCATTAATGTTTCTTGTATCTGTATGAATAGCCTCGATTCCCTATCAAAGCCATACACAGCTGCCAGACAGATCTTTCATATCATGAGCACCATGTTACTGCAGTGGTTCCAATGGGTTTGGCTGGATCTCCCGCAGTCTTGGCTCAGTATCAGCAGCAGCAGTAAATATCCTCGACTGCCATTGCTATTGCACAGTGAAATAATGACACCGAGAGAGCCCCTTGTGTCGAAATGGCTTTCAATAAAGCAGCCAACATAGGAGACTGGATAAATACTGTAGTTTTACTGCCAATGTTTCAGTGCGGGATTTACAATGGCTTGTTAAAATCTTTTACTGTCAGTGGCTAATGTTAAAATACAACAGAGCAGTTACCTGACTGCTAACCTGCCGTCTGCCAGCGCTCCCTGTCACACTGTGTGAGATCTCGCCTCGAACTGGAATTTCCAGGCCTCAAACTGATTTCCTCTCCACAAATGGCACCCCCCAAAAACATCAAGTCACCATCACACTGCTCACTTCACACTCATCTCAGGGTCACGGCCAAGCACTGTGTGTTTTATTTTTTGCTAACATCAACATAAACGAACAACCCTTTACATTGAATACAGCGTCCGGAGGATGTCTCAAAGCGCTTCATGGGATATTACTGGAGTGCGTATATTTTGTAGGCGAAACACGACAGCTAATTTGCTGACGGCAAAGCCGCACAAACAGCTACGCAATGCGGGATTATCATCGTTGCGTAACGAGGGGGTAGAGGGGCGGCCTCCTCGATCTCACACACACCACATTGCGGGCGAGCCTGTCAGGAACGTCCAGTTAAAGGGATTATATTGTGAAGGAAATGAACAAAAAGTGTTTGGAAAGAGATAGAGACGAGTGAGTGACAGCCTCCTGCCCCCCTGCACGAGGGAAAGGTTACTGCCGCACGGAGGTGATTTATTGCAGTTACTGATATAATAGACGTCAGTGACTGAATTATATCTGTACGTCTGTGAACTAGAGCCAACTGCTCCAGACCAACTCACAAGCTCTGGTGCACAGTCATCAATCAAGTAGCAGCAAGCGCTGGCAAACCCTACACTGAACTCACGACTCCTATGCGGAGGGAGACATATACACGGCTTCATCTATAAATTCATGGGTACTGATGTCTGCCAGCTCACGCACAGCCCCCGAGCTCCGAGGTTAGGATTTCCAACGCATCACAGCACCTCTCTCTCACTGGTGACATTACGTGTGTGTGTGTCAGTGTCTATCGTAGGCTGACAATTCGAATTCTTTTTCCGAATCGCGATGTGTATACGAGCCGTTGAACCGAGGGTCCCGTCTGCCTGTTCAAGGTGGGCGTGAAAGGTCCGATTCGAAAGGAGAAGGGAGTTTTTCTCGCTCTGCGTCTGTTCCACCAAATGTTCCGTGGCTGTTTATGGGGCATTGCTGCGTACAGTTGGCTGCCGTGTTTCGTCCGCAGAATACTCGGTCACTCCGCTTTGCAGCACATCCCGTGAAGCACTTTGAGACATCTCGATGACGTGCTAAGACACTATTTATATCAAATGCATGGAGCCCACCCCACCCCCCAGCACAGTACTGGAGTGTTAGCCTGTACAGTCGAGAGTTTTCTCACCTCAGAGGGCCAAGGTTGTGGGTTCAAGCCTCGCGTTGGCATTTAAACTCTCTAGTTACTCTGAGCGTCACATAAAATCTGGGAGTTTTGCACAAACGAGTGAGCAAACAAATAAAACATATTAGCTGCCTGGAATGAGAATTTGGAAGCATTAATAAATCAGGCTAAATCTCCAATGATCTGCTTGTCGATATGGTACAAGTATTCTGTGCGGAGGCTATCATTTCACAGCTGGAGTCGCTGTGTGAGTGTGTGCAGCCTCGCGTCAAACAATTGTAACTCAACCTTAATGAAGAGGAATGAGCCCGATGAAATATCGACAGGAATACAACATGAGAATAACCAATCTGACCAGCTCTTGTCTGCTCGCTGGACATTCAATAAACGTAAGCAAACCAACTCTCGGAAAATTATTCTTCCTTCCCACAAACTTCCCAAGGCTGTAAGTTTTTAAAAACAGAGGATGGTCAGAATGGCTGCCATGTTTGCCTACGTAAACACACAATAATTCACACCACAAGAAGAAGAAGAATAATAATCCATACATTTGATATAGCACTCATCACTTCTTCCAGAAGTCTCAAAGCGCTTCACAGAATGTACTGTAAAGTGAATTGACTGTTCATTTGTGGGCGAAACGCGGCAGCCAATTGAGCACCCCGCAAACAGTAGTGGATTGAAATGACTTCCAATGACCAATTTTTTTAAAGGATTATCATCAGGTGTGTGGAGTAAGGAAATTTGCCTACGGTTTCACCCTGACCTACCAGGAATCGAATACAGGTCTCTCGCTTGCGAGGCGAATGCTCTAACCACTGAACAACAGGATTTCCACTGCGAAGCAGTTTGCAGTGTCCTCCCGAGGTGAAAACTCCTGTCGCATGGGATTCTTAAAAAATACATTATTTAGAGACAATCTTTGTCCTCTGCATTGAAGCTGGTTTTTTTCTGAGTGCTAATAAACTGGAGGCGACGTGTCACAGGCAGACAGTCTTAACTAAATCCTTCTCACGTCATATCTTTGGGTTTTGAAAGCGCCCTGTAAATCTCACCGAATCTCCCTCATCTCATTTAATGCTGTTGTCAGCAGCACTGAACACACTGGACAGAGAACACCTGAGCACTGACTTGACTACTGCCCTAAAGTACTGACTTAACTACTGCCCTACTGTACTGTCGGACGTTCAGTGTCTATATACGCCTATGCTACCCAAAGTAGTTTGTTTCCACCCGGGCCAATGACGTAATAGCGAACATCACGACGTTAAATTTATATATGTTTCCCGATATATCAGCAACGCGATAATGAAGCAATGAACGTTAAGAGAGGTCTACCTGTCTGCAAAAAGAGATGGGAAAAGAGGTCACTACACTCTACTGTCTAAAATTATAAGCGCGTCGAGACATTTTGGATCTTTCAAATAATATTTCAATGATGCGATCACAACAGCAACTTGCGTTTATATAGCGACCTTCACTTTCCAATGCCATTATAAAGACTCTATATCAAACGCAAGGATTACTGCAGTGAAAGCCAGTTTATCCGGCACCCAACCAACCGTAACTTCCGTATAACCGGCACATCAAAAAAAAAAGGTCCGCATTCGATTAACCAGAATTTAACCAGAAAAATGCAGTTTAAATTTTTTTTAAAAAAAATTGGCAGGTTCCGAGGGTGCTGAATAAACAGGGTTTTACTGTATTAATATTATTATTACAGAGGGGGGTGTCTTTAAAGTTTTTAAGACTTTATTAATATTAGAAAATAAAATATTAATATTGTAGCAAACCATTTCTATAGTTTTGAATGACAACAGATATCCACAAACTGCAGACATTTTTGATTCCTTTTCAGACGTATTTTCATGCCACTATCATCCCCGTACAACAAGCAGCTTCAGCCTGTCGTGTGAATTTGAGCTGAATCCCTGCCAAGTCACATTTACAAGCAGAGCTGAGATATTAATCAGAGAATATGGGATTAAACTCCGCAGTTTGATTGAATCATTGATTGAAAATATCCGGAGGTGGTTTCATATCAAGGTTCACATAAGGTTTCGGTTTTGTGAAAGGCAGATCATGTCTCACTAATCTGACCGAGTTCCTTGCCAGAACTACAGATAGAAGTGATAGATATGGGAGGATCCAAGAATGTCATTTGTATGGATTTTCAGAATGCATTTGATAAGGTGTCACCTGAGAGATTACTGACTAAAATGAAGGTAAGTGGAATTGAAGGCAACTTCGAGCAATATGTGGACAGGAAATTGTTTTGGGTGGTAAAGAGTTGGGATGACAGGGATATGCCTCCAGTGATCAGTGTAAGGATCAGTCCTGGCCAACAATCCCCCAAATAAAATGGATCACTCACTTCATGGCTGTTTAAGGGATAGCTGCCTGTGTACCAATCGGGCCGCCACATTCACCGATATATACTGTACACTGTCACTACACTTCACAGCAAAACCCTGTGAAGCACTTTGGGACTTTTCAATGCCATGATAAAGACTCTATATCAATGCAAGATTATTATTATTATTAAATGATCTGTTTTAAGAACAGTGGGACAATTCCAAAGTTTGCATATGATATTTAAACTAGGAGACATCGTACCTTTGCAAAGAATAATCAAGAGAAAATTGCAAGAAAAGGAAAATGTACGGATTAAGCGAGCACAGGAATACCAGTGTGTGATTCATTGAAATCCAGTGCGCAGGTGGAGAAAGCAATCAATAAAGCTAATGGGATGCTGAGCTCTTCAATATGAGGCCTGGACTATAAAAGCAAGGAAACAATTCAGTTATTGACAGCACTGCTCAGGCTGGCCATTTGCTGGAGACTGTCCAGTTTGGGGGTGGGGGGTGGGGAAGGGGTGGTCACTCAGTGTTAGAAGGAATATACCAACTTTGGATGGAGTCAAGCGCTTCACAGAATATACTGTAAAGTGAATCGACCGTACTTTGGGACGTCATCCTGACCTGAAAGGCGCTGTTACAAGTGTCATTTTGTTGTTGTTTGCGGGTGAAACGCGGCAGCCAATTGTGCACAGCAGCGTCCCACAAACAGTCGAGGATTGAGCGACTAAATCATTCTTATTTTCTGGGAGTCGGTGATTACCTGAGCTGATAGAAAAGTGCGGAACTATTTGTCAAAAAATTGCACGGAAATTTGACGACTTTACGGACAGTGGCGGTGAGTGAGTTCATCTGTGCTACGGTACATTTTACTGCCGACTTACATTGTTTCATATTATAAATATATTAATAACGCGTTCAATTATTAATGGTTTCTTTACCAAACCCGAGTGAGGCTACTGCAGCAGCTACTGCGTGTCTCACACGCAGACATAGACACAGACAAATTACACTTGTATGGCATCCTTCAAGTCAGAAAGATATCTCAAGGTGGTGAACAGTAACAGACACACAAAGTGTGTGTGGCTGTCCTCCCCACTCGACACACACACACACACATTATGGATTTAATGACCACATTATTATTATGTATTTATTTGGAGGGATCCGCCAATCGACTAACAAGTGGGTTCCTACTCACTGCCACGTAAACAGATGAGTGTGTGTGTAGTAAGGAAACTTGCCTAAGATTTTGCCCTGCCTGGGAATCGAACCCGGGTCTTCTCACTTTCCGCAGCACTACGTTTACTGTATATTTTTGGGAACAGCTTTTCCAGGACGCAAGCTTCCCGTTTAGTCCGATACAAATCCCAGCCAGTGCTGAGATTCCCTCAGTTGTGAGCGGGAGGAAAAATTTCAGGAAAGAAGATCAGTCAACTTGAGGCCAGAAGTAATGCAACATTTATTTAATAAGAACGGGTAAATAAATAAGAGACAAACTAAATGGGACAAAACACAATTCAAACGCAAGTGCAAACATAGTTCTTGTGAATACAGCTAACATAGAAAACATAAAGGGATCTTTGGTTTGAAATTTTTCAAAAGTTCTGTACAGTAAAATAAGATCAACTTTTGAAATAAGATTGGTCCCTTTCAC
Organism: Hydrolagus colliei; assembly: GCA_035084275.1. Classification (NCBI taxonomy): domain Eukaryota; kingdom Metazoa; phylum Chordata; class Chondrichthyes; order Chimaeriformes; family Chimaeridae; genus Hydrolagus; species Hydrolagus colliei. The sequence continues at coordinate 7,746,421 of CM068767.1, forward strand.
AAATACAGTAGAAAAATAGATTGATGAATGAAGAGATTAAGCAGATTTAAGGGGGGAAAAAAGGCTTATTTTATTTATCTCCGAGCAAATGGTGAAGCTTTAAAAATAACATTATATTTGTTCATGAATCTTCCATAGGAAGTGATCAAAAAGGTATCATTTGAACAATAACATTGTATATGGTAAAACAGAGTGACTCACACATTGCTCTGTAGGTCCTCGTTGGAAAAACCTCACTGCTTCGGTTACTGACTCCAGCCAGGAACCATTGCACGCACACACACACACGCACTCACACATACGCACAGTGATGCGTTAATCTATAATAAAGGTTATAAGAATCCTTACACTTAGGATAGTGTCTTTCACGTCAGGAGGAGACATCGGGAGATACTACCAAGCAGAGTAACTGGGTGTATTGGGAGGGAAAGAGTACGACAGCCAATTGATTTATAAATTAGATTGGCGTTGGCTGTGGTGGCGCAGACGAAAGAGACGTGTGGGTATGTGTGTGCACGTGTGAGGGCAGTGGGGGGGGGGGGGAAGTGATTCCCCTCTTGAACAAATTGGTTTCACCAAACTCGGGTGAGTAGATTACTGAGCAAGGTTTAAAACAGATTCACTTGATGATACCTGAATGACGCTGAACTAGAACCTTATTCAAAAAGTGCAATTTTATTGGAATTAAAAAGTTTTAATTTGAAGTATTACACAGAGTGTGCACCAATATGTCTACGTCTATCTATGCCTATGTATAAATAAATAAAAGAAAGGCTGACTCCGAGACATTCAGACTTTGCCCTCCCGCAGTGTAAAGGTCACACCTGTCTGATATCACTGGGAGCTGATGTTTTGTAAGAGTGTCTTCATTGCTGTTGTTGAGACAACGTAGTTTGATGGGACACAAACAAGCAATTTCCCACATACAGCCATAGAGCAAATGAACAACTTTTATTTGGAGAATTATTGACCAGGACACCTGGTGAAACTCCCTTCTCTCTTTCGATTAGGAATAATAATAATAATAATAATCCTTGCACTTGATATTGCGCTTTTCTCAGCTTCTAGACGTCTCAAAGCGTTTCACAGAATATACCGTAAAGTGAATTGACTGTATATTTGTGGGCGAAACGCGGCAGCCAATCGCGCACGGCAACGTCTCCCTCACAAACAGTCGTGGATTGAAAATGGCCAATTTTATTATTGCGTTTTTTGGGGGGGACGGATTATTATTCGGCGCACGCGTGTGTGTGTGTGTGTGTGTGGAGTGAGGAAACTTGCCCAAGGTTTCGCCCTGACCTGCCTGGATTCGAACACAGGTCTCACGCTTGTAAGGCGGGTGCTCTAACCACCGAGCTACAAGAGGCTCCACAACCTTTTTCACACGGAGCGAGAGTGCCAGCCACCGAGCCAGGCTGACGCACAATCACACGGTGAAACCGGGGAATGGTTTGCCAGTGCTGCAGCAGCAGAGACAGAGCGCTGGCACATCTGCTTATTTTGTTCTTTGGGGCCTCCACGGGCAAGATTATCTCTGCAGAAAACAGCAGCAGCAGCAATGCAGACTCTATCAGCAGCAATGCAGATGCTATCAGCAGGCACGGAAAAGTCAGGAGGGCGTTCTGCGACACGCGGTGAACAAGGGAATCAGCAGCCCACCTGGCTCAGCAGGAACATGTGACACAGGTTCGTTTCGAAGGATACAGCAAAAGGATTTGAAAATGCCTCTTTTCCCCATGAAATAATCCGTCCCCACTCGGTCGGTACCCAAATCAGACTAGGAAGTGTCTTGTAATTTGAGCTGAGAGTATCCTAACTGTGCGTTTACCTTTCCAGCCTTTCACACTGAGAAATCTCTCACCCACACCGGGTTACAGTGCTCAAATTATTCGCAAATATCTAGGGCTGACCGACCTCCCATTTCCTTTGAAACACATTCTGTCAATACAAAGTCGCATGAGCCGTGTGACACATCCTCGAGTAGTTTCTTTTCCCGTTCCACCCACCCGCGCACGCACACACACACGCACACACACACACGCACACACACACGCACACACACACACACGCACACACACACACTATAGAAGTAAATCAATGGGGGGGGAAAAAAGTACTTATCTAAATTGGAGTAACAATTGACAATTTGGATGTGAAGGAAGCACAAGGGAGCTGTCTCACCAGGTAGACAAGCCCCATTATGGCACACGGGCCCTGGAGAGAATTCAGTTGATACAACAATAATTCTATTTGATGATACTTGAAAACTAGCTATTGATTCAGCAATGCAAATCACAGCACGTGTAAAGCTTGGCTCCCACCAATTACCTTCAGGATTAACTCACGTTCTCTTGACGTAAAAAAGATTACGAAGCAACTGGAATTAACGATGTGCCTGGGCCGAAACCTGACGATAGACCTATTTGTCCTCGAACATTCAACAGTGAAAACCAAGGCGTTGACCGAATCCAAGGAGAGATCAGGAGAGCTGGCTGAGAGTTTATTGCTATCCCTGATCCCTGAGGTTCTCATAACCTACCCCCCTACCACCCTCTGGAATTATTACTATTAGTGGCTGTACGTCCGAGTGGCAGCTTGGCTCAGTTGGCAGCACTCTCACTTCTGAGTCAAAAGCTTATGCGTTCAAGCTCCAAGTCGGGACTTATAATAATAATAAGAAGAAGAATAATCCTTGCATTTGATACAGCCGCCTTATCACATTGTTCCTGGTGTTGTGGCCAACAATCCCACCAGTGAAATTGGTCACTCATTTCATAATAATGTAACAGTAAATCCTTGCATTTGATATAGCGCTTTTCACGTCTTCTGGACGCCTCAAAGCGCTTCACAGAATATACTGTAAAAGTGAATTGACTGTACATTTGTGGTTGAAACGCGGCAGCCAATTGCGCACAGCAGCGTTCCCCCAGTTGTGGATTGAAAATGACCAATTTTTATTATTGTATTTCTCTTTCTTGGTTATTTATGGGATGTTGCTGAGCGCAAATTGGCTACATTTTACGATCTATTCCGTAAAGCGCTAGGAGTTTTTGCCCCTGATTTGAAAGTATCAAAAAGGGATGAAAGGATCGTTATTGTTTGCAAATTGGGATTGGGTTTTGGGTCCATCTTCTAGTGCAGGAAACGGAGACTTTGATCGACAGCCTCACCTCACACTCTGACAATCCAACACTCACAAAGTACTGTGAGCTAAAGTCTTGACAATGGGAAATGAAGCCACAACCTTTTGACCCCGAGTGTAACTGACGACAGCCCGGGGTGGATTTATTACGAAACCACCTACATTTACACACCAGGAGAGATGATAGCAGTGCCCGGATATCGCCAGCAACTTAATGACTCTCCTTATTGGGCACCTAAGTGGTAATGGGTGATTTCCTTTACTCTGGGAAAGGTCTGAAATGATTTGGGGAACAAACGTTGACAGTTTCTATAGGAAATGATGCAAATAGATATGAACACTTACGTAATACATCTACGCCCGTCCCAGATACTTCCCCCCCGTCTAAATCAGGCTATTTCAGTGCAATTGCAATGGATTGTAAAGCTTTAAGCTATGCGTGAAAATTAAGGGGTCATTTAAGGTTTGAATAACTCCATGGGAGCCCTGTAGGAGACAGAATGCTCAAGGATAATTTCTTTGAAGTGCTTCACCACAATAGCCTTGTTTTCAATCTCATGAATATTTTAACCAAATGAATATTTTCATCTGCATGTTCAGTAGGGAGGAGAAAGAATATTTCTTTTAACTCTTTGCAGACTCTGAGGGCAGTTTTTTTGGGGGGGGTGGTGGGGAGGGTGTGGGGGGGGTGGGCGTAATGCCAAATGAAAAACAATTTGACGGGCTAGACTCTTCCTACGATCCTGCACTGCATGATACCGATGCACAAATGGGAGATATTTCTGAGTGTCTGACACACACAGAAACCCATCACCGTGATCAGCCGGGTGTCTGACACACAGAGAAACCCGTCACCGTGATCAGTCTGAGTCCGCTGAGTTGGCGCCAACTAACACACTATTTATATCCTGAGCTGTGAGGATTCTACTCAGTTTACTTTCTAAAGATGAATGTACCTTGTGGATTAAGTTATGATGAATTGGGAAGCATTACATACCTATCAATTGGGACTCTGTAACAGAAGAGCCATTTGGAGGGATACATTAATACAAACTGCGCAGTTCTCTCTATACAGTGGTATAAAAATTTTCTCTGAATTTACAATTCCCTAAATCTACTTTATAATTCTAAATCTTAGAAATATTACAAAATCTGCTTTTAGTCGCTACATGTCATTACCTCACGTGGTTGGGTTGAAACGCGGACACACGCAGTGACAGTGAGAGCTCAGTCTGTCGTTCCCACTGTGCAATGGGTCCCTCTAACACTCAGCCTCTCCAAACACTGTATGGTACGCACTGTGGGGTAGGATGTGCTTTTACATCTGAAAGTCAAATGAAAACTTTTTAAAAAATCATAGAAGTCATTGGAGAATCTGTGCCATCGTGCACTTGGCAGGACGGAGCTCGGAGTCAGTAATAAAGCCACTGAAACAGACGCCGTCATTTGCAAAGGCTGAGTTACTGTCTGAACATGGCGAGCTGCCCTCAACGCAGTCACTCCTGCGACCATCCAATTCAATAACAACTTTGAAAAGAGTGGTGGATGGTTATTTGGGGAGGATGGGTTTGCGGGGTTACGGGGGGAGAGAGGTTACGGGGGGAGAGAGAGAACCGGGTTGTGGGATTGACTTTGAATGGCTCTTTTCAAAGAGCCGGGCACAGAATCGATGGGCCGAAAGGCCTCCTTTTTGTGCTGAAAAATTCTACGATTCTATGAAGCTTGATGCCTCAAAGGTTTACATCTAGAATTCTGAACTCATTTGGACTCTCAAATCCAATAGGAGGGTCTGTGTTGGATTTAAGCAGTCAAATTGGATTTGACGTTATATAACATTGTGTAAATGGGATTGAATAAGAAACCCCAGACAATAGTTTCAGATGCACTGAGACAACAAAACGAGAGGACACGGGTTTCCGGTTGCAAAGGAGCAATTTCAGGACGGAGACCAGGAAGTTACTCTTTATCCAGAGGGTAATCCACAGCTGGAACAGGACATTAGGGCTCGTTTGAGGCTACGATAGGAAGATTGCAGGGTAGTTGTTCTGGGAGGAGGAGATCAAATGGACCAAAGTGTGTGTACGTCATCTGAACTGATCTGGTGACCTTGTGAGAATGTGCTGTGCTGATACTTTGCTTTCTGGCATATTGATGTCTCGTCAATGCTAGAGACATCTACTGGCAGGGGGCAGTGACTGCACCGAAAGTCCCCGAGTCCTAACATGACCTTCAGATCTGCTGAGTGTCCGCTGAGGAGAAAGACAATGAGTTTCAGCACAAACAGAGATCAGTGCAGCGCGGCTCAGTCTATCATCGGCTACATTTCCCAGCGACTGACATCCTGACTTCAGCACACTTGGCTCTTCCCTAAATCCACTGATCACAAACACAATCCTTCAATCGCACAAAGTCTGAGCAAACCATGCTCGGGGTTACTGATGCCTTTGCCGAATGAACGGTGAAAGAGGTGGATGACTAACACAACTGGTTTGGGGGCGAGGTGGTCGTGGTGATTGAAGGCAGTTTGGAGAAATGCTATCGCTTTTCTCGGTGAAGTAGCCGATCACTGAGGAGGGACACCTGCCGTCCTCCAGTCCTGGTTTCGTGGCAGATCCACGGTCACCCCCCCCTCCCCCCACCCCACCCCACCCCACACCCCCCAACCCCGGGGGGGGGCAGCCCAGCTTTGAACATTTGCCCTCCTCGCCGGCTTGTTCCGCAGTTCCCGTTCCAACAGTGGCTTCTGTCGTTAAAAGTCATTGGCGATCGGCTGGATAGTAGCATTCATTCGAAAATGGGAAGCACAGGAATGATCGCAAGGAAGGGCTTCTTGTCGAGAAGACAGCCAATGTGCCGTTTTGTCAGGAGGAACAGCCTTTGTCACCTCGGTGAGTTATTTTGAAACTTTATATTAAAGGCAAAAGCTGCAAAAGACTTGACGGATCGGTTACTGAGATTTCCAGAGAGCCTTGTTACGGAGAGCCTTATCCTATTGTTAACTGGGCATTAGGTTGTCACCTTTCTCTGGCTATACGTGAACACCAGGCCCACTTAGGCACATCAGCTGTGCTCTCATGATCTGGATGCTGCTCAGAATCTTCTTCTGATGTCCCATCAAAGTTATTCCCAGTCTCCGGATGTCTCTGAATAAACGACAAGGGGAGAGGCAGTAAATATTTTACACCCACGCACACACGCGCGTACGTCCCCGAGTCCCAAAGGATCAGTTTCCGGCCAGCCCTCCTCCACCCCACTCTTTCTCTCTCTCTAACCGCCCTCCACCACCCCCCCTTCCACCCACCTCCCCCGATGACTATAACAGCCGCCCCTCCTCCTCTGCGAGGAGGTTCCTTGATCCTCACAGCTGGGCTGCTGCGGGAGTGGGAGGGATTGGGCTGGAGCAGGTAAAACAACACAACGAAAAACAGAGAGGACATTCTACAGTGTTCCAGCGCCCGCGTCCGGAGTGAAGCAATGACCTTTCGCGGCATTAATGGGCATTTTAAAGAGTCCACCAACACACATAGCATGGGAAGAACAATGACATGTTTGGGGTGTGGGTGGTGGGGAGTAAATCACACAGACTCTGCAGAGCTGGGCCGGCTCGTGCCTTGTTATTTTAAATTAATACAATCAACAAATCGCCAGCTCGAACCTCCCGACACCCGGAGGTGGAGACAACAGCAGCAGTCACAGCTGTGTGAGCAGAGAGGGCCCTGATCTCTAATTGTCCACATGTTCACACCAGGTGGAGCGGGCAATTCATCGATGCCAATTAAGACAGATGGGACGGAAACCTTCCTCCACCGGCTCCTGGTGATTTACCGCACTCGGTACAGAAACCGAAGGAGGCTGGTCCTCAGGTTAACGATAAAAATAATAATAATCTTTGATATCGCAGCTGTTCACGCCTTCTAGACGTCTCAAAGCGCCTCACAGAATACGCTGTGCTGGAAAGTGAATTGACTGTGTATTTGTGGGCGAAACACGGCAGCCGTTTGCGCACAGCAGTGTCCCCTCAAACAGTCGTGGATTGAAATGACCATTTTTATTATTGTGTTTTTTTTTGGAACGGATTATTATTAGACATGTGGAGTAAGGAAACTTGCCCAAGGTTTCGCCCTGACCTGCCTGGATTCGAACACAGTTCTCATGCTTGTAAGGCAAGTGGCTCTAACCACTGAGCTACAGGACTCCTCAAAAGTGGCAGAGATTTGTCCCCCGATCAGTCAGAGATAGCACCAGGCTCGATGATGCTTGGAATAGGGAGAGAAAGAGAGAGAGGCAGACTGCACTACTAGGGGGCATTCTTCTGCGGCCTCGTAATAGGGCTTGCATTTCATATCAACTTATCAAAGCGTTTCACAGGATATTACTGTCAAGTGCAGTGACTGTGTATTTGTAGGCAGCCAATTTGCCCACAGCAATGTCTCACAATGAATGCATAACTGGAGGGATTGTCGGCCAAGACACGAGGGAGAAACTGAAAAACAGGAACTGGACTCAGTGAATAAACCATCACTTTGTAGTGCAGAATTTTGCTCCTATTGTAATCTTTCAACTAAAAACACTTTGAGCGTGCGTGCGTGCGTGCGTGCGTGCGTCAGTCAGTCAGTCAATGGAGCTAAGCAGCCAAATGAATACCCTCATGAAAGTGACGGAGAAAAACAAGACATTGTGCAGTGAGCTATCGCTCAAGGCTATTTGATGATTTAACACAGAAAGCATTTCTGAGGCAGAATCGCAGGCCATTTAAAATACAGCAATTGCTAATTTTCCACTCGACCCCACAACCTCAGACACAAAGTATTCGCTCAATCCATGACTGTTTGTGGGACACTGCTGTGCACAACTGGCTGTTGTGATTCGCCCATAACATACACAGTGATTCCACTTTACAACATAATTCTGTGTATTTTGTGGATAAAAGATCTAGAGAGAGATAATGATATAAATCAACTGGGAAAGACTCAGGGACAGAGGGAGAGACTCAGCTGCAAAACCTCCTGATAGGAAAATAGTTTGTTTGGTAAAGAGGCAAATTTGTACTTTGCGTGATGACTAATTGTCCAAAATAGTTTTTTATCTCAATTAGTACCTCTGTGTGTAATACAATAATAAATAATAATAATAATCCTTTCATTAGGTACAGCGTTTTTCACTAGACTTCTTCTAGATGTCTCAAAGCGCTTCACAGAATATACCGTAAAGTAAATTGACGGTATATTTGTGGACGAAATGCAATTTTTTTCCAATTTTTATTTGGAGCAACTCCTTAAAATGCTCAATGAATTGCGAAAGGAACATGGAGCAGGAAACTAATGGTTGGATTCGTACCTTCCCACATACTCTGTTCAACTAGACACAAAAATCCTCAGGATTTAACACCGAGAATGATTTATCGGGCGGGAGAGAAATGGAACTTAAATAAGGTTTAATTTCGGTTCATTTTACTGCAAAACGGGCATTTAAATCCATCATATTAATTCAGCGTATTAATCACTCTCAACTCCAAGTACTTACTCGAAATTCATTCTTATCACCAAGCTGAGTGATAGATAGCCTGCCGCAGCAAAGTTGTCTCTGTATCGTCCCATTTTAATAATTTCCAACCACTCGTCCACAGAAGTGCAGGTGGTAAAGTCAGGAATGGTCCCGTTCAGCAGTGTGGTGTGCAGCCTGAAAAACAACAGGAATAAAAAAAATCCTTAATACTTCCAACAATAATAATCCGTCCCCAAAAACCCCCCCACAATAATAAAATTGGTCATTTCAATCCACGACCGTTTGTGGGGACGCTGCTGCGCGCAATTGGCTGCCGCGTTTCGCCCACAAACATACAGTCCAATTCACTTCACAGTATATTCTGTCAAGCGCTTTGAGACGTCGATAAGATGTGAAAAGCGCCGTATCAAATGCCAGGGTTATTATTCACCACAAAACTGGACTGATCTCGCAACCTTTCATGTCAGGAGGACGTCTCAAACTGCTTCACACACATACACTGTGAGACGTGGTGCGAGACTGTATTTTGTAGGTGAGCGTGGGAGCCACAGCAATGTCCCACAAACAGCTGTGAAGTGAAGTAAATGGCTAGTTTCATTGGGTGGGGGTGGGGGTGGGGTAACACTATCTTTTCGAACAGCGACGTCGGAATGGAAATGATTGTGGAATCAGAGGGAGGCAGCGGAGGTCTTCTAAAGAGTGCTTGATAGAGTACGCTTCTCAGCCTGATGGCTGGCAAATGAAGTTCAATAGAGATCGATGGAAGCCTTGCTCCCAGATCCTCACCTGCTTGTGGTATCGATGATCTTGAGGCTGTCGGGGTTCCTAATGAGCTTGTCCAGGACACTGACAATCTGCAGAAATCTGGGCCTCTCGTTGCGATCCTTCTCCCAGCAGTCCAGCATGAGCTGGTGCAGCGCTGTGGGGCAGCCCATGGGAGCTGGGAGGCGATAACCTTCCTGAACCGACTTGATTACCTGAAACGCAACATACAACAGACATGCAAAACCAAGCCGGGAGTTTAATACACTCAGTCCTCGCTCGATGTCGCAGTTGCGTTCGCGAAAAGTGCGGCTTTAAGCGAAACGACGTTAAGCTAACCAGCGCAAGAATATTGGACGTACAGCGTCTATGTACGCCTACGCTACCCAAAGTAGTTTGCTTCCACCCGGGCGAACAACATAATAGTGAACGTCACGACGTTAAATGAATATATGTGCTGATGTAACAACGACATAATAACAAAATAACGTTGACCACAGCAATGTTAAGCGAGGTCTAACCGCATCTATAAATATTCCTTGTATTTTGGTACAGCGAGCGCCGCATCACATCGGAAGGACGACTGAAAGTGCTTCACTGGAATTACTGTGCGGTGGAGTGACTGTGATGTCCCACAAACCAATGCTATTTGAGGGCCTTTCTCTCGTGCTTTAACATTCACCCGAACAGGCGGACGGGACCGTGGGTTCCACCCTCTCTGCAAGGACCTCCATCCTACGCTCAAGTTCCCTGGCAGCCACTTCTCTGAAGTGCCAAAGATTAGATTATGTGTCTGTTGGGTTTTACTGAATTTGATACGCGAGGTTTACTCCGTTTAAAGTTCCATTCGTGATTGCGAGTCGAGTCCAAAGTGAAAACCCAAGCCTCAACTCTTCAATAATAATAATAATTGATAATAATCTGTGAATAACGAGTGGAAATTCTACATCAATGACTTCAATTCGCTTTCATCTCCTGAAAACAGATGTTGGAAGATAATCAGGGACATCTGGCTGTCAACAGGATTATCTTCGGAGCATGTACATCAACAATGCCCATGCTATACACAGTGCGAACGAGACCACGGAGCAGCAACACCTTGGATCAGGTCACATAGAACATGAGGAAACAAGCCATTCAGCCCAACAACAGCAACAAAATTACATTTGTACGGCACCTTTCACGTCAGGAGGATGTCCCAAGGCGCTGGACAGTTAGCTGAGGACTGGAGGGGGGAGCGGGGGAGGGAGGGAGGGAGGGAGGGAGGGAGGGAGGGAGGGAGGGAGGGAGGGAGGGAGGGAGGGAGGGAAGGAAGGAGGGAGGGAGGGAGGGAGGGAGGGAGGGAGGGAGGGAGGGAGGGAGGGAGGGAGGGAGGGAGGGAGGGAGGGAGGGAGGGAGGGAGGGAGGGAGGGAGGGAGGGAGGGAGGGAGGGAGGGAGGGAGGGAGGGAGGGAGGGAGGGAGGGAGGGAGGGAGGGAGGGAGGGAGGGAGGGAGGGAGGGAGGGGGGGATTAGGAGTTGCCGATGGGTCCATCGAAGAGGACTCTTGAGGCGGGACTTCAAGGAGGCCAGGGCGAGGTGGAGGGACAGCGGGATGGAGTTCCAGAGTTGGGGGCAGAGTGGCTGAAGGCTCGCCCGCCAATGCTGGGGCGGGTGGGTCGGTGGGGAACGTGGAGCAGGCCAGAGCCTGCTGAGCAGACGGGGCGGGCAGGTTGTTTAAGGGGATAGGAGGTCACGGTTGTAGGGTGGGGTCAGGTTGTGGAGGGCTTTAAACATTCAGTTACGACATTTAAACATTGAGATATTACACAAATGTACTGTTGTTGTTGTTGTTATTGCTGCATATTTTCCTCAAGCACAGATTCCGGCCACGCAAGAAGCGTTTAAATGATAAATCTCTGTGAGATATTTGATATTTACAGGTAAATTGCACCACCCCCACCCCCACCCCGACCCCCACCCACCCACCCTTTGCCCTCTAGGAGACCCCCGTGATCTATGTTAAGTGCTTTGCAATGTTGATGGGAGTGAGGCCTTGTTGTCTAAGCCACGAGCGGCCTCCACAGGGGATAGCACTCACGTCATGGTTGGTCATATTCCAATACGGTCGCTCTCCGTACGAGGTCACCTCCCACATGACCACCCCGTAACTCCACACGTCACTGGCCGAGGAGAACTTGCGGTAAGCGATAGCCTCCGGAGCCGTCCACCGGATCGGGATCTTTCCCCCCTGAAGCGAAGAGCAGAAATTCATCATAAATAATAATAATAATTTTAAAAATCCTTGCATTTGATTTAACGCTTTTCACACCTTATCCACCTCTCAAAGCGCTTCACAGAATATACTGTAAAGCGAATTGACTGTACATTTGTGGGCGAAACGCGGCAGCCAATTGTGCACAGCAGCGTCCCCCACAAACAGTCACGTATGAGTGACCAAATTATTATCTCAGTTTTTTTTATAGAAGGGATTATTACCCCTGTATTATTAATTAATATCAATCCCCGCATTGGATTCAGCGCCCTTACTACATCATCAAAACACGTTAAAGCACGTCTGCAAAGTCATGCAGCTGTGAATGTCGAGGCGAAGGTATCTGCCTCTACAACGATAACTAAACGGAAACAGAAATGGCAGCACACTGAGGTTTGGATACTGCTCAGCTGGAGGTAGAGGGAACATCTCTGCATGAAAGGCTGCGTCTGCAGCTCCTGTAAGATTCCTGTTTACTCGAGGCGCAGTTTGCAAACTTTGGGAAATGCTCATTCCCAAAGGTTCTCATCAGAGAACATTAAAGGGTTGCAAAGCGAGTGGGCGAGAGTGGCATTTCAGTGGGGACAAGTCATTATTGTACAGTTGCTGGGCTAAACAAACTCCCTCCCTCCCCCGCCCACTCTCCTCTCTGCCCCTCTGCCCTCCCTCCCACGCACGGGCACTCTGCTTAATCCCAAAGCTCCTTGCTTCATAATAATAAAATAATAGTCCTTGCATTTGACAAAGTGCCTTGTCATGTCATCGAGACGTCTCAAAGCGCTTCACAGGATATACTGTAAAGTGAAGAGACTGTATATTTTGTGGGCGACATTCCGCTGAAGTCGTGGATTGAGAGAGCAATTTATTTGATTGTCTTCGGAGGGATTGTTACCCCCAGGATGCGATCCGCCAACCGACTAACAAGCGGGTCCCTACTTAGTGCTAGACAAACGGAGGAGTGTGGAGTAAACTGAGTAAATAAGTTAAGGTTTCGCTCTGCCCGGGGGGCGGAATCGAACTCGGGTCGTCTTATTTGTGAGATGTCTGCTCTGACTGATAAGCTACTGGACTCCAATTAATTGCTGCTCTGAATTGACAGGGTCACAGAGCTCCCAGAGTAATAGCCTGAGCTATTCAGGGTTAGCGAGTTACAAGAGACAAGAGGAGAGATATACGGGACAATTCTCAGGCAGCTCTAGAGACGCGGGAGGAAGTTTGCGGGGATGGCTTCCCGGGTTAAAGCACTTTATTTGGGCACAAAGCAGGAAGGTGCGAGATGCACGTACAGAAAATCAATGGCATTTTCACCGGGACAACAGCTGCCAGAAAGAATGATGATTTTTCTTTGAAAAAAAAAGACGGCAGCTGACTTAGTGATGTTTCAAAGCTTCTTTTTGTCCCAATTTAAATTTATAAAACCCGTTCCCTGGCGGCTGTTCTAAAGATTCTTGAATCACACACTCGGCCTCGATCACATTGCAAAAAAAACACTGCCCTTGGAGGATTGAATGCAAACAGCTGAATTTCACTTCATTACTCCCATTTACATGGCCAAATTGAGCGTACGCGGATCAATTTGTATTAATGCTGAGCGCTGACCATATTAATGGCTTTAAGACACATTCCTGCTGCATTATTGCTTTGCAGCCCTTCGCATTAACACTTCACACCCTGGAACATCCTTCAGCAATAAGAGGAGTCCTTGAATTTGATACAGCGCCGTCGCCAAAATTTCATCGGAGTGTTTTACTGGATTTACTGAGTATTTTGTAGGCGAATGCTGCAGCCAATTTGCGCACAGCAATGTCCCTGAGGGGAATGACCAATTGTATCTGGGAGATTGTTGGCCAGGACACCAAAAGAAATTCCCCTCTCTTTTAGAATAGAGCCACAGATCTTTAAGCGCCCCAGCGCCTTAGGATGTCCACCTGACATGAAAGGCGCCCTAGAAATGTAATGTTGCTGCTGTTGTTTGTTGGCCTCCTTCGAGTCTCACTTCAAGACTCTCCTCTTCGACGGACCCATTGGCAACTCCTAATCCCCCCCCCCCTTCCCTCCCCCACCCAGTCCTCAGCTCGGGTCTGAAACAGTGACTCAGGAACAAGAGTGTCAGCGCTCTCTGTGACCCTACCCCGTGAGAAGGGAGATGTAGACATGTACGTTATTGATATTGTGGAGCTCCCGCAGCTCAGTGGTTAGAGACACTCGCCTTACAATCGTGAGACCTGTGTTCGAATCCAGGCAGGTCAGGGCGAGACCTTGGGCAACTTTCCTTACTCCGCACACACACACACACACGCGCCTAATAATACTCCCTAAAAAAAAAAATATCAGTCATTTTCAATTCCCGAAAAAAATAATTTTGTGGGACACTGCTGTGCACAATTGGCTGCCCCGTTTCGCCCATAAATATACAATCAATTCACTTTATAGTATATTGTGTGAAGCGCTTTGAGACGTCGATAAGAGGTGAAAAGCGCTACATCAAATGCAAGGATTATTATTAGTAGTATTATTATTTTTATTCTTGTAACCTGCAGACGTACAGTGGTGGTGTAAGCCGGGTCATCCTCCAGGCTCCGGGAGAGGCCAAAGTCTGACACTTTACACACTAGGTTACTGTTCACCAGGACGTTACGGGCAGCGAGATCCCGGTGGACGTATCCCAAATCCGAGAGGTAGCTCATCCCGGCAGCTATGCCTCGCAGCATTCCCACCAGCTGGATTGCGTTGAACTGGCCGTCGTGTCTCTGTAGGGGCACGGGATCAAATCAGTCACTGGCACCACCACCACAACAACAATTTACATTTGTACCTCGGCTGTCACGCGGGGCAGTGTCTGTCAGCGCTGGAGAGAGGACAACCGAATGGGAATAAAGTCAATCCAACCAAACTTTGCGTGGCCCTCCGCTCCACCTTCAGTACAACATCTCCATTCGGTATTGTGTCTGCCACAAGGGGGCGGTATTGCTTCTGCTTCCTCGGGGACCACTTGCTCTGCGGCACGGTGCGTTAAGAGTTAAAATTGTATTCCTAGCGAAGCTTCCTCGTCAGGTGGATCCTTGCAATCTTAATGCGTACGCACTGTGTATTTTGTGGGTATGGCTCACGGCAGCCAACTTGCACGAAGCGATGCCCCACAAACAGCCAGGGAGTGAACGCTGGATTGTATCATAGAATTAGAGAATTATACAGCACAGAAGGAGGCCATTCGGTCCATTGTGTCTGTGCCAGCTCTTTGTAAAGAGTTGTTCAATCCCACTCCCCTGCTCTCTCCCCATATCCCTGCAAACTTGTCCTCCCCAAGTAATTATCTATATAATAATAACAATCCATAGAATTATCTCGGGGAATTGTTGACCAGAACCCTGGGAGAGAAACTCCCTTCTCTCTTTTCTATCGGTTCTGACTAAACATTTGCATTGGGATGTCTCCCACTGAAATAAGGCTGTTTCATGACTTGGTTAGAACATTCGACCCATTCACCTTACCCTCAGAAATGAATCCAGAGATCCATTCTCCATATACTCCGCTATGATCATGGCTGGTTTATCTACAAACCAAATAAAAAAAGATCAGTTCGTTACCAAACAAATTAACTTTCCTGTAGCACCTTCCACGTTGGTTAAATATCGATCGTGCAATTTTAACCCACTGAGGGGCTCTAACCCATCACTCACCGTGATTGTCCACCTACTTAAAGAGGCTCGATCACAACACTGTGATGTGGCTCCCAAACATGGGAATATAATCCCGACGTTTAATCTCTCACGAAGGACAGCACCTAAAACATTGCAGCTCCCCCCCATCCACCCACCCCACGAACACACTGGAACGTCAGCCTAGGCTATGAACCTCAAGTACTGACATAGGGCTTGAACCCACAATCTTTTGTCTCAGACACGAGAGCTCTAGTGAGCGAGCCAGGCAGAGACTCTGGGTTTGTGTTGAAGCTGGGAAGGTAATTAGCTTGTGCTTTCTAATCGATTATTACTCTAAACTGATAGACTGCAGTGTGAAATATTGGATGGTCGGAATCGTCTTCCCTCGAGCGCCTGCCTTAGCATTGACATCGCTCTCTAGCTAAACAATCACAAGGACAGTAATCCTTGCTCTATGTGCACCTCCTCTCTTCCATCAGCGCCGAGCTCTGGGACAATGAAACTGGGATTTACTCAGACAGTCAGAGACCAACATGACCTCGCTTGTTCAGAGGAAATTGCTATGTTCACAATGATAACCTCTCTCTCTTTCACTCTCTCTTTCCCAGCCATCGCCTGCCACGGATTTAGAACAGCTTTCGCTGAGCGAAGTTGCACTAAATTACACAGAAACACAGAACATTACAGCGGAGAAACAAGCCCATCCAGTCTGCACGTTTGTATCTCCACAAAAGCCTCTCTTGCCCCATGTCTACCCCTACTCCCCAGCCTGCTCCCCCCGTCACTGAACCCCTCCCCAGCCATTGACACCCACCCCACCTCCCCACCCCCAGTTGCTGCTTCCCTTCCACGCACTCAGACAATACACCTTTGAAAGCAATTGATAGATACAGACTCAATTATAGTTTTGTGACAGAGAATTCCACAGGTTCAGGTTTAAAAAGCGAAGTGTAGGCACCTGGAGTCGTGTGATAAACCAAGATTAGGTAGGAGTACTTGGTACAATGTGGATTAAAATAGGAGCGGATTATAATAATAATAATCTTTGCATTTGATATAGAATATACCGTAAAGTGGATTGACTGTGTATCTGTGTTGCTGGGCTCAGAGAGATGGGGAGGGGGAAGGGTTAGATCCAGGCTTCTTGCAAAACAGGCTGAAGCGATATTCTCTGTGGCCGTAACGAGCCGTGGCATCTATCATCACACCACACATCAGACTGTAACGGAAACAGTGAACGAGCCGTGCGCACCGAAAACACTGGGACAACCTCTCTCTTCAATATTAATCACCAGCTCCAGCCTTGTTGTAGCCCAGGTAAAGTGAGAGGAGGCAACGCATTCTTCCATGTAAATACTTCATGTTGCAAGCAATTACAGTAAACCAAGGAGCGATCGCTGTGAGGACTGTCATCAGGATTGTCCTGTGTTATACCCCGGAGACGTCTCATTTGGAGAAGGTGCTGACTGTGTGTAAACTCTCGTGCGCAGAGAGAATGACGTGGGATTCTGTAATCTGTTACACTGGTGGTTAATTGCACACCAAATGACGCCGGTCATTGCATTCCACCTGAAAACCTATCTCTTCGCCCTCGCCAATTGCCATCTCTCCCTTGCATGAAGCAGTGCACTGGGATGCTATCATAATAATAATAATAATCATCCTTGCATTTTGATACAGCGCTTTTCACAATCTTATCGACGTCTCAAAGCGCTTCACAGAATACGCTGTAAAATGAATTGACTGTACATTTGTGGGCGAAACGCGGCAACCAATTGCGCACAGCAGCGTCCCCCACAAACAGTCGTGGTTTGAAAATGACCAATTTGTGTATTTTTTGAGGGATTATTATTAGGTGTGTGTGTGTGTGTGTGGAGTAATGAAACTTGCCCAAGGTTTTGCCCTGATCTGCCTGGATTAGAACATAGGTCTCACGCTTGTCAGGCAAATCCTCTAACCACTGAGCTGGAGGAGCTCCAGAGAGAAGGGCACTGTATAAATGTATGAAGCTTTTGTCGCCTGGAATTATCTCCGTACACATACACGGCTCCCACAACCTGCTTCTGTGAAACGTCTCAAAAGACGTGAAAAGGCGCTAGATCAAATACAAGGAATATTATTATTTTATTTTGGGGGGGTGGGGGTTGGGGGGAGGGTGTCCGGCTGTCGGGAGAGAAACTCGTCACTAAACTCACTCTTGGTGACCACTCCCTCCAGGCGGATGATGTTGGGATGGTCAAATTGCCCAGTGATACTGGCCTCGCTCAGGAAATCCCTCCACTGCTTCTCCGTGTAGCCGGACTTCAGGGTCTTCAGAGCCACGGGAACCTCTCGCTTCCCGGGCAACTTCAGCCTCCCGTAACACACTTCCCCAAACTCGCCTGCAAGAGGACAAACAACGTGACCAACAACACCTCGGATTTGGAGAGCGCACTGGGGGGTGGGTTGGGTAGGCGGGGGATTGGGTGGGGAAGGGTTTAGGCGGGGGGTGTTGGGTGGGAGGGATTGGGTGGGGGGGATTGGGTGGGGGGAATTGGGTGGGGAGGGGTTGGGTGGGGAGGGTTTGGGTGCGGGGAGGGGTTGGGTGGGGGAGGGGTTGGGTGCGGGGAGGGGTTGGGTGCGGGGAGGGGTTGGGTGGGGGAGGGGTTGGGTGGGGGAGGGGTTGGGTGGGGGAGGGGTTGGGTGAGGAGAAGAAGAAGAAAAACAAAAGCAAGAAAACAACCTCACCCGAGCCAATAACTTTCTCGATTTTTATCCGCGAGGCTTCGATTTCTCGAGCAAATTCGTGGACGGCTTCATTGGGGTCCTCGTAGGTGTGTGGGTCCACGTAGATCTTCAGGTCCGGTAATCCCACTGGGAATTCATATTGGGAAAGAAAGAGAGAGAGATGGAGTGGGGAGGACATTCTCTGTAACATGTGTCAAAGTAATAGATCAACAGAGCACCACAAACCATTCAGACACCCTCACCCCACTTCTCCTCTGGTTTGAACACTCGTAAGATCTGAAGGGAGTGAGCGAAACGTGGATAAAATTGCTCCATAGATATAAATAAAAGATCGACATGGCCACACTCTGTGGCTTGTAAAGTCGAGGATATTAAGCATGGATGTCGGCCAAATTATTGGCAAATAAACATTGGAGTCTCACTTGTGGTTTATATAACATGCTGTAAAGTTTATGTAACCGGGTGTAATGTGCTGCGATGCTGTGTGACTTGAGGTGTAGTGTTTGGATGTACTCACGATTCCCGTTCTGATACTGCATCTTCTCCTCGTCAGCCTCCTGATAGGCCTTACTGTAGCCACAGCTCCTGCCAGGACAAAACACCTTTAGAAAACTCGGACGCAGAATGGCACACATCACTCCGCGAGTCACTTCGCAAGTCACTCCCAGGTACAAAGCCAGCCCAGTCGACACACACACACACAGTCACTACACTTCACGGTAAATCTTGGCAACGTGATATATCGTTGTATCAAACGCATGATTAATATTAATTACAGGACTCTCATCTCAGGCCTCTAATGGATACTGCAAACTCTGTGACTTCTTTGAATCATTCAGTCTTTGAACCCATCTAGAATTTCCCAGGAGGTGTCAGTCAGGACCTCTTCCTCCCTCCCCTCATCCTGAAACATCAGCAACTCGTGGGGAGGGGAGAGGGTGGGGATGGGGGGTGGGGATGGGGGGGGGGGGGGAAATCTTAAACAATGTCACTATCCTCCTCCCTCAAGAAGACAACAGACAGACAGACACATGGTTTGCTCTTTAGATGAGCCACAATGTGCCTTCGTCTACGCTCTAAATTTCCATAGTCCTGGAAACTCCAGCTCTTCCCCAAGGTTAGAGGAGAAGTGGTTTTGTTCCATTGATGGATGGCGTGGCTTTACCTGTTCCTGCAGACGCACATAGCGAGGAGGACAATCAGCCCAGTGACCAGAGCCGCACAGATCCACATAATGGTGCTGGTCTTGTAGCGAAGCCCGACTGGAGAGACAACGCCAGAGAAGATGCGTCAGGCTTGGAAGTAGATATTTATAGACTGAAGATTGACTGGGTTATTGATCTTTGGGAAGGAATCCCATTTGATGAATCCTGCGCCGTCTATGCTTTAAATGATATTAAATTGCACATACGGTTTCCCGCTTCAAGTACTCTTTATCCCCCAATAAATATTTGATTCAACTTCCCAGTGATCTATTTGTCCAGAAGATGAGGCTTCTGTTAAGATTTGATGGAGTGGATTAGCAGCAATAATTCAAACATTTAATGAGCTCTCATATGCTGGAATTGTTAACATCAGAGAGGGTGGACATCCATTCCTTCCCCTTGATCCGACCCAACGCTCTGCCTATCAGACACAACCTCGCCTCATCAGAAGCCTGAGCCTCCAACAATGCAGGATCTCCCTGGAGTCTCAGGCTAGACCATAATGTACCTTCAGATCCACAAGGTGTCTGTGCCCTTTGGCTGAGCCAAAGCCCCTCACCCCAGCCCCCGCCACCCTCCCCCAGGCCACCCCTCCCCATGTCCATGCGCCAAGCTCCGTGCTCACTTGCCCAGGAGTCTCGTACCTGCTTTGCCCGTTTCAAACTCGACGGTCTGGCTAAAGTGGCCACACCCGGCCGACGTCCGAGCCCGGACCTGGAAGACATAGCGGGTGCCTGGCTTCAGGCTGGAGATGGTCACACTCGTCCCCCTGGACTTCAGGGAGGAGTATGTCTGCCGCTCTTTATCCTGCAGGACAGAACACTGTAAACAACGAGACACATCCCCCCAGTGTAACATCCGTTTATACCATAATCATCGCAACATTAATAATAAGCCTTGCGTTTGATGCGGAGCCTTGACACATCATTGAGTCGTCTCAAAGCGCTTCACAGAAAGGCACTGTAAAGTGAACTGACTGTATTTTATGTGTGAAACACGGCAGCTGATTGAGCACAGAGGCGTCCCACAAACAGTCCTTCTTTCTGCTCGGTTAACAGAGCGTGTGTATGTGGAGTAAAGAAATGTGCCCAATGTTTTGTTCCACCCAGGAATTGAACCCAGGTCTTTACTCTTGCCAACCTGTGCCTGATACCTGTGGAGTCCTGTAGCTCAGTGGTTAGAGCACTCGCCTTGCAAATGAGAGACCTGGATTCGAGTCCAGGCAGGGCCAAACCTTGGGCAAGTTTCCTTCCACCACATGCCTAATAATAATCCCTCCAAAGAAAAACAATAATAAATTGGTCACTCAATCCAAGACTGTTTGTGGGGGACGCTGCTGTGCGCAATTGACTGCTGCATTTCGCCCACCAATATACAGTCAATTCACTTTACAGTCTATTCTGTGAAGCGCTTTGTGACGTCCAGAAAATGCAAAAAGCAGTATATCAAATGCAAGGATTGTTATTGTTAATACTCTGGAATTAGGTCAGCAGGATGTGTACATTCCATTCCCACAAACTATCTCTGTTTAAGCATGCGATGGGTTTCCACATTTGTCAGGCCCCCGGCCAGCCAAAAAATAACAACGAAATAAAAGAACAAAATAAAATGTGTGGGAAGTGGAGCCGAGCCCTGGGAGTGTAATCTACAGACACACAGTATAATCATCCCCAGCGAGGCTGTGGCCGAGCTCCGTGTGATGTCCTGGGTTAGAGACCAGGCCTTACCTTCTCGAAGTACTTGATCTCGTATTCGAGGATGATGCCATTGGGGTGATCGGGCTCCAGCCACAGTAGAGTCACACTGTCCTGGCTGCTGTTCTCCTGCCTGATGATTAAGATCTCCGATGGAGCTGGAAGAACAACCCCCACCACCCGGGAAACAAAACTGGGATCACTGCTGAGGTTACACACCGGGTTTCTACAGCGCCTTTCGTGTCGGGCGGGCAAAATTTGGGGCAAAACATTTTACAGAGACACACGTCGATCTGACAAGAGACATCACTTGGGTGGCAGAGCTGACTGGTACATTGTTATGGCGCAATAACATTTACATTTACACAGGCTCTCACAAATCAGGAGGTGGTCTCAAAGTGCTTTTCACACAACCGATTGGGAAACCAAGCCGATGGTGGGGGTGTGTGTGGGGGGGGGGGGGGAGAAAAACAATGACTCGAAGTGTCCGATCAAAGCAATAACCCATAAAATGAGATTTAACGGTGGGGTAGGCTGAACCTAGTAGAGTCACAAATCACTTATATATAGTGAGTGACACCAGTAGGGTGGAGAGATAGTTAGCAATGGTCAAAGGTCAGATTCATTAGCAATGGGCACCAGTCGACCGAGGTTACAAACCCGCCACAATTTCTTCAGCGATCCCCAACCCTTCAAAGAAAAGCGGCTTCCAAATTAACAGTGAATTTACGAGTATTTTTCCTCCAATTCTGCGCGCCGTTAACTTCTGCAGCAATGATCTTCTGGCTGCGATAATGAGATGCCCGAGGCCTCGGTTCTCATTTGCCAGCTCTTCACTTCTCTACCCTTCAACGCGATAATAAACTTGGATCTCGTTCAATTAAAAACTTGTGCAATAATCCCACCTCTCCACACCCCCGTCCCCCAACTGCACCCCCCCCACTTCCTCTCAATCGCTCCCCCACCCACCCCTCCCACCACCCACCCGTTCCCCCAACCAACCCTAGAGCTCTGGTTTGTCGTACCTGCCTGGTTTGTGGTGATATTAACTGAGGTGACCTGCCTGGGCTCCAAACTGAGATCAGACACCCCGTTGACAGCCTGGATGTTGAAGGTGTAGTTACTGTGTGCCAGGAGGTGCAGGACGGTGACTGCCGGCTCCTCCAGGCCGAGCTGCCGGGGGACAAACCGGATGTGGTTCCCGCAGGCCTCACACTGCCTGGCTTCCCGGCCACAATTCCTGCACATCACGTTGTAGCGGACGTCCCCCCGGCCCCCGCTGCTCGCGGGCGAGCTCCAGTCCAGCCTCACCGAGGTCCCGTTCACATTGGAAATGGCGTTCAACGGAGCGGAGGGCGGGCCTGGGTCACACAGGGAGAGAGGACAAGCGGTGAGATCCTCTGAAAAGATCAGCCTCACTCACGCTCCCCCTTCCTGATCTGCCTCCGCTCTTCTTCCCTCTGACTCCACGCTCCCTCCCTCCCACCATTTAAATGTAACAATTCACGGTATTTAATAGGATTCCTTAATGAACGGCAAACTCTGAACTGTGGGAATGCAACCCCGACCCAGTCTACCTCTAGTTCAACATCCTTCCACCCCCATTCCCTCCACCCTCCCCAATCCCTATCCTCAGCTCTGGTCCAAAATATTGTCTGTCTAATGCCTTGGGATGTCCACCTAATGTGAAAGGCGCTATGCACATGTAATTTTGTATTATAGTGTAACTCCAGCTGAATTCTTAGTTAAGGAATTCCATTAAGAAATACAGTAAATGAGACTTTATATTGGAATATATATTGGGGGTCAGAGGGCAGTGCAGATTGGGAGGGGGGTGTCAGAGGGTAATGTGGGGGCGGGCAGAGGGCAGTGAGGGGCAGGAGAGGGCAGTGGGAGGTGGGTCAGAGGACAGTAGGGGTAGGGGGATGAGTGCAGTGGGAGTGGGGGAAGAGGACAGTTCAGAGGTAGGTGTGAGATGTTCGTGTGAGGTGAAGGGAGGTGGATAGTAAATTGGTTGATCTCTGACCCAGTTTATTATAAATGGATTGTAGATTATCTCCAAATCAGCGCCAAACGCTCCTCAGATTGGAGCCGTTCGTCAGCCTCTGAAGGTTTTAGATTCACTGAATGAAATCAAAATGCCCGTGGCCTGACGTTAGCTTTTGATAAGAATGAAAGAGATTTATAAAGTGCCCCAAAGCAACTATTATCAATCACTATTGGAACCCCCCGATCTCAACTCAGTTCCTGTTAACCCTCCAGGTCCTAATGATGGGTAGTGTGTTCCTAGCTGGACAGATAAAAACCGGTTATCCAATTGCTTGTTTGCACTGTCAGTCTAACTCCCGACCATGGGCCTTGAACCCACAGCCTCCGTCTCAGAGCAAGGGATCCCACCCCATTGTCAGGCCAAGGCAGATGCTGAGAAGCAGGAGATCTGTCCAACTCTGAGCAGCGAGTCTCTGCCACTCTCGCAATCAGATTGTAGCCTGTCTCCAGATCAGATAATGAATGGCTATTAGAATGCTATTTGATTAGTTGTGAGTTCAAGCAGTTGATGAAAGTAAAATTGTCAGATTAATTTGAAATTGATCCCAAATCCGCCTGAAATTGCTGGAAAGAAGCCAAGGAGCTTATGCCGAGTAGAATTTAGTCAGAGACGGATATAATAGCAAGTTAGACAGACTTATTTTAATACGGGGAAGGAAAATCTTTCACGAGTGTTGTGGCAATTTCTTTCTGGCAACCTCGGCTCCAACTAACTTCAGGAAAAAAATTATTTATTCCAAAGCCCATCTGTGCAGTTTTCTTTGAAAAGCACAAATCATCTCAAGCTCATTGGCTCCAATTTTAAAGCAAAGAAAGTCTATTATGCGCGTATATATATATTTATATATAAAAAACTAGTTTTTTTTAAACATAGGCTTAAACATTGAGCATCTATGAGTTATTGTCCTTGACCTTTCACATTGGGAGGACGTCTCAAAATGCTTCACAGAATATACTGTAAGGTGTAGTGACTACATTTTGTAGGTGAATGTGGTCGCCCATTGCATGCGGTCCCATAAACATCTTAACACAGAGAACTATCAACGACTGGGACAGTCAGGACCGACGCGAGAGTGAGATTCCATGCTGGGTTCTGGCCTGAATAACCTGCCCAGGAAACGACAGCAGAGTGGCTTAACGCAGTGCATTCCCATCACTGCCCACAGACCACTTGGAAACTAGCGAGTTCTCCCAATGTCCACTTCGAATTTCATGATTACATCCACTTAGAATTAGATCCACTTAGAATATCAGTGAACGAGCGGCCCGAGCCAGAGCCCTGGAGAGGGCAGCTTCCTCCCCACTGCCCCCACACTCCCCGTCTCGCACCTACTCACGGGTACACGGGGCAGATGGTGGGTCTGAGGCAGCTCGATAGTAGCTGGTGTCACACTGGCAGAACAGGGAGCCTGGAGTGTCAGCACGGCTGTGAAAGGGGCATCTGGCACACAATAGATCCCCAGAGATCCACTTGAAGAATCCAGGGTCACAGCCTACAATAAACACAATAGAGGAAATGAATCTCAGTCATAACAGGAGCATCAGCAGCCAACGTCACTGGGGAGAACAGCAACAACACAAGAGCCAAAACACATCAAAGCTGGTGCGAGGGAACAACACTCCTCTATTTACACGGTACCCACAAATAACCAAAGAATTCGGCTCATCTCTAAAATAATAATAATGAATAATCCTTGCATTTGATGTAGTGAATTGACTGTATATTTGTGGGCGAAACGCGGCAGCCAATTGCGCACAGCAACGTCCCCACAAACAGTCGTGGATTGAAAATGATCAATATTTATTTTGGTGGTTTTTTTTTGAGGGATTATTATTAGGCGTTTGGAGTAAAGATTTCGCCCTGATTTGCCTGGATTCGAACACAGGTCTCATGCTTGTAAGGCGAGTGCTCTAACCACAGGAGCTCCAAAAATGTTTGATAATTAATAATAATAAGCCTTATGTTTGGTACGCCGCCTTGTCACTTGGTCAAATCGTCTCAAAACCCTTCATAGAATATACTGTGCAAGTTTAGTGAATTTTGTAGATGAACGCAGCAGCCAATTTGCACACAGCAACATCCATCCCTCAGACGATCGTTTGGCAGTTCACTTCGCAGCTGTTTGTAGAACTTTTCGAGTGCGCAAGTCACTGCAAACGGATTTCCGTTCCTAAACCCAATTGCTGCCCTCGATAATGATGCTGTGAAGCAGTCTCACGTAGACGCATCTTCTCTATCATTCTCATTCTCCATCAGTCTCTCAGGTAGGCACCCAACCCCCCTGTCTCTCTCAGTCAATCTCGTCCAACCACATACCCACCATTCTCAATTATCCTCTCCTTTCATCAATTAGATGTTAAACAGCATTTGACCCAAAGTCAAAGCAATTGATATTTCACACGGACACTGAGGGCACGAGTGGGCTAAGGACAATCCCCAGAGCCTACCCTAAGTGAAGAGTTAACACTCCAATACCAATCCATTTACCACTAAGTGGCTCTTAATTCATTTTAATCACATTCAACCACTGAATGCAGAGTGTGAAGTCTCACAGCCGCACCTTGAACATACATCAACCAAGCGCCACAGCGGTTTGACTGAATTACTCACTCCTCAAACATCAATCGTTGAATTCACGCTGCAAAGTTCAAAGTCACACTTGTTAGAGACTCGACAGCTTGAATGAAATAAACATTTGCTTCACACCCAGCAGGCGACATAGTGAATGACCCTCAGAGAAAAAATAATTTGCGAGTTACAAACCTGGAGATTGTGGGGCAAAAAAGTAAATTGTGGGGCTGTTTATATGAATAATGTGTGTTTGCCGATGATCAACTAATTACATTGATATTTGTAAAGAGCAAAGAGCCACTTGTGGAATTGGAACAACTGAAGGCCAGCGCTGCTGAGATCTCCTGAGCTTTACAGCTGATAAAACGGAGAGAGCATCAGCACGTAACGATAATCAACCTTGTATTTGATACAGCGCCTGATCAGATCATTGAGACATCGCATAGCGCTTCGCAGAATATATTGAATTAATTAACCATGTAATTTGTGTGGGAAATTTAAAGTGACGACGGGGATGGGATGATTAAAGCTGTGTGGTGCATGGGTCGATTTGACCCCCCCCACCCAACCTCCCACCGCTCCTTCATTTATATAGTGCCCTCCCTCCATGCCAGGCGCTACCTCAGAGCGCTTCACAATGGCAGAGTCCGAGCTCGACCCAGTGGGAGGGGGAAGGTGACCGTACACACGGACGGTTGAGGAGAAAGGTCTTCTCAAATAGCGAATGGGGCCAAAGGCAGCGAGAAGGTTGCCCCTTCCCCTCCCACCCACTCCCCCCAGCCCGTGACTTACACCAATTGCTGACATATTAGAACCGCTCCTGGAACTTTCAATCCATCAGATAATCATTACTCCATGTGTCATTTCAATGCAGTCATTTCTGTCTAAATTGATTCTGCATATTCAACACGAATGCCTCCGTTCAGCCACATTATATTAATATTACCTGCATCTCAGCCGAGCGCGGCTATTATTGCAGCCAAAATGCCGTCCATCTTCAGTCAGTTAATAACATTTTACTTATGTATGTTCTATTCATCATCTCGTTGTAAAGTATTTAAGGAGCTATTTGCATGGAATCGCACAGAGCATCACAGCACTCAGCCAAACCAGTCCACGCCAGTGGTTTTATTCCACATCAGCCCCCCACAGCCCTCCACCCAGGAACACAATCCGGCTACAATGGAGACGAGGATTTGGGTTTGTATTGCTCCTTGTCACGCCAAAGCCTCGAAGCATTTTCTGCACTATTTTCCCATCACATGCTGTGACTGTTTTTTATTGCACTGTGGGACACAGCCTTGTCAGAGATGCCGTCCTTCAGACAAGACATTCAACCTGTGTGTCCTGAAATGGCTGTTTGCAGATGCAATGGTAAATAAACTGGGTCTTTTCTTTTCATTTTGTCCGAGGCCTTCAAAAGCTCGTGCCACATTTCCTTTCAACGTATTCAAATTTGTTTGCCTTGCAAATAATCCCAAACTATTTCAGTCACAAACTCAGCGTCCGAACGCTGCCAGCTGACTGAACAGCAGGAAGACAAAATACCTGCAAGCAGATGCCAATGGCCATTTCTTACGTTTTGCCATCCCTTCATTTGAAGGGGGGGAGGGTCCAGAAATAATAATAATCCTTGCATTTGATACAGCGCTTTTCACATCTTATCGACGTCTCAAAACCCTTCACCGAATACACTGTGAAGTGAATTGACTGTATATTTGTGGGCAAAATGTGGCAGCCAAATGGGAACAGTAGCCTCCTACAAACGGTCGTGGATTGAAACGACCAATTTATTATAGAGTTGTTTTTGGACTGATTTTTATTGGGCGTGTGGAGTAAGGAAACTTGCCCATAGTTTCGCCCTGACCTGCCTGGATTCGAAACACAGGTCTCAAGCTTGTAAGGCAAGTTCTCTAACCATTGTGGAGTCTCTAACAGCACTCCACGAGCTCCAAGACTCCACGATGGCAATATATCGGGGAGTAACTAGCTGGGGTCTGTAACAGGGGCAGTGGCAGTCGGTAACGTAAGCTAGCACCATCAACCAAATGCATTAATAATGAATGATTTTGTATTTGAGAGAGTGCCCTTCACATTGGGAGGATGCCGCAAAGCACATCACGTGGTTTGCTTTCTATGAAGTGCAGTGACTATGTATTTCGCAGGCCAAAGTGACAGCCAACCTGCGCTCAGCGACGTCTCAAAAATAAGACGTCGCAAGGCGCTGGACAGTCATTGTTTCAAACCCCAGCTGGGAACAGGGAGGGTGGGGGGGAAAGGAAGGGATTTGGAGCGGCTAATGGAGCCGTCGAAAAGGAAAGTCTTCAGGCGGGACTTGAAGGAGGCCAGGGAGGGGACTGTGGGATGGATGAAACAAGAACAACAAGAATAACAAGTTGCATTTATATAGATTTATATAGTTAGTGCCTTTCATGTCAGGAGGACATCCAAGGCGGCTGAGGTTCCCAGAGGTTAAAAGGTTTATGACCATCTTTCTTCATCACTGTCTCTATCTTCCTCAATGTATGTGTATCGATCTCTAACTCTTTTTGTCTCTCACTGAGGCGTTGTATTGCTGGTCAAATGAAGCCCACTGGAGTGACGGGGGTCTAGCCTGTACAATGAATGCAATAATCATAATACAGTACTTGCATACGATGCAGCAACTCATCACGTCTTCAAGAAATCTCAAAGCTCTTCACAGATTATATCGTAACGTGTAGTGACGGCGTATTTCGTGGGCAACCGGCCCAATGCTGAAAGTGATCATCAACCTATCAAACCGTTCACCGCTGAGAGAGATCGTATGGAGGAGGAAAAGATGGTGGGGGGTGGGGGGAGGCGGTGGTGGTGGGGGGGTGTGGGGGAGGGGGGTGTGGGAGTAAGTCTTCAAGAGCTCTTGCCGACATTTATCATGATATTCCCCTGAGATGAAGGAACATCTGTTAATAAGCGGTGAGGATTGAGCGGATGACAAACGAGGCAGCCTAGAGTTGTGGTTGGAAACGAGCCATCGATCCCTCCGCACTGTCACTGGTGCTCGAGTATTGACAGCTGTCTTCCGTGCAAAAGGTCTACAGTCTTGAGTTTAGCAGAACTTTCCCCAAAAAGGAAAACAAGAGAAGCTGGTTCGGATTTTGGCTGACGCGTTAAGAGAAATAATTCTAATCCAGCAGAAATATTACAATCCATTGCTTTGCTCTAATTATGTCAGTCAAGTAAATAAGCCTCCGCTGCATTAATATAGCCATACGCCAGCCTCTTCTCCTATTTGCTGAAGCTCGGTGGTTAGAGCACGCGCCTTAGAAGCGTGAGACCTGTGTTCAAATCCAGGTCAGGTCAAAGTGAAACTTTGGGCAAGTTTCCTCACTCCATACGCCTAATAATAATGTCTCCAAAAAAAAATTGCTCGTTTCAATCCACGACTGTTTGTGGGTTCACTGCTGTGCGCAATTGGCTGCCGCGTTTCACCCACAAATATACAGTCAATTCACTTTATACCGTGAAGCGCTTTGAGACGTCTAGAAGACGTGAAAAGCGCTATGTCAAATGCAAGGATTATTATTATTCTTGTTACCCCGTTCTGTTCAAGGCAACCAGACTATACTGTACTGACTTAGTCATCGACTAACCCGAGGACACAAACCCGAGGAGTCAATTTACTATAGAATGTTTAACACAATCCAATGAAGTGAGTTTCTCCCGCTGTCCTGGCCAACAACCCCTGATAACATTCGCATCGTGGCAGTTTGTGGAACATTGTTGACACTGCCGTCTACCCCTAGTAAAAAAAAATAGACAGTCACTGCACTTTTCAGCATGCCCTGTGAGAAGCGCTTTGAGACGAGCTGCTGATGTGAATGTTCTCAGTATCAAACGCGGGGTTTATTATTATTCCCGCAGTAACCTAATCGTTTTTCATTTACATCCTGCTGAGCTGCGATTCTTTGAAACGTTATTTTGGTGTAAACATATCATAAATATGCAGAGAAAATGATCCAGCACCCTAACGTGCTTCAAACATTGTTCTTCCCCCATCTTAATCAGACAATTAACTGCTTAACTGGCTGCGGATCACTGGAGGGGAAAATCTGGAGCCTTTCATGTTATTCTGCCTCATAAACCGTGCACAGCCTCAGATGGAACATGGTTCCAGATCTGATCTGTTTCCCCGCATTTATCACGCTGTGATGTGGGAGTCAGGGCAGCCTGGGCAACAAGATTCAGTGCCTTTCTGGCGGTTTCAATCATTTTCCTTACAAAATAATCTGTTTCACAAAGTAACAGCAAAATCGGACGTCTGCACACAATATGTACAGGATTTGGCTGCCAGCCTTCGGTCTGTGAAGAGCTATATCAAATTCAAGGATTATATTATTATCAGTCATCGGGGACAGCAGCAACGGTAATATAAGGAAACAGAGGGCAGTTCACACACACACACATAAACACAGCAATACACACACACCGATACACATACACCCTAACACACATGCACCAATACACACACACCCCACCTCATACACACACACCAATGCACAAACACACACGCATGCACACTCACACACGCACACCAATACACACACATCCTAATACACATGCACCAGTATACACACGCACACACCAATATACACACACCCTAATGCACACACACACCAATACACAATCGCACACACACACACACACACAGGATAGCTGCAGTAAAGCGTTTTTACTATTAGAAAGTGCTTTTACGATTCAACAAAGGGCCCGATTTGCAGTTTCAGTGAGCTGCAGTGGGCTGGTTTGGTATTTCTGCTCCTTGTCTCTCTGGGAATCACAGCCACGTTAAACAAGATGTATTCACGCAAGAAGTGGATTCAATCTTCCCAGATGGACATTGCCAACGAGAACTGTTCAGGAGACACTGAAACAGTGACATGACAAGCCTCCCTTTCCCCTGATACAATAATAATAAGCTAACTGTAATATATTGAATGCATTATGTGCAGATCACGTACAATCACTGTGTTCAGAGGGAAATACAAATGCACTTCATTATGTAATTACCAATAAGAAAAGGATTTATTAATTAATGAATGTCATTAGCAACCAATCTTTCTCATTGTTTTTTAATTACATAATGACTTGTAATTCTCTCTGTACACATCACAACAAACAGCTGGGTTTAGATACGGTCTATAAATGACCTTAAGTTATACACAGCGAACGTGGCAGGATAATCAGGAGCCCTCTCCGCTATCGTTTCGACTTTGTAAGCATACGTATGTGCGCCTATCTCCCTACAAATCTCTGTGTGTGTGTGTGTGTGTGTGTGTGTGCGTGTATCTCTCTCTCTCTCTCTCTGCCTGAGTGTGTGCATGTGAGCACGAGTGATGACAGGTGTGTGTGGGTGTTTGCGCCAGGTTTGAGTGCGTGCGTTGTGAGTGGGTTCAGGTGCGAGAGCGCGAGTTTGCGTGCCTGCCCGTAATTCTGTGTGAAATCAGGCATCTGCTGCGATGTTTAAAATTCCCGACAAGGAGACCATATGGTTCCTGCCTCACTGGTCTTTCCCCCCCCCCCCCACAATGAAGCCGTAAACTCCCAGCGGTGAACAGCCACTCGCAGACCGTCAGGGACACAGATCATGTAGTCCTGTAGCTCAGTGGTTAGACCATTCGCCTTACAAGCGCGAGACCTGTGTTCGAATCCAGGCAAGTCAACCTTGCACAAAGTTTCTTTACTCCGCACGCCTGAAAATAATCCCTCAAAAAAAAAACACTGTAATAAAATCGGTCATTTCGATCCACGACTGTTTGTGGGACACTGCTGTGCGCAATTGGCTGCCGCGTTTCTCCCAAAAGTGTACAGTCACTTTGCAGTGTGTTCTGTGAAGCACTATATCAAAATGCAAGGATATTATTATTATTATTACCGTATACGTCTGTGTAAAAACAGCCCTGAGCTTGCTTCAGTGATCTGCTCAATAACAGCAGGGAAGGTGCTGCAGGCAAACCAGTCCCAAAGTATCTTGTAAGAATGAATCAAACAAAGCTGAAGGTTTGCTACTGGCAAACATTAAATCATTCCTAATTATTCTGGTTAAAAGAGCTGCTTCAATTTCACCTCACGTCATCGATTCCCTCTTGTTTCAATTTCAATAAAGTGCCAAAAAGCACAAAAAAAACTACATTTGTTTCCCCTGCACACCCAAGCGACCCTCAATATCCAGTGTCAACGTCTATGGAGTCCTGTAGCTCAGCGGACAGAGCACTCATCTTACAAGCGAGAGACCCGGGTTCGATTCCAAGCACGGCGAAACCTTGGGTAAGCTTCCTTACCCCACACTCCTGATAATAATCCCTCAAAAACAAAAATAAAAAATTGGTCATTTCAATCCACGACTGTTTGTGGGGGACACTGCTGTGAGCAATTGGTTTCTGCGTTTTGCCCACAAATATACAGTCAATTTGCTTTACAGTACATACTGTGAAGTTCTTTGAGATGTCGATAAAATGTGAAAAGCGCTCTATCAAATGCGAGGATTATTATTATTATTATTTCACTAATGCGCCACTTTTAAGGACTCAAGGAGAAAAAACGCAACTGAATGCAATAGTTTCTCCCGATGTGCTGGTCAGATTCAATTGTTCATTCGCTTCACGGCTGTTTGTGGGATCCGCTGCGTGCAAAATAGCAAAACATAATGTTAAATGCAATTTCACACCAACTCGGTACGGCGCAGTTGAAGAGAAGGAAACAGAGCTTGCGCTGTGTCTTAAATTAAAAGTAGATGAGGCTCAAATTCATTCATTGAAAATATGGAATATTTATAAAAGGTTTATTGAGGAGACAGAGTTGATTTATAATCCGAGGTCCTCACGGCAGGAAATGAAAAATTGCACCAAAGCCAATATCTGAAGCCTTGTTCTCTTTACACCGGACGACAATTAAAAACACCACTTTTCAAATCTGACATTTAATCTATATTTATGAATTACACAGCCTCCTATTTTATAATTAAAAGCACATATATTTACACTAATCATCGTAAATGGTGGCTGATATTTTTTTCATTTGCAAAGTTTCTCTTTGTTGAGCTCGGGGGCAGGGAGTGCAGATCAGGGAGTGTTTTTTGCTGAGAGCGACGAGGCTCTGGAACTTTAATTTGCCCTTAAGACACGAGTGTGTCCACTTACGAGGTTTCTCACAGCGGAGAATTACACAGAAAGTTACTGCGCAGAAACAGGCCATGAGGTCCCAACTCGTCTGAGACTTGAAGGGGAGCATTCACTCCTCCCGGTCCTCTCTCTCACAACCTCCATTCATTCTGAAACAAAAACAGAAGTTTGCTGGGGAAACTCAGCAGGTCAGGCAGCATCCATGGAGAAAGGAAAAAGAGTCAACGTTTCGGGTCTACAACCCTTCGTCAGAACAGGGGCTTGTTTTCCATTCCTTGTTTTCCATTCCTTCTTCCTGTTCAAATAAATAACCAACAGTATTACATTTAAGTGGCGGGGATCAGGTAGGTGTCCATTTGCTGAGCTGCCTCTAAGCTAAGGTTGGCATGTTTGGCAACAGAATTGAGGCAACGGATCCTGAGCTAGGCTGGTGCGCACTATCCCAGCCAGCCCAGCTCAACGGCAGGAACTGAACAGGAACATCAGTCACTGGGAGCACTCGGCTACCATCGACTCTGCAGGCTAACGCCATGTGTAGCCAGCCAGTTCACTCAACGATAAACCGTGCAGATCTAACTGGTTAAACTCCAGCAGGATCCCATTGCACCAACACACGTGGTTTAGGTTAGCAGGGTGTGGTGCTCTGGTGGTGGAGGGGGGGAATAGAGTGTTCACTCCATCCCAGACACAGGGACAGTTCCTTGCGTAGGTGGCTGTCTGGTTTGGAGACGCGTCAGCAAGAAGATGGGTTTGTGTGTGTGTGCCAGACACCCGGCCGATCAACAACAAATTCCAATACTAGCAGCTCAACCCACTGCCTTGCGCTCCAGTGTTAATTTCCACTTGACCTTTCTGTTTGTTTTGAAGATGGAAAAAGGATAGATTTACTTGAAGGAAACGCATCCGAGAGGGAAAGCCTCAGCTAAAGATTCCAATCTTAGCCTGAACCAGTTTCGCATCTCTCGGCAGCGTTTACAGGCATTGATTTCAGCCACAGCAAATCAGACGCGAGTGGCTCTGAGCTGTCAAACACACACACACACACACACACACACACAGATTTGCAAACTCAAAGTGATACGGATCTGAATTCGCCTCAGCTCCTCGAGTTCTGGCTGATCCATATTCTGATTTTCTCTTCCCAGCCCCTCGTCTCCCTCATTGCTATTTCACTGTCCCAGCTGATGCAATTGTCACTACTAACAAACAAACAAACAGATAGACAGACGGGCAGACAGCACTGTCTAACTCTGCATTTCTCACAGTACTAACCAGCCAGGCTGATGTCGCTGGGTGTACCTAGGAGAACAGAATGATTCAGAGAGTTCGCTCTGGATAAACAGGAGGCAATTCCCCTCCACCTCTACCCCCAAATAGCCATATGGGAAAATGGTTTAATGTCTCATTCAGTGGGCAATAAAGCAATTCCCCCTGGAATGTCGGCACTGACTGTGGCCTCAAAGTTCCTCCACGGAGCGTGAACCTACAACCTTTCGACTCAGGAGGTGAGCGTGTTATAAACTGAGCCGGGCGGCCAGAGAAAGCCACAAGTCTGATTGGCGTTCAAATAGATGTATATCAGAACTGCTGGCACATCCCTTTAACATGTCTTTCGGATCAAAGTGAGCCTCAGCACAGCTGACGAGTCAGTCGGCCTCCCAACACCACCAATCTCACGCCACCAAACCCTTAAGAATATCAAAAAAGCTATTTATTAGAAAATGGAACTTTCTTTCCATCAAATAATGTAATGGGTTTTGCAGATACCAATTATTTACAGGCAGTCCGATTGCCTCAATTGCCTTGGGGGCGCATTAGTCATCTGGTTTGGAGAGAACTGGGCTGTTCCGTAGCTAATCAGGAAACGTACTTAATACAAGTGCAAATGGAACACCGGTTCCATCGCGGGAAAATCAATCCATCCAAAGCTGTACTTTTTATTGTTGAGCTGATCAGCCCGTGGTCAAACCCCCGACTCTCGAACCATCTCACTCGGAGCCTGTCCCCGCAGAGATCTCCTCCCCCGCTTCGCTCAGCGGACCTGTTGTCGGTACTTAAACCTTCAAAGAGATTGAGTGGCAGCTTTTTCGAAATCTCACCCGAAACCAAACACAGAGGTGGATGGCTTAGCAAGTCTGGATTTGTGTGGGACTCTGTAATCCCTTCTAATTGACACCAAGGAAATCTTACTGTAAAAACAGTAATCCTTGCATTCAGTACAGCACCTTTCATGTCATAATGCTTCAAAGTGCTTCACGGGCAATGCACGTCAAGTTTGTGTACTTGTCGACGAACACAGCAGCCAATCTGCCCACGGCAATGCACCACAAACACCCTTGAAGTGAACGATCAATAAAAACAACAATAAATAATAATAATATAATCAGACATGCATTCGATACAGCAACTCATCACGTCTGTAAGGCATCTCAAAGCGCTTGCCAGAATACATCACTAAGTAGACTTACAGTGTATTTTATGGGTGAAACGTGGCAGCCAATTGTGTCCCACAAACCGCCACGGAGTGAGTGACCACATCTTTTATTTGCAGGATTTGTTGGCCAGGACTTGGGAGAACGAAATTCCTTCTTATTTTGAAAGCAGCGTGGGATCGTTAACATCCAACTGAACAGTGGATTTGGCCTGAAGGATGGGCCCTCTCACCTCACTGGAAAGCTAGGGTTAACTCCCAGCTCACCAGACTTTCCCACTCTTCCCTCCACAGGCTGCAGATTCTTCAGAAGTCTGTAGCTCGTGTCCTCTCCTGCACTAAACTCTGTGAGCCGATTACCTTAACCTCACCTGGAACCACTGGCTCCCCAGTGGGAATTTATATGACTTATACGAGCTTTACTGCGTTATCGTTGTTATTAAGTGAACGTTAGAGGAGTAAATGATGCGCTCAGGGGCTGCCTGCTCACCAGCCAGACCTTTCCCACCAGCTCTGGTGCCTTGTAAACAACGAGCCCCGCAGAGAATCCTCGCAAAAGACTCCGGTTACTGGAGGGAAAGCCTTCATTTTCCAACGGAAAGCAAACACGCATTTGATATTAAAGATAACATGGGCTGCTTGGGAAGCTCTGCTTATTTTTCTTTCCCGTTCGTCTGAATTAAGACCTTTTTTTTACAGCCAAAGATTCTCTAAATTCATCAAACGGTCAAGAGTCATTGCTTGTTACAGTCGTAAAGCAAACAGGCGAACTCAGCAATAATGCGTCTCAGTAATCTGATGCAATTTCCACGTGAATGCGATGGCTGCGGCTACGAAAGAAAGGGGAATGATATGATACTTGGTGGAGGGCCTATCATGTCAGGAGGACATCTGAAAGTGTTCCATAGGACTGACTGTAAAGTGAATGTTTTGTGGGCGAACATAGGGAATATATAATATAATAACTAATCCTTGCATTTGATACAGCGCCTTATCATGTCTTCTAGGCGTCTCAAAGCGCTTCACAGAACATACTGTAAAGTGAGTTGACTGTATATTTGTGGGCGAAACAACAAACAACAACAATAATAAGTGCAGTCCCCGATAGTGGAATGGAGGGTGCGCACACAC
Source organism: Hydrolagus colliei (assembly GCA_035084275.1). Taxonomy (NCBI): domain Eukaryota; kingdom Metazoa; phylum Chordata; class Chondrichthyes; order Chimaeriformes; family Chimaeridae; genus Hydrolagus; species Hydrolagus colliei. The sequence continues at coordinate 7,782,713 of CM068767.1, forward strand.
TCACCCCCTTACACAGCCACACTCGCACACACACCCACACATGCACACACCCACACACACACCAAAGCACGCGCACACCTACACAGCACATAACCTCCCACACACGGACACACCCACACACGGACACACCCACACAATACACGCACCCACACATGGACATACACCCACACAATACACACACCCACACATGGACACACACACACCCACAGACACCCGCACACCCACACGTTTACACACTCAGAGACAGAGAAGCCATAGACAGAGCCAGGTGACAAGAGACGGTAGACTTAACTTACCCTGACAGGTGTCTCTCTGCTCCTCATAGCCAGCGTTGCAGACACACTTGCCGATGGGGACCAGCCACTCGCCCTCCGCGCTGCAGTACATTTTTGGGGCCTCTCTCTCCTCGGCGTTGTCCACACACCGGCCTCGGACCTCGACCAGAGACGACGTGTCTGCCCCGGTCACCGCATCGGGGAAGACGGCCAGGTTCCTCACCGTGGCCGGGCACTTCTTGTAGTAAACCCTGACGGACACGATGGCAATGCAGGCGCCTATATCCTGGAAAGCCAAGTAGAAGCCTCGTTGGCTCAACGGCCCCACTCCGCGGACCTCGGTGTTCAGCTTCAGCCGCCGGACGCCCAGGTCTACGCTGGTGAAACTCTCGTCGGCTGCCACTGTGTCGATCTTCACAAAGTGTCTCTCCCACATGTTTCTGCCAACATCCCTCTCCGACTCAAAGTAATGCAAATTGAAGGTCTCCTTGCAGGTTCCCACCACCCCCGGCATGCTGTTGCAATCTCGAAGCGTGAATTTGATCTCAACGTATATCCGTCGCGCCCCATTCCTCTGGATCCAGTTAGTCCTTAGCCAGTTGTTCTGGTTGGGAGACATGACGTTGCAGACCTGGTATGTGTGGATGGGAGTGAAGTACTCATCCATCTCACTGATTGCGTCCCACTAGAAAGAGAACAAGGAATTGGATATAACAGCGCGCTTAGTAACAGGCTGTTATCAATAGGTCTGGGCTCAAAACTTGTTCCAACAATTAATCTTTCCTGTTTCACTTCTGCAATTTGGTGTCACAAAAACCCTCTCCACTTCTTCAATAACAATTTACATTTGTGCATCGTTTTTCAGGGGTTTGTCTCAAACTTTTCACACAGCAGCTGAGGAAGGTTTTGAGACCAGTTTTATTGGGGGAATTATTGCCCAGGCCATCGGGAGAAACTATCTCCTCTTAGAATAGCGCCACAGGATCTTTAACATCAACCTGTGTAGGCAAACCGGACGTTGATTTAACAAGATTATTGTGGGTTTTTTTTTTTTACGGATTATTATTAGGTATGTGGAGTAACGAAACTTACAGGTTTCGCCCTGATCTGCCTGGATACGAACACAGATCTCACGCTTGTAAGGCGAGTGCTCTAACCACTGAGCTACAGGAGCTCCTGTAAGATCAAACATGAGCTTGTATGTTTACATAAAAATACACTTAGAGAATCCTTATTTTCGACAATATGGCAGCCATTATATTGCCCCTCCAGTGGGTACAAGTTTGGATCTGAAATTCCTCTGAGACCCAATATAATTATGAGACGCCATCCGGCGTGGGGGGGGGGGGGCTAAATAAATCAAAGTTGTTGTTGTTGTTATAACTACAAAGAGAAATAGGCGGAGTGTTCCTACCCGTCCATTGAGACTTTAGCCAGTCATTGGTTTCTCAGCCATTGAGCGGGCCATTCACAAGTAAAGTCAAAGCTGTTGTAAAAGTGTCAGGAAGGACTGACCACTTGAACGCTCTGAGGTGCTATCTCCCCCACCCACCACCACCGCCCCCCCACTCTTTCCCAAGGGTTGAGTTGTGTTTGAGTGTGGAGGGCGCTATTGTTATTGTTGGTGCTGGGAAGAGCTGAGAAGCAATCTGCTCGATCAAGCTGCTGTCTTTGTTGTTCAGCTAAACGTCTGACATATGTAGAAACACATCATCACGCTCAACAATATCCATCCTGTAGAGTCCTGTAGCTCAGTGGTCAGAGCAATTTGCCTTACAAGTGTGAGAGACCCGGGTTTGATTCCCGGCAGGTCCTTAATCCACACGCCTGATAATAATCCCTAGAAAAAACCAATAATAATTTGGTCATTTCAATCCACGACTGATTGTGGGACAGTGTTGTGTGCTATTGGCTGCCGCGTTTCACCCACGTAGATACAGGCAAGTCACTTTACGGTATATTCCGTGAAGCGCTTTGAGACGTCTAGAATACGTGATAAGACGCTATATCAAATGTAAGGATTATTATTATCATTATATCAGACTGAGTTCCGGGTGTGCTGCTCATGCATAGAAATATCCTTGTCCCCGGAATGGCCAAACTCTCTTCCCAGAGAGAGACATAGTTAAAAATCCAGAGAGAGTTATAGGGATTTCCCATTATGACCACACATACGACAATCATTGTACCTAGGAATCTGTCAAGGAACAAGTATTTCTCGCTTTATAATCCTGAAAAGCCTAAATCAGCAATGCAGCTCATTTAAGGGGATTGGGTGAAGGATCAGAAAAGTACTCAGCCGCGCTTAGAATCTTCTCAAATCCCGGAGATGTTCACTCCCAGGCTCTGGCTGTGTTCATTCCTTTCCACTCTCCACCCACTTCACTCCCCCTACCCACCTCCCACTCCTTCTCCATGGTTCAGCTGTGTTTATGGAAAAATACCATCCCACAAAGACTCAGGGAATTTATTCAGTGAGTAACTGAGTCACATTGACCAGAAGGTCTCAGGTATCACACAGATTGTGCTACAACAATTTAACAATAATAATAATAATCCTTGCATTTTAATATGGCCCTTTTCACATCTTATCGATGTCTCTTATCGATGCTTCACAGAATATACTGTAAAGTGAATTGACTGTATATTTGTGGGCAAAACGCGGCAGCCAATTGCGCACAGCAGCGTCCCCCACAAACAGTCATGGGTTAAAATGACCAATTTTATTATGGTGATTTTTTTGGAGGGATTATTATTAGGTGTGCGGAGTAAGGAAACTTGCCCAAGGTTTCACCCTGATCTGCCTGGATTTGAACACAAGTCTCACTCTGGTAGGGCGAGTGCTCTAACCACTGAGCTACAGGAACTCCACAACTTGCATTGATATCGCCAACCTTCATATACGATAGTGCCTCGGAACGCTTCAGTGTGGGGTTGGACATTGAGCAAAGGAAACGGGTCAAGGGTCAAGCGACCACAGATACTGTGGGCCAAAGATACTCGAAAGCAATTGAAGACGGATAGAAAAGGAGGTGAGGAGGAGGAGGAGGAAGAGGAGGAGGAGGAGGAGGAGGAGGAGGGATGGAACCGGGAGTTAAGAATGCAGAGACTGAAGCTTGTCAGTTGAAGATGGAATTGGATAATTGGATCCAATCCACGTCACCTCCAACAGTATGCTGCTCCCCCCAACACTACACTGAAGTGACAGACTGTGGAGTTAGGGAGTGACCGAATAGAAGGTTCTCCTTAGAACACCTTCCCCTTTAAGTCTGTATATTCCTCACCGATGCTTCAGACACTTAACGGCTGTACTACAACAACAACAACAATTTGAGTTATACGTGTGGTGCGGTGGCGTTTCGAAGGAAACAGTCAATTTGCAGGGATGAAGGTTCACATAGAGTGTGAGACCTGCGAGCCAGAACCCAGATTGCTATAAAAATCTAAATATTATCATCAGCCATAAACAGTGTAGGGATTGTAAACAACTCAGCAGAAATTTTGATTGATTCCAAGTCCACAGTCTCCCCTACCCACCCCACTCCACCCCCCCCACCCCCCCACTACCCTCTCCCCAAACACACCAACTCAACCCGTAGCAAGCTAGATTTCCAACAGAGAATTAACCCAGTCCGATCATCACTTCTAAATGGAAAGTTATTCTTTCTGTTGTTGCAGTTCCGCACAGTTTGGCGTTTGGGTTGGAATTACAGACTTGAGACATGGAAACAATCCAGTTCCTGACGTCAGGAATCAAGTAGCCAGCTGTGGATACTCGGCCTCTCGAGTTACCGACCTCAACCACATCCTGTCCTACAATGCGTCTGCTCCCCGTCTGGTGGTACACACTCCCCCTATACCCCACACAGTTAGCCCTCCCATTACACCGGACCATGTCAGACCACCCTGTCGAAATTCATAGAAGTATGATTGCAGCCAGCAAAGACAGATGTGTGGGGGGGGGTGGGGGGGGGGGGGGGGGAAGCGCAAACGAAAGAAAAACGGACATACAAAAAAGGGAAAACAGGGAGGGAAAGAGGAGAAAGGAGGGAGGAAAAGAAAGAGGGAGAGAGAGAGAATAATTTTCACCGAAGATCAAACGGGCAGAATCGGCAGAGATTAGAAGTGAGATGAACAGATAGTTGGGAGGAAACGGTGGGAAGCAAAGGAAGGGAAGAAATATGGGGAAAAAGTGATACAAAGATCTGTTGTGGTCTCGAAAGATGGCGGAACAGCCTTGATGGGCTGAACGACCTTCTCCTGTTCCTACAGAGTCAACAAAGAAAGAGAAGGAGGGAGGGAGGGAGACAGAGAGAGAGAGAGAGAGAAAGATCTTCCCATCAGTTTGGCAGCTTTCAAGTCAGATTCCAGATGCGAAAGATGTGCAGAACAGCGGGTGGGCTGACAGCGCCACCCACAAACATTTACAAGAAGCGAGAAGCTCACAGTCAGTACAGAGTCAATCAATTATTAAAAGTTTATTAAAAAAAAATCTGGGTTTTATTCAGCAAAGCCTTTCGCACTGGCCCACGAGCTAATCCGTTCCATCTTCGCCTGGCACACACTCATGGCTTTGCCGTCCAGATTCTTACACTGTTTTTTTCCTTTGGGAAACCTGGTATCAATTTGTTAATCCATCCTTAATGCTCAAGGAAAGTTTTTGTGTGTTAGATAGAGAGCAGGGTAAACCGGTCAAAACAGGAGCAACATGGATTTATAAAGTCTGGGATAATGTCTTCTCAAACATGACATGGCTGAGCTTGTCCTGGGTTTGATGAGGAAAGACCTCGCCTGATTTTCAGGTCAGATTCTGTCACCACTAGATCTAAACGGTTTATTTCTTTGGTCATCCTGGTGTATGACACATGCAGAAACCATTCACTTTGCCAACTGGATACACATACCTCCTGCACGGGGAAAACGCTCCTCTTTCTCCCCCTGTAGAGACACACCATTCCGGCCAAATTCAAGAGAGGTTTAGGTGCAGGGACTCCAGAGGGTGTGAATTTGGGGTAACTGCTCGAGTTTAACTGGTTGTGTCCAATATCATGCTGTTCAGAGTGCCGATAGGCAAGCTTCCCGCTCGCTGCTTGTCCAGCCAGGTCTACCCAACCCACTGGGGCTTTGGCTACAGGATTAACAGGCGTGGAATTTAATGCCTTTGACCGAGTGTTGCCAATGAGCCAGGTTGGCTGGGCTGTTATCAGCAGCGCCTTGAAGTACTGTGACTATATATTTTTAGACTAACGTGACAGCTAATGTTATTCCATTCTGTGAAGTGTATTGCTGGCTGTTTATGGGATCAAAAATTGGACCACGGAGGCTACTCCAGAGGGTTGAATCAATTCCAACCTTCAGCTGCCAAGAACATCACTTTGGAGCGACCGTCCCACAAAGGAATTGGGGGAAGAAACTTAGATTAACACAAACACACAAATTAACAAGGAGCCAGATTTGGGAATTTAAAAAAATGATTCACTTCATGTGTGCTTGTTTATGGGACATCGCTGTCGAATGAGTTGTCAGGTTAGTCTAAAAATAACAGTCACATCACTTTAAAAGTAATTACTATGAAACGCTGAGACATTGACAACTTAACAACACAAACGACAATTTGCCTTTATGAAGCCCCCTTCAAGCAGGATAGTGTCTCTCGCACAGCAATGACTTAACTCGCACTATCATACACAAGCATTATTAATTATTTTATTGTGAATAACACTCCTCCCCCGCTCTGAGAAAGTCAGCGTTATCAGCTGCCAACGTTCCAGGAATTCAATGCAGCAGATTTTACAGCCGTACAGTTTCAGGATAAGTTCATTATAAACCATTAAACATTTGTGACAGAACATTACAGGAACAAGACTGATTTCTCCTCAAGTACATGTGCTACTGATAAACAGATTGTAACACATGTCCTGGATTTGAGCCAGCGGAATCTGGCTGACATGAGCTGCAAGGCATCGAGTCTAATATATATTGTACGCGCAGGAGGAACAAGCCGTTGTAATGATACTTGTCAGATTACACTATACAACTTTGCTGTGACAAGTGCTGCTCAGCAACACAACCGAAAGGGTTCGGGAATTCTCGACCATGATCAGGAGCAGACACTCGGCAGGGTTGACCGGACCTCGGAAACGCTATTCAGAGCCAGCCAGACTCCCGCTCAAAACCAAAGCAAAGTTGTATTTATAATCGTAATATCTTTTGCAATTAATATCGCGCCTTCATCACACCGGAAGGACACCTCGAAAGCCCTCCACGGGATTTACTGTCAAGGTGACTGTGTACTTTGTTGTCAAATGTTGGCCCAAGCCACACAAACAGCCGCGGACAACTTAATCGGGAGACAACCAGAAAGGTTTGTCAGCCACCGCGGGAGAAATGCCCTTCTCTTTGAGTCGTGCCACAGGATCTTCTAGGTCCACCTTAACAGGAGTTCGGTTTAAAACATCTCATCTGAAGGGCAGCATCTCCAACCCATCCCGTGCGAGTTCAAAAGCTCGGATCCACAATCTTCTGCCAACCTGCTCAGCCCCTGACCCAGCACTGTGACGCTGGGGGGGAATCAGTCAAGGGCTGCATCAAACTAGACTGACTTTAGTGCAAAGCTATTTTATTGAAGTTAAAGTGGGGGAATGTGAAGGTCATCCACAAAGACGTCTCCAGGAGTGTGACGTACTGCGGGGCGATAATGAACCTCACCGGGCATTAATTCACAAACCGCGCGTTTCACCCACAAATCCCATTAAGAGGGAATTAAGAGAACATCTGGAAACAGTGAACGTTATTGGGCAAGAGCAGCGTGAGCAATACATTAAGCAGAGCTTCAGGTGCTCTTTGTAATGAACGCAAGAGTTGAGCACAGAATATGTGCCATTTAAAACCCCAGCCGCCTTCTCTCGCTCGTCCATCCAGAACGCAACCATGTTAATAAGCTGTGAGAATAATTCTGTCGAGATCCACAATGTGCCTGTGGCTACTGAGCAGTGACAACTGATTGACGTGACAGTAGCTTCACTCTGCACAGCTCAGTAAGGCTCCTGGCAGGACTTGTACCAATACCCAATTGCTGAGCAAAGGCCCCAAGCTGTTGGCCACAAACTCACATCTCACACTCAATCCTCATATTCATTATAACAGCAATCCTCGCACCTTTACCACATGGTCCAAACATCTCAAAATGATTCTCAGGATTTTTACTGTTAAGTGTAGTGACTATGTACTGTGTAAGTATACACAGCAATGCCCCACAAACAGCCACAAAGTGAACAACTCTTATCTAGCCATCTGTCAGCCAGGAGTCACTCGCCTCCCTCTCTTTACAGATAGGACCTTGGATTTAATGTCTTCAACAATACAGGTCTTCCCCCGCCCCACACTGGAACACTAGCTCACACCAGGCCTGACTTGAGGCTGAGTATTACTGATTGAGAACAGGCGGAAACTCAATGTCCAATGATGGAGACAATCAGGTCCAATTATAATAGTGGCAGATTTCAGTCTCGCCCACCAGATACAGTACAGATAATAGATCTTATTGTCACTCAATTCTGTCAAGAACCCCATCTGTTAAGTCATCACAGTGTAGGCTACTTTAGAGTCCTGCAGCTCAGTGGTTAGAGAACCTCTCCTTTCAAGCGAGAGACCTGGGTTTGATTCCAGGCAGGTCAGGGCGAAACCCTTGGGCAAGTTTCCTTACTCCACACTCCTAATAATAATCCTTAAAATAAATAATTTGCTCAACTCAATCAACGACCGTTTGTGGGGATGTGCTGTGCGCAATTGGCTGCCGCGTTTCGCCCATAAATATATACAGCCAATTCACTTTCCAGTATAATCTGTGAAGTGCTTTGAGACGTCTAGAAGATGTGAAAAGCGCTGTATCAAATGCAAGGATTATTATTGAAATGCCGTCTTGAAAGAACTTTCTAATAATTTTTCATATCAAAACATTTTAAAGCGCTTGGGTATTTATATTTCGCATCAGCCCCTAACCCTCTAACCCCCACCACCCCGCTTCGATTCCCTTCTCCATCATGTCTTCATTAATGCTATTTTCTTCACCCAGAGCAGCGAGCGAGCTCCTCATTTTCATCACCTCCTGCGTGAAAAAGTTCCTCCTGAACTCCCCAGTAGTTCTGCTAGCGGCTATATCTTACATTCATGTGTTCCAGCAGTGTGGTAATCACAGGCAGATTGGGGGAGCCGGCAAGGCATCTCGTTCCCAGCCACCCTCAGCCAAAAGAAGACGTTTTTTTTAATGGAGAGAACAAAAACAACATCAGCAAAGGCAGGGATTTAAAAATAACTTAAAAAGACCGATACAGGAACATTTGCCTCCGCCAAAGGAAAGCGAGCGTATCACATCGCAAACACAGGAGGGCTTGGCACAGCGAATGTGGGGCAGCCGTGATTAATGGTCACAACGCAGCGCGGGCTGGGGTCTCGCTTTTGTTATTTTTAAACTTTTGCTTTAGAAAACGTCGCAGCTCTCGGAATTAAAGCGACAGGCTCCTTTGTTCTCGCTCTCCCCAGGTGCCACTTGCAGCTGTCAAATATTAATTGCTCCCAGCAACTCGCAGTAAATGCTACCAATTCCATATCCAGCGACTGTCGAGTGACCAACCAATAATAGGCGTTCTGTCTGCAGTACCAATCCTTCCGTTATATACACACACTTACCCTTCCTCTCTCACACACACACACACTCATGCCGACCCTCTATACACACACACACCCTCTTACTCACATACACTCTTATCGATCCTCTCAGACTCGTATACACACACATTAATAGTATAATAATAATCCTTGCATTTTGACATCGCGTTTTTCACGTCTTCTAAACGTCTCAAAGCGCTTCACAGAATATACTGTAAAGCGACTGTATATTTGTGGGCGAAACGCAGCAGGGCAATTGCGCACAGCAGTGTCCCACAAACAGTGGTGGATTGAAAGGACCAATTTATTATTGTTTTTGTTTAAGGATTACTATCAGGCATGTGGAGTAAGGAAACTTGCCCAAGGTTTCGCCCAGACCTGCCTGGAATTGAACCCAGGTCTCTCGCTTGTAAGGCGAGTGCTCTAAACACTGAGCTGCAGGACTCATACACAGACGTACGTGTCAGAAGATTTGTGGATCAATGTCATAATCCAAGGATTATTAATATTTACTTGAAAGATTGGATCAGCTATTTACAAATCCTTTCACAAACGACTCTGCATTGGCTGAGGAACATTAATAATAATATTAATAATAATAATAATCATCCTTGCATTTGATACAGCGGCTTTTCACATCTTATCGACGTCTCAAAGCGCTTCACAGAATGTACTGTAAAGCGAATTGACTGCGTATTTGTGGGCGAAACGCGCCACAGCTGCGTCGTGGATGTGTCCTGTGACATTTTGATCAGCACTGACTAATTGCGCACAGCAGTGTCCAACTGCTGTGGATCAAAATTTACCAGTGACCAGGTCGGGAGTCGACTGAAGGCATGAGCTATTTTTTTTAAATGTTTTTCTAACTCATCTGGTATCTGTGCCGAGGCTCTTTGAGGTGGAAAATCACCCAAACGGTCGCCGGCAATGATTCAGCAAGCCAAGGGCTTAAATAAAAGATTCACTTTAAGCAGCCAAAGCAGACACTAGAAACGGATGATGAAGTAAGTCTAAACCTTGCAGCAGTGCGTGACGCAAACACACACTCTCTACGCATGATTAATAGAGCAAGAAGGAGTACATGTGTTTGAGGCGCAAACACAGACTCTGCGGCAAAACTCTTACTCCTCAGACAGCACCTGAACACGTTGTGCAAAACAAAGAGCTTAGTTTGGAGAATTAAGGCTGCAACATGGGGAGGGCTAGAGAAACAAAAAGCACTAAATCTACGCTCTGATTTTGGGGGCAGACGGAAGAGTTTGTGGTATTTTATAGCCAGGGCTGTAAAATACCACATTCACATGATTGAGGGAAAGTACAAAACCAAACTCCCGGGTTTAAAACAACTGCAGAGCAATTTAATAACAATAATAATCCTTGTGTTTGATAGAGCACCCATCACGTCACTGAGATGTCTCAAAGCGCTTCACAGAATATGTTGTAAATGATGAATAATAATAAAATAATCAGTTATTATTATATATCGTAAAGTGAATTTACTGTATATATTTTGGGCTTTGTTAATAAACCTGTAAGGGATTTGCATTCAGGGATTTGGGGATGGATGCAAGCGATTTCATATAATACAGTAAAGGCATCAAAACACTTTGTGAAATCAATTGAAAATTATGATAATAATCCTTATATTGGATACGTTATCGAGATGTCTCAAAGCGCTTTCCGTATTGTAATACGAGTTGGCTATATATTTTGTCAGCAAAACGAGGCTGCATTGTCCCACTCACAGCCACGGAGTGACGATAGTTAATGTGCTGACGGACAAATGCAGAAATTACGTAATCTGCACCAGTGAGGACCAGTAAACCTCGAGATGAGAGCCTGATTAATTTGAATTTGGTGGTGAATTAGGCCAAGGAAAGCACCTCAAGTCAGGATAAAGTATTCCTTTGAAATAAAACTATCGTTGGCTTACAAATGACACCACAATTTACCTTATCCTTTGTGAAGTGTTGCAAAACAGGCTTCCTGATGTAAATGTACTTTATCAAATGCGGGGATTATTAATGTTTATTATAATCAAAAGGACAAATGGATCTGGATACAAGTAAACTTATATTTAATACTGAATGTCAGGCACACAAACATTGTTTATCGCTTGTTCAGAGCATCCACAAAGCTCTTCAGAATTTTTTCAGACGGTGGGATTAACGTCTGTAGGTGTTAAAGGTTAGAAGACACTTTTGCACACAGAACGTCACAAGAGGCAGTCGAGACTGAACCCGGTGGTTAATGGGCAATTGGATAATTGTTGGGAAGGGTATGAAAGAAAGCGCGGGGAATTAGGATTAGGAGGAGATAACGCAGTTCCAATGTGAGAGTTGGCACAAACACAGACCGGCTCTGAGCTATAATTGATAGTACGAGTGTTTGTAGAGCATGAATCACAAAGGACAAAAGGGCTGGATGTTTCCGACAGACGTAAAGCGCAGAGAAAGCTTTCCTTGGCAGAAAAGTAAACCCAGCGGTCACTAACACAGAGAGGAAGCGAGAGAGATCGCAGCTCATTTCTATGGCAGAGGTAAACAGCGAGAGTGACACAGCTTCACATGAGAGGATACATTAACTTGCTGCTGGGTAAGAGAGCACATCACTGTGTCGAGCTGTTGAGTTTGCCAGTGCCTGATGCTAATCACTAAAAGATTAATAATCCTTGCATTTGTCCTTTGGATGAGACGTTAAACTCAACTTTACAAGTGTATTTGAGACAGCGACAAGATGTGAAAAGCGCCATATCAAATGCAAGGATTATTATTATTATTATTTACAGGATGTCGTGCGCAGGTCTTTGAGGCACTATATCAAATGGGGGGATTATTGTCATTGATGTAAAACACACCACAAACAGCTTGGAAAAGTCCTGGCTGACAAGCTGGCGGATTCTTTTTTTTAAAAAAATTGGTCAATCATTCCATGCCTGTTTGGGTGGGGGTGGGGGGGGGGGGGGGGCGTTGCTGTGCAAAAACATTGCTGCCACACTTGCCTTACAAAAACAGTCACTGCCCTTCACAGTAAAATCCCGCGAAACATTCCGAGATGTCACTAACATGGGATAAGGCACCTTATGGAATACAAAGATTATTGTTATTATTAACTCAGGAGCAATAACACTTGTTAAACCGTGAACGATCATTGGAAGGAAACGCTCCCCAAATCTGCGCTGGGCGGGTTCTGTGCCAAACAAACGCCGATTCACGCTCGCGGTTTCCGGAATAAGAAGCCAGGGTATCACGTAGAGCCGAATGTGCCGAGATCTGAGCTTTATTTTTAGATTGAATCAATCCTCCTCTCTGCCTCCCTCTCTCTCTCCCTGTTCCTTACAAAGGTAAGTGATCCTAATTGGGGAGGGAGGGGAGGGGTGGGGGCGAATCTTGGTTTTGTTTTACGGCACCATGTCGAGTCTCAGAGTGCTTCATTGCAATTACCGGCTGCCAATTGGAAACAGAAGGTACCCGGTTGCCGTCCCCTTCTCTGTGAGCTGCCCAGCCACACTGAGACACACACTGTTTTACACGCACGATTCACATTGTTAATAGAATTTGCAGCACTAACGTCGGACCGAATTAGCCACTTAAAACTACAGGTGAGTTTCCACCAACCTAATCCTCTCCACACTCCCCTTACCCCCCCCCACCTCTAGATTCCATTCCCATCTCTAACGTATTTAAACGGAAAAAATAAAAATACAAACCTTTCACAATATTCTTAAGGCAACTAAAATTGTAAAGATCCTTTCACATTCACCCACAAAACACAGCCGGATGCCACAAGAATAGCTGCTGTATTAAACGCAAGGATTATTAATATTATTATTATTAAAGGAAAGGACGATTCTGAGCTCTGAGAACTGTGCAAGCCTGCAGGAGAGAGACTGAATTGGCAGCAAATAATAAAACATAATACCAATAGTAATCCTTGCATTTGGTACGGCGCCTTATCATGTTGTCGACGCGTCTCAAAGCGTTTCGCAGTATATTCTGTCAAGTGGGTTGATTTCATCGAAAAATAACCTGGGTACATTTTGTGTGTGAAACGCAGCAGCCGATCGTGCACAGGGCGGAGGTTGGCAACAAGCTCAATCCCCCCACTACGGTCACTTACCCCATTGTGTGGGTATGTCAGCCACCCCCACTCTCCTGATATCGATCCAGTGTCTAACAGGTTAACTGCAAAGGAAACATTGACAATATTTAGCACACACAACACACACAGTCGGTCACGTCACTCAAGTGCTTTGGCTCAAATATAGCATTAAACTCTGCCGCAGGTGAGATTCCAGCATTTACAACGACATCCCCGAGCCTTGGCTCGCGGCATCCTGTGCGTTAATACTCTCCAGAATTAGTTTCGCAGAGATATACTGTACCATACCCCCACATATTATTGTCTAACAGAAATCTATCTAATTTGTTCTTGAAACAAACCACACTTTCTGCCTCTCCCTCCCTCACTCACTCACTCACTCCCTCACTCACTCACTCACTCACTCACCCACCCACTCACTCACTCACTCACTCACCCCTCCCTCCCTCCCTCCCTCCGTGTTTGGGGAAATGTTCACTACTCGCTCAGTGAAATAGTGTTTCCACAGATTTGTCTGAACTTATTCTCTTCTATCGCAGGCAGTGTCCTCTGGTGACACTTTTCAATACCAGATAAAGCACTGTTTGTGGAGCTCCTGTAACTCAGTGGTTAGAGCGCTCGCTTTACAAGCGAGAGACCTGGGTTCAATCCCAGGCAGGGTCAGGGCGAAACCTTTGGCAAGTTTTCTTACTCCACACTCACGCCCTGATACCAATCCCTGCCCCCCCTCCCCGCCCCCCACCCCCCCCCCCCCCCCAAAAAAACAATAATAAATTGGTCATTTCAACCCACGGCTGTTTGTGGGGGGGAAATGCTGCAGTGCGCAATCGGCTGCCGCGTTTCGCCCACAAATACACAGTCGATTCATAGTACAGTATATTCTGTGAAGCGCTTTGAAGACGCTGTATCAAATGTGTGGATTACAACGACGACAACGTTGATTTATGCAGGGTCCTCCACGCCGGACAGCGTCTCAGAGCTCAGACTCGATTATGTTATTGTAATCATCATTATCTTGTTATTTTACCCCCAAATTTACTGTCGCGTCTGACGGGAAAAAAACCCAAACCCTTTGCTACAGATCCTTGAGGTTTTCAAAACTAGAAAAGAATTAAACCTGCATTTTAAGTATTCGCCAATTTCCTCAGGGGCCCGGCAGTAACATCTAAACCCTTTTATTTCTAATTAAAATGCGATCATTAATGTGAAACTCCCATTGCATATATTTAAAAAAGATGAACAACCGAATGTAATGGGACTCTTCTCTGTCTGTGTGTGTGTGTGTCTGTGTGTCTGTGTCTGTGTGTCTGTGTCTGTCTGTGTGTGTGTGCCTGTCTGTGTGTGTGTGTGTGTGCCTGTCTGTGTGTGTGTGTGTGTCTGTGTCTGTGTGTGTGTGTGTCTGTGTCTGTGTGTGTGTGTGTGTCTGTGTGTGTGAGGGGTGGTTTGGGGAAGGATTTATTCCTCCACCATCGATCTCATCGTCAGGAAAACTATTTAATAAAATGTGCGTCAAATGTTTCCTGATTTAATTTTTTCCCCCTAAAAATATTGGGATAGTTTAGGGTGTGGTTTAGTCATAGCGGATACCCCCCCACACCCCCTCTCCACCCCCCCCCACGTCCCCTCTCCACCCCCCCCCACGTCCCCCCTCCCCAGCCCCTCTCCCCCCCCCCCCCCCCCCCCAGTGGCCAGTCTCTGGTTTATTCCCATGTTAAGCAGGAAGCCGCGCTGACAGTGGACACGATACGAGACACGAGGTTTCCCGCAGTGAGAGGTCAGTGTGTGTTAATCCACACGGAGTTTCCCCGGTTTGTGTGTAAATCGCTCGGTCCCGCGCGTCTTGAATCCGGATTAAAGGCAGATTTCGGGCGTCGGGATCACAAAAACCTCCGCGCGCTGAAAATCATCTGAGTTTGATCCGATTCCGTGTGTTTGTGTGTGTGTGTATTTGTGTGTGTTCGTGTGTGTGTGTTTGCGTATGTGTGTGTCTGTGTGTGTGTGTTTCTGTGTGTGTTTGTGTGAGTGTGTGTTTGTGCCTGTGTGTTTTTTGTAAGAAAATAAAAAATCCCCCCCAAACTCAATGACAGAATCATTTAGATTTTGTCGCAACAGGCGCGACCCCAGACACACAATAGAATATATACTGTAGAGCAATAACTGTATCCCCACAAACAAACTAACTAACCGATTAACTAACCAACTAACTAACTAACTAACCAACTAACTAACTAACTAACCAACTAACAAGCAAACGCATTGATGCGTTAATATTTTTTTTATTCACGTTAATGTTTTTCTAACTCTAACCGGGCGGCGCAAAGCTCATCTAACTCGACAGTCAGTTCGTCAACGTTATTTCACTCAAGTTTTCAATGCACAGACCGTCTCCCGGCCGTGTAAACGGGGACTAATCCCAGATCACTCGCTCTCAGGGCAGCCATCCGGATTTTAATCCGAATTAAATCGCTTTCCGATCATGTTATTCGAAGCATCTTGTCTGTCGGTGGGAACGAAACGCACTGGATTCGATCAGTGGGAGGGAGAAACATCTCCCCGACTCTCGGTGTCGTCCTGCCGACCCCACGGGCAAATTCATTCAACAACAAAACAACTTTGATTTGTACTTATTTACATTTTTAATAAGAATAATTTCGTAAGAAACCTTCACATTTAATAAGAATAATTTAATAAGAATAATTTAATAGGAATCATTCACATTTAATAAGAATAATTTAATAAGAATAATTCACATTTAATAATAATAATAATAATAATAATCCTGACGTTTTCACGTTTTCTAAACGTCTCAAAGCGCCTCACGGATTATACTGTAAAGTGAAGGGACTTGTCACATTAAACCAGGAGTTTGCAACTCACTCTCTATCTCTCTCTCTCTATCAGTGGAGGGAAACCAGAGGGAAGGGGAGGGGGGGGAATTAAGGGCTAGTGATAATTCTTCAGGTTAAATCAAATCTCCAGTCTCCACCCCCCCCCCCCCCCCCCCCCCACCCCCCTCGATGCAAGGCTGGTCCTCGCAGAGTCGAGTTCAAACACCCAAATAAAGCATTGACTTTGGGGTGAAAAAAAACTATCCTCAAAGCACGAATAACCTGAGATACGCCATCGTCCATCATTTCCTATCTGATAAACAATAAATGATGTGCATTTTCTGGGCGAAACGCGGCAGCCGATTGCGCACAGCAGCGTCCCCCCCGTCCTTATTAAACCCGGAAAGCGATCCGACAAACGGGACCAAAAAACATCCAGGTTCCTATTTACTGTTTACTGGGTAAACAGGGGCTTGTGGAGTTAAGAAAACTCGTCACCACAGACCCTGTGGCTTTAGTTAGAGGCCGGCACTCCGATCCCACACGTCTCCAACGAGTTAGTTGCACCAGAAAAAAATAAGAGCTACAAACAACTTGAATTATATAGTCTTTATCATCAAGCCTCCAACGACTCCGAGAGTTTCTCTCAGACACGCCGTATCAAACGCAAGGATGATTATTATTATTACCAAACACATTTTTTTTAAGTGGGCGCAATGGAAGCTGGAGTTCTCTGCCTAGAGATCTGGGCTCCCACACTCTCCCACACTCTCACCCCAATAGCTTCGCACCCCCTCGACCACACCGCCCTCGGGTTCAGTTCGTGGCGAGCAAACGCCGGAGAGAAATTAGCCCTTTGTTAGAACCCGATAACACCACAGATGTCACCGAGCAGTTGGTGCGGCCGATCGATTGCGCTTCTCATAGTGATAATACTAATAATAATTCTTGCATTTGATATCGCGTGTTTCACGTTCGTCTTATCGACGTCTCAAAGCGCTTCACAGAAATACGGCGTAAAGTGAATTGACCGTGTGTTCGTGGGCGAAACGCGGCAGCCGTTTGCGCACAGCAGCGCCCCCACACCCCCCCCCCACACACACACACACACACAGTCGCGGGTTGAAACGACCGATACTTAAATTATTTTTTGGAGGGATTATTATTATTAATAGATAGTCCGCCCAAATCCAGCAATATATAGACAGATATATATATATATATACGCATACAATCTCAGGCTTCAGAATCAACATCAAAACCATGTGTATATATATATATATATATTATATACACACATATATATACATACAGGTGAGTGTGTGACCCATCACTGTGATTCAGAATAGACTTTGGTGATGGTGTTTGACTTGGAACAAAAAAAGTGTACAGTACAGAACTTCACATGAGATAGCAACTGTCCTTATGAGAAACACTGAGAGACAGGGAGACAGGGACAGAGAGAGGCAGGGAGACAGGGACAGAGAGAGACGGGGAGACACAGAGAGATACGGAGACATGGATAGAGAGAGGCAGGGAGACAGAGACAGAGAGGCGGGGAGACAGGGATAGAGGGAGACAGGGACAGAGAGAGACAGGGAGACAGGGAGAGGCAGGGAGACAGAGAGAGACAGGGAGACATGAATAGAGAGAGGCAGGGAGACAGAGAGAGACAGGGATAGAGAGAAAGGGACAGAGAGAGAGACAGGGAGACAGAGGGAGACAGGGAGAGACAGAGAGACAGGGACATACAGAGACACACACACACACACACACAGAAACAGAAAGACGGGAACACAAAGACACAGAGAGACAGGGACAGACAGACAGACAGACAGACAGACAGACAGAGACACACAGAGAGACACAGACACACAGAGAGACAGAGACACACAAACACACAGACAGACAGAGACACACAGAGTCACAGAGACAGACAGAGACACACTGACACACAGACAGACAACACACAGAGACACAGAGAGACAGACAGAGACAGACACACAGAGAGACACAGACACACAGAGAGACAGACACAGACACACAGAGAGACAGACACAGACAGACAGAGAGACACAGAGAGACACAGACACACAGAGAGACAGACACGGACACACAGAGAGACAGAGACACAGAGAGACACAGACACACAGAGAGACAGACACAGACACACAGAGACAGAGACACACAGAGAGACAGACACAGACACACAGACACACAGAGACAGAGACACACAGAGAGACAGACACAGACACACAGACACACAGAGACAGAGACACACAGAGAGACAGACACAGACACACAGACACACAGAGAGACAGAGACACACAGAGAGACAGACACAGACACACAGACACACAGAGACAGAGACACACAGAGAGACAGAGACAGACACAGACACACAGAGAGACAGACACAGACACACAGAGAGACAGACACAGAGAGACAGTCCATTGCAATGTACATTTGCTGAAGCCGCTCAAGCACCTGCCTGTGTGTGTGTGTGTGTGTGTGTGTGTGGTGGGGGGGGGGGGGGTCTGTGGCTCACCTTGGTTTGTCGGGGAGAAGCTGCCGTGGGAGCTGGAGAGGAGACACAGCCAGAGACACAGCCACTCCGCCGCCATCCTGTCCCGTCCTGTCACTGTCACTGCAGCTGCTCAGACTGACCGCCAGGGGGCGGCACCGGCTGTCACTCACACAGCCCTCCCCCGTCAGCAAATCACTGCTCACCACTGCCTCACATCCGCCTTATGATTGGCTGGGGAACCCTCACCAGCAGCCAATCACAAACAGTCACTGGAATCACTCCCATACACACAGTACACAGCCCAATACACAGCCCCCCCCTATACACACAGTTCCCTATATACACAGCCTCCAATATACATGGCATACAGCCCCCCAAACACAGCTCCCAATACATCCCTACATACACATAGCCCAATACACCGCCCCCAATACACTCTCCCATATACACAGCCCGATACACCCCCCCACACACACACCCAACACACAGAGTACACAGCCTCATACACCCCCAATATACACACAGGCCCATACACTCCCCTAATACACAGTCCACAATACTCAGCTAAATACACCCACCCCCCCCACCGTACATACAGCATCCCATACAGAGCCCATCAATATACACAGTACACCCCCAACATACAGCCCCTGAATACACAGCCCTTGAACACCTCCAATACTCAGCATCCCTATATACACATACCAATACCCAGCCCTTAATATACACACTACACACCCCAATACACAGCACCCCAATACATACAGTATAACCCAACCCCCCCCCCCCCACACCACTACACACCATTACACAGCCACCCAATACACACACAATATACCACCCTCAATACACATCCCCAATACACAGGCCCCCAATACAGAATTCCGCAATATACCCAGTAAACACCCTAACACACAGTCCTCCAATTATCAAACAGTCTCTTCTCTGGGGAAAAAGAATCTATGAGTCATTAACATCTTGGTATTAGAAAAAAGTGGAGCAAACAAGAGTCCCAGTAATTATTGTGTGAATTGGTTTGATATCACGGTGCAAATGTTGTTATCTCGACAAGTTTCTCAAAGTAGCAGCTAATTGTCTCGACAAGGAACCAGCCACGGCTGCACAAACATCGATTTAACCTTCAACTCCTACTTGAAATCTGTTTCTTTCTGGTTATATCTGACACGTTAATTTATGCCGGTTTTGCTTTTACCCCCACCACCCCCATCCACCTCCTATTTCTCACTCTTTTATGTTTAAATACTTAACGGTCAGGATCACGTGGACTTGTCAAACACCATTCAGGCCCAAAGTCATCACATGTGCAGACAGAGAACCGATGAAATGCAATGTTTGCCGGTGAGAAATCCTCTTTCTCATCAGGAAATAAAAGCCAGATGCGGACAATGTTACCCCAGAGACAAAAGCATTACTGGCTATTGTGTAATAAAGTACTTCTAACTGTAAGTTAATAAACACAGACCTTAAATGCTGAATGCAAACAGTCCATTAAGCTTTAATGTGTGACATGACGTTTAAATTAATCCTATCAATCAATACCAGCCAACGTTTAGCTCCGGTTCCAGTCTCGGATCTATCGATTTTGAGTGTAAAATCCTTCCAAAAATTTGATAGACTACTTAAAAAGCGCAAACAACACCCTGACTGTCTTGCCTGCGACAACTTATTTTGCAAATGATTGTATTCAGTTTTAACTTTGAAGGTGTTTTTTTGTTAAAGTTTTACAAAAAAGATTTGGGGGCAGAAAACTGGCTTTCAAACTGAAGGTCTTCGTTTAAGACTTTGACAAATTCTTTATGCTCCAAATTGTTACACGGAGTAAATTTTTTAAAAAAACGAATCCTTGCATTTGATATAGCATCTTACCACGTCTTTGAGACATCTTTATAATTATTATTATCAAAACACTTCACGGGATATGCTGCAAAGTGGATTGACTGTATTTTGTGGGCAAAAATACAGTGTGATGTTGGCAAAACACAGCAACCAATTGCGCACGGTAGCCTTCCACACTCGCGGATTGAGTGACTGATGTTACTTGGGGGGAATTACCGGACAGGACACTGAGAGAGATAAATTCCCTTCTCTATGCAAATCGTGCCATGGGATGTTTAACGTCCATCTGAACAGGGATATAGGACGTTGGTTTCATCCAAAGGAGGAAATGAATTGAACGAGGAGTCAAGGTTCAATAAGCTATGATCTGTCTCTGGGGTATAGTTTCTGCAGACGCCAGTTCGACCTGGGATAGGGAGAACTGTTTTAATATGTTCAACAGTTGCAAGCAAACTCACATGGACAAAGATGTTTACAACCAACGTTGAGGTGAAGTAAAAGGTGGCATTTCCCTCCCGAGGGGGTTGTCAGCTAATCAGAAGCTAAATATAGATCTGAGTGTTGTTCACCAATGGGGTCTTACTGCAGATGATGAAGATAGGGAGCGACCCCTTCAGGCTGGGGATGGGATTGCATCCCCTCCATGCAACAAAAACAGAAGTTGCTGGGGAAAGCATCCATAGGGAAAGGGGTCAACGTTTTGGGTCTACAGCCCTTCGTCGGGACTCAATTCCCAGCATCTGTAGTATTTTGTGCTTACGCTCCAGTTTATTCCCACTTTTCAGCAACGAACGTGACAGTCTCCTGACTTCACTTCGTTTATTAAAATCTCAATATTGACTGTCGATGTGGAGCAGAAACATTAGCGTTCTGAAGATTTCTTTTTCTTTTCACCGCCCCCCCCCCCCACCTCACCACCCTCCTTTCCCATCTTCAGGTCGTGGCTGAAGATTTTCCTCTTCCACCGACCGACCGACTGAGCTTATGGTCACCTTCCCCCTCCCCCTGGCTCGGCCTCGGGCTCCATCATCGTGAAGCCCTCTGAGAAGCCGCCTGGCGTGGAGGAAGGGCGCTAAATAAATACACGTTGTTGTCATAGTTGTTGTTTGCCAACAACTCCAGGGTCAGTGCACGCAACATAAGGTTGAGAAGGTTGGACTTTACAGAGGCTGGATCAATTACAGCATAATTACTATTCAGGATGGATGCATTTTCAAAGCTAACTTCAGTACGTAATTGTTAGAACTCTAATAAAACATTCATGGCAAATCGTGGATTGTTTAAACTCTCTGATCACTTTGGCTGAGCACTGAGCAAGTCTTTCGCTGTTAAGGTTTCTGTGCGGAAACCTTGCCTGTGTCTCTCTCAGTTCCTCTGTGTGTAAGATAATCAAACACACACATGCCAGACAGTGACAGCCAGCAGATTGGATGGGATGCCAGCAATGCAAGCGGCGATATTCCCCAGGCACTTAAATCACAAGTGACTTATGAGTCCCTCTGAGGAGTGCGACGCACCGCAGAAACGCAAACCGACCTTGTGGGGGGAAACTTTGAGAGAGAGGACAACGGCAATAAAGTGGAGGGGGTGAAAAACGATAATAATCCTTGCATTTTGTTGATGGCGCATTGTCACGTCATTGAGTCGTCCTACACATACACAGGCACTACACCTTGCAGTAAAATCCTGTGAGCCACTTTGAGATGTCTTGACGATGTATCAGATGCGCGGATTATTCTTCTATAACTCATGTTGCCGTATCTTTGATTTCTTGATAGACTCACACAGTTTCCCTACAGAACCACGGGCTCTCTGGCTGCCGACATGAGAAGTTTGTAGCTTTGAAGCCTGAAACTTCTCTCCAATGGACAGACAGCTCGACCACCATCGGTGAAGAGTCTCCCAGTAGAGAACATTTAGCTGCTCACCTTCCCCGCCATTCACGGAGGCAATGGAGACCACACTGTTTGTGGGCAGTTGTCAAAGGAAGCCAGATATCACGCATTCCTACATCTAGAACTCCCTCTCCCTTCGATGTTTACTCTATTGAAAGGTGATTTCTTTTTTTAGTTTCTTTTCTCCCTTTACGTCACTTCCAAAGCTCGCTCCAACTGAAAAGAGCAACAGGACAATTTCCCCTCCCTCCGCTGTCAGTGTGCAGGAAACCCTAAACAAATGTTTTCACCTAATTGCCACCCCGAAGCAAACCAGGGAAGCAGGCAGTGAGAGACAGAGACTCTGTTCAATATGCAGCTCTCTCTCACTCACTCTCACTCTCTCGCCACTGGCTGTGGGTTCAAGCTCCTCTTTGGAGTTTAAGCTCAGGGTGACTCTTCGGTGAACAGGAGGGAAGGGCTATCAAGATGTGCTGTGGATGAGATTCCAGTCTGCCTGCTCAGGTGGCTACAAGGATTGTTAGTGCACTTGACAATAATTACCACAAAGTACTTTGGAGATGGTTGGATGCGGCAGACGCTATATAGAAGCACGAGGTCTTTCTTCTCGTGGAAAACACAAAGATCCAGAAGCGGTACAAGAAGGAGTGGGATGTCAAACTCTAGCTGAGAATAAAGCTCGTCAGACAATCCCAATACAAAAGACAATATATACCAGCTCACAATACAACCGCAGAACAATTTGATGCAGTTGAGGAACTTGGCAGGTCTGGGATCAGCGCATTCCGAGGAAACTCTCAAAGAAATTATATCTGAATATCAACAACAATGTGCGTATTGGTTTCAATCTCCTGCCTGAGAGTGAGATGTCAGTCACCGGCTAAATGAAGCTCTTGATCTCTCATGCCCTTAAGTGTGTTGTTATTATCAGCAAAAAAAAAACCCTGAAACGTAACGGAGCCCGGGGGAAAAGGGGGGAGATTATAAAACGGTTTATCTCATAAGAATGTTTCAGATTTAATGATGAGACGAGAAACGAGGAAAGCACAACCGCTCAGCAGAAATACAGGATTTAGACATCATCAAGCCCCAAATTTATTTGTTTGTTAACGTTCAGAATCCTTTCCCCTGGAGTAGAGATTGAGAGGGGACGTGACTGAGAGTTTGACATTGTGTCGTAGCACACGCTGCTTTGTTTGTGTGAAATACTCAGGTGATGGAATGATTGGCACAATTTGTCTCCAATACTGGATGGATGTCAGACAGATATCGCAGGTCAGGCCTGGCTCACTGCCATGATACAACTTGTGTTTATACAGCGCCCCCACCCCCTCACGCAGAATAGCGTCCCAGGGCGCCCTGGCAGCAGCAAAGCCAGTACAGATGGTGAATCCAGGTACCAACCAATCGACACACGGAGAGGAACCGGAGATTTTCACCTGGAATAGAGATCGCGGTGATGGTGATGGAGAATTTGGGATTCTGAGAAGGTAGATGGGAGATTGTAGCGGATATGATTCATATTTAATATTACCAGTCGCTGGCTGTGGCAGAATTTCCTCAGTTTCCACACGGAGCGGAAGGGTCTTATGGTGTTTTCTTCTGGCTGTTGTAGTCGCTGTGATGTGAACCGCTGGCATAAGCCAAACAAAGCCGATTGACATCTCTCTAGCTCGAAGCCCTGAGACAAGCTGTCAGACACCCAGAGCTAAGATAAATGAGGCCTCGTCTGCTAACACAGTGATCAAACTCTGACCCCATCAGTGCCCTACATCTGAGGAAGGAATAGGTAAAGAGATTCCACTGTTCCACTTACAGAAGCAATATTCTCTCCTCAACAATCACCTTGTCAATCTCGGGTCAGCTTCACAAACTAAAAATCAAGCAACCTTACATCTGTCTGCATGTGGCTGAGTTAATATAAGCAGTGGAGACTCTCATTAGAGAGATTACCACATTACAACATAACTAACTTTCAGAATATCAAGGCGTCGGAAAGGAGTTACAGGAACATGAGGAGGTTACACTCCACAAAGAGAAAAATAGATTCTATCTTCATTTCACTTTCGTTCACGATTTGTTCAGTCTCTGTTTCTGTACCATTTTCCCAATGTAAGATCCAAGGTATGAATTACAGCTTGATTCTAGGGGTTAATACATTTTACAACAACTTGTATTGATATAGCCTCACCCAGGCTAGCGTCTCAGAAGGAGTGGACAGCACACACACACTCACTCCCTCACTCCCACACACACAGTGACCATCAGTCTCACAGCTGGAGAGGATATCAATAATAATAGTAATCTTTCCATTTGATGTATCACATGCAAGAATTATTATTATATTATTATTACATTCCATACAGTGCATTTCACATTAAGGCAACATCTGAAAATGGCACACTGCTGCTTATTGATCATTCAATATTAATCAATAAGATGAATAATCTTGGGTTCCTTTCAGTAGCGATGGGGGAGGTTAGCGAGCAATTTCAGGACAGATATCAGGAAGGTTTTCTTTACTCAGAGGGTAATTAATGACTGGAACAGGTTACCAAGAAAGGTAGTTGAGGCCAAGAGACTGGGACAGCAGCTTGGAGCGATGGGGAGATCAGCCAAATGGCTTCTTCATCTGAAAACCATTCTGTGAGTAAAGTATCTTAAATTAATGCAGGGAATCAACACCGTAGAGCAGAGGGCAACTCTCCCTCTGGTATAGGGATCCAAAACAGGAGGATATCATCTTACAATCTTAAATTACTTCTCAGACCCCCTTGGAGAGTTAGTGGCTGGCCTGAGGTGAGATGAAGAGGAGCAGACAGAAAGGGAATGGTTTAATTTTGCCTCTTGCTCAAACGTAGTACTGTATTTCGCTGTTTGTGAATGTTAATTTTATTTTAAGGAACATCTGAACTGAGTTATCAGCAGGTTTCTTGTGAATGAGAAAGTTTATCTCAGTACCTTCTGACATCCACTGTTTACTGAATCTTTGAACAATGAAATTGGAAAGGAAAGCGAGATCAGACACTCGGTTTTAAAACCCCTGATGAATTATTCAGCCAAGATGTGAAGACAGACGAGTGGCTACGGGATGTAATTTGCAGGAACTTTGCATAATGACATCCATTTTATCACATCCCTTATCATAATGCCTCCCCGCTTAAACATATCCCTCAAATCATTAGAAATAAATGGGAAAGGAAGGGAGGATGATGGAGGAAACAGGGAAATAGTTCAAACAGACTTTTTTTCCTCCAACAATACGTATTCCTGAAAGCATTGCAGCCTGATATTAAACACATTGAAATGCTAAATAACTAATACGTTTGCACTTGTGCTTTTCGTGAAATGAGTTTAAACCGGTCCAGAAATGTCGAGTTGCTTCTCTGCCGTGACTTTCAAATTGGGGTTGTTTTTCTCGAATTCCTTGGGCTACCGCAAAGTGCTTTGCGTGGTAATTACAGGGTAGCGTAACTGTAATAATCATAATAATAATCCTTGCATTTGATACAGTGCTTTTCACATCTTATCGATGTCTCAATGCGCTTCACAGAATATATTGTAAAGTGAATTGACTGTATGTATCTATATATATGGGCGAAACGCAGCAGCCAATTGCGCACAGCTGTGTCTCACGAACAGTCATGGATTGAAAATGGCCAATTTTTATTATTGTGGGTTTTCTGGAGGGATTATTATTAGGAATGTGGAGTCGGGAAACTTGTCCAAGGTTTCGCCCTGACCTGCCTGGATTCGAACACAGGTCTCATGCTTGTAAGGCGAGTGCTCTAACCACTGAGCTACAGGAGCTCCTGACATGAAAGACGCTCAATAAATGTAATTTTGTGGTTGGAGTTTGTGGCTGTAGTGAGTATAGTGGCTGTTTATCGTGCGGTCGCCCATTTGCCACATACAGAGATGCCTCACACGGCTGCAAAAAATCACCAGCTTAGTTTAGATGAACTCATTATATCTCACCAGCCATCCTCTCATCACAACATGAAGCTCCTCTAGAAGATTTACCAACCAATTCACTGGAGAAACTCGTTTCCCTTCAGCAGAGTTGACTCCTCTGCTTACCACCGAGCCCCCCACCCCGTTCCCCGCCCCCCCGCCCGCTGTTATCGTGTCTCTAAAGCCGACCCCCAGCTCATCACCACAGCTACATCAGGAGCAAAGATAATAGAAACAAAACAAAAAACAAAAATCAGGGGGGAGACAAGAGCAATCATCTATTCATCCCAATGTGAAATCTATTATTCTCGGTATCCACAGGTAAGAGGGGTTTGATTTCATCATTTATCAAAGGAAATTGAGCCAATTCCCCGGATATCCAATCAGCGGAAATATCCCACTGTTAGAACATTGCGGACTTGTTTTCTTCAAATCTGTGTCACACTGGGACTCGGTTTATGTTTTTATTTATTTGTTACTTTTCCTCAGGTGTTGGCATTAACACAAAGCATTTAAAGAGAAATTATTTAAAGGGAAGCCGTGTGTACAGGTTGCGAAAGCTTTAATCACTTAAGGCCTTTGAAAAATACATCAAATAATTCAGAGAATAGCAACAATCCCTTACATGGGATGTGGTGCCTAGTCATATTATAAATGTAGTGACTGTGTATAATATCAATATTATTATATTTATAATAATATAAATTATTATTTATAATAATAATCCTTACATACAGTATAGCTCTTTTCATGTCAGGAGGACATCCCAAAGCGCTTCACAGGACACACTCTTAAGTGTAGTGACTGTGTGTTGTGTAGGAAAATTGGCACCAAACGACAACTGAATAGAAAAACAGCCGCTGACAAATAGAGGCATCGTGCAGAATGGGGAACAGGTTGATATTCCTATGGAATAGAATAATTTGGAATACATCTGTCAATACATTCCAAATGACTCTATTTGCTATAAAATAGTGCAATACCATTCAGTGGAATAACAGGTCTAGTTTGCAGTATTTCTTAGTTCAATAAGGAATCCCAGCCTGAAAATCACAACATTTGTTGAACCCATGGCCGTGAGTATGTAACGACACACATTACTGTGTTTTGAATTCCCGTTGAGCCATTCATCATCGCACCAAACCAAACAGACAGGGAGTGTCCCAGTGCGTGCCACCCTAGATAGCAACAACCGTCTCTCACCACAGGCTGCTCAGACCATCGTACACACATTCATAGCATCCAGGTTCGAGTATGCAAACTCCCTGCTTGTCAGACTCCCCAGCTCCTCCCTCCACAAGGCTACATACAGATCATCCAGAACTCTGCACTAGGCTCCACAACCCTGTCACCCCCACCTCGCCCATCCTCGGCCCGACTCCACCAGCTTCCCATCACACAGAGGGTCCTCCGCCCACTCTCCTCGATCCCCACCCCCAGCTCGGGTCTGAAACACTGATTGTTTTGTGCCTTGGGATGTCCTCCCGACATGAAAGGCGCCGAACAAATGTAATTTTGCTGCTGTTATAGATGTCATAAATAAATCAATAAATGCGAGGGCTGGGGGGGACACCCGCTATTTCCACACAGTCATGTCATCGTGTATTTTGATAGCGTGATCTATTCAGGTTGAATTTGCGCTGTGTAGGTTAAAGGGCCACACATACATATCCCCGCCCGCCTGCCCGCCCTTGCATACATCTCCCACCTCTATGCACCCACTAACTCCACACCCACCCCCCCCACACCCCCTCACCACCTACCACACTTCTGCTATTTCAGAGAAATGTGGAGTATGTTTCCCCCTGTTTATGGTTGTTGTATTCTCTCCGCATCTCTTTGGTAGAACGTTGCTGGCCAATTCGCTGCTGCGTTTGTCCCGGTATCAAATTTTCACTTCGTTTCTAATCAAGTTGGTTCTGACAAGCGCTTTGAGACATGCAAACACAAGTGCTTGTTGTTGAGTCCGGCCAAGGAAATCAGGGGGAGGGTTCGGGTGGGGGCGAAACGCAATCGTGTCAATTTACAGCTATTTGTGTCAATTTCTAGCAAACGTTTGTGAAATACAGAGGAAATGAGCAGCATTGGAGCTCCAAGTTCCCAACACTGATTGGAGCACCAAGCACAGCATCTCAAGTAGCAAATAGCAGATGCAGCTGGTAATGAAGATGTAGCCCCAGAACGGAGCAGGGATTGTGACAGAATTCATGTATAATTCACACACGCTGGTTTTAATCTCTTATTTTCTGTTAACTTGTCATTTTGCCTTCCACGTGGAGAAGAAAAGAGAGAGTGGATTCATGAAAGCGGAAAGATTGTTAGGCTCTCCAGGATCCTTGTTAAAAAAAAAAGCATATTTTACAAATACCGGGTCACCAAACAGATCTGAAATAGATGAATTAATTGAGTCGACTTAAGCCACGTTTTACAATGAAATAATCATCGAGGAGTTAACTGTATCGGAGCTGAATGGGATGTCCTCCCTAAGTGAAATGCGCTCTACCAATGTAATTTTGTTGTTGTTGTTGTTGTTGAATGTATCAGTTAAACCACACACAATACCAGAGATTGTGGGGGAGGAGGCGAATTATGAAATGAGAATTGAGAAATTCGGCCATTTTTTTCACAAAAATTGTCCTGTAGCTCAGTGGTTAGAGCATTCGCCTCACAAGCGACAGACTTAGGTTTGATTCCAGGTAGGTCGGGGCAAAACCCTGGGCAAGTTTCCTTACTCTATACGCCTGATAATAATCCCCCCAAAAAATAATAAATTGGTCATTTCAACCCACGACTGTTTGTGGGGGAACGCTGCTGTGCACAATTGGCTGCTGCATTTCACCCACAAATATACAGTCAATTCACTTTACAGCGTATTCTGTGAAGCGCTTTGAGACGTCTAGAAGATGTGAAAAGCGCTATATCAAATGCAAGGATTATTATTATGTGTAATAATATAATATATATATATATAGTTCCCTTTTGAAGCCAAAAAAGATCATCCTGGCAGGGCATTGCATATCTTAATCACTCTGTGGAAAAATAACCTAATCTTCCCATTTGGTTGTTTGCTAACTGGTGCTGCATTCACCCACAAAACTGCACTGAGCTTTACATTATTCCCTGTCAGGGGCTTTGGGACGTCCTCCAGATGTGAAATGGAACGGTGCCAAATATGTACCAAATGCAAGGATTATTATTACGTTATATTGGAGCTTCCGAAAAACACGACGGCAGAAAAAACAGCTGCTAATTCGAGACGGAATTGCAGATAAAAGGTACCTTTGCCTGTCAAGCCCTCGCCCTTCACAGACAGAGCCAACCTGCCATGTTTCACCACTAGAGGGTACGAGACTCTGCAATGTAATAGAACATAGGTACATTTTAACACAACCTGTGTTTCTGCTCATTACCTTAGAGCAACATTACAATGACAATTGATTTGTTCTAAAATGAATCGAACATCTGTGCCTAAATTCAGGCATTTCACCCAACCAAGCGTCAGAAAGGATGAAGCAGCATGTTTGACATTGCGCAGGCACAGCTGTAAATATTATGCCATGCGTGTGCAGCTAAATGCGCCAATGACAAGGGTCGGTTAATAACTTAATTAATAAAGCCTTTGCATTAGTTAATTACACAAGCAAATTGGGCGAGCTGTAATTCTGTACACACGCATAACAGCTGTGTTTACGCAAGATTTACACAGTGTACAGGATGCATAATATTTGCCTACAAAATAGGTAAATCCTGTGAAGCATTTTGTGACATCCTTCCAACTCGATAAGGCATCCTACTCAACTCCTATTAACCCTGCAAGTCATAATGGATAGGGTGGTCCGAGCTGGAAAAACAGTGGGAAAACTTGGCAGATAAGTGATATTAGATTAGATTGCTGCAGTTACCACAACACACACTCTGGGCTCCCCTCCGAGCCTCGGATCCTGCCAGCCAGCGCCAAATACTTTCCTTAATTAGGAAAGCAGGATGTGTCCCTCCGGGGAGAGAGAGAGAGAGAGAGAGAGAGAGAGAGAGAGAGAGTCAGAGAGAGCGCATTCCATTCCAACAATCTATTTCCGATGTATAGGTGGGATACATGGAATTCTTAGTCTGGTTTGGAGACTCTTTAGCGAGAGTGATGGGTTTCCGCATGTGTCAGGCACTCAGCCGACCAAAAACAAATTACAAAGGCCCTACACATAGTGGTTATCATCAACAACAACAACAACAACAAAATTACATTTGTATAAAGCCTTTCACGTCAGGAGGACGTTCCCAAGTTGCTGGACGGTCACTGCTTCAGACCAGCTTCACTCACAGTAACACACAAACACAAAGCGACATTCCGATAGAATGGCGCTAATTGCAACTTTTGTTGTGTTTTGGGTTTGAATTTCGCCTTGCCCACCTGGGAATCGAACCCGGGCCCTCTCGCTTGCGAGGTGAGTGCTCTAACCATTACACTACAGGATCACTGTGAATCGTAGTGACTGTGTTTTTGTGGGCCAAACGTGCCAGCTAATTTGCGCACGGCTTCAACTGTTTTCGAAGGAGGGAGAGAGCTTGCAAGAGAGATCGAGACAAAAAGAGAGAGAAAAAAGGTAAGTAAAAGCTGAGTTTTTATTGTATCTCATTGTGTCGAAGTAAACAAGTGTAAAACCTTCCTCTCGGCTCCAGTCAGGTCAGGCAGTGAATGATGGACATCCACGCCTTGTTCCATCCTAGGCTTAATTACGAAACTTTGCCCGAACATTTCACACGACAAAGAAAACAAAATCGCAACATTTCCTGTGAAAGATGATATTTTAAAGTCAAGATGTCAACGATCTCAGGATCTTTCATCTCAAACGTCTGACAGTTTAATAGAAACGTCCAGCGCAATAAATAAACAAAAATTAAATCTAACTTCTGATTTGCAAGTTTTCCGCGACTTTTGACTTAAAACATTTGACTCGCTGACTTTGGGGAAATGAGGTTTTGTGAAAGCTGTCTGGTGGTGAAGGCTTGCGTTCGCTCCCCGCGTGTTGGAAGATATCTGGGTTTGAGAGGAGAAACACTAAGCATTCATCATCGATGTCTGTCAACCACAGACAGGGTGTAATTGTGCACACAGCATATGGACATTTCTGAGTGTGTCTGGGAAATCGCACGGCCCGGCTTAGTTAGTAATACTCTCCCCTCAGAAAGCCGTGAGTTCAGGAAACAAATCGAGACTT
The DNA here is from genome assembly GCA_035084275.1 of Hydrolagus colliei. NCBI lineage: Eukaryota > Metazoa > Chordata > Chondrichthyes > Chimaeriformes > Chimaeridae > Hydrolagus > Hydrolagus colliei. Next base: position 7,814,030 of record CM068767.1, read on the forward strand.
TGAACTCCCGGGCCAGGCTGGCAGTCCAGTGCAGTGCTGGAAGGAGGTGGGGAGGGGCGGGCGGATGGGGGGAGATGAATGTTGGAGGTGCAGACAATAAAGAATAATAATAATTCTTAGTTGTTTGGGGGACGTTGCTACGCACAATTTGGCTACAGTATACAAGCCACAACACCACATTCCTCCAGCTGATGTGAAAGACGGGGTGCCAAATGTGAGAATGATTTACTTCTCATTCTCGTGCTTTGGAAGAGTGACTCCCCTCCCCATTGCTAAAGAATGATATTCATTCATTCATGGGATGATTTAGTGAACAACGCCAATGTCACTCAGCCTTCGCGTGAACATATTGTCAGAATTTACATTTACAAATGGAAAAGCTTTAATTAGCCGTGAATCCTGTGCTTACACAGTGATCAATTAACTGGCTGTTTGTAATGGGGACAGAGACACCAGGGAGCACACGTGACAGCAATTAAACTGCCTCAACCATTGAGTGACTGAATTACTAGCCAGGCTGTGAAAGGCTTTCATATGAAATGTCTCACTTACCAGGGGTTCAAGTGTTCCACAAAGGGTTCTGTAAGAAAACCCCATTTTAAATTGAGTCGTTTAATTCCAATAAATGCTTGGAATGCTTCTAAATGCTGCTTACAGCAAGCAGCATTTAGAATTTATCTTTGTGGAGCTCCTGTAGCTCAGTGGTTAGAGCGCTCGCTTTACAAGCGAGAGACCTGGGTTCAGTTCCAGGCAGGTCAGGGAGAAACCTTGGGCAAGTTTCCTTACTCCACACGCCTAATAATAATCCCTCGAAAAAAACAATAATGAATTGGTCATTTCTATCCAAGACTGTTTGTGGGGGACGCTGCTGTGCGCAATCGGCTGCCGCGTTTCGCCCGCAAATGTACAGTCAATTCACTTTACAGTGTATTCTGTAAAGCTCTTTGAGACGTCTAGAAGACCTGAAAAGCGCTATATCAAATGCAAGGATTATTATTATTATTTACAAATAGAATTCAAAGTATTTTTAATCTGATCCCCTGTAAGAGCAAGCCCTCAGCCAGCATTTAGCTCAATCTCACTGCAATACCTAAAACCCGGCTAATTTCTGAACTTCACAAAGAGGCGGTGGAATCCCGTGTATCTCTTACAACATCAAAGTTACGTTTGTGTAGCACCTTTCACGTTGGGAGGACGTCCCAAGGCGCTATTACATTTATCTCCGGAGCAAAATCAGCAGAGTCCTGCCAGACAGAAACACAGGGTAAACACAGGGAAACAGAGTGTAAAAACAGGGTAAAATCAACAACTTGCCTTAACAAAATGCCTCTCACGCAAGGTAGCCTCCTACAGTGCTTAGCAGACGCCAAACTGGAGGGAGACGGGAGGTGACCATAAGTATGGTTAAAGAGGAAGGTCCAGCGCCTTGGGACGTCCTCCTGACGTGAAAGGCGGTATACAAGTGTAATTTTGTTGTTGTCTTCGGGCAAGACCTGAAGTTGGAGTGGAAGGGGCAAGATGGAGGGATTGAGGGAGAATGTTTCGGGGCCTAGTGGCCGAAAGTCCAACTGCTAATGTAGGAGCAGAGAGTACCAGGGACCAGCTGAGGGCCAGAGCCAGTCGAGCCTTGGTAGCGGATAGTGAGTTGAGGAGGAAGCAGGTTGGAGAGGTAGGGACCTGAAGGGATTTGAAGACAAATGTGAGGATCTTGAAATTGATCCGTTTGATGTTAGGGAGTCAGTGGAGTCTGGCAAGACCTGGTGTGATGGAAATAGAGTTTAGTGTATGCGATAAGGATACACTGCTGAGGTCTAGGGTGACGGGGGTACAGAGTTTAGCGTGTGTGAGTATGCGGGAGGAGGAATAATCAGTGAAATGCGGCGTAAAATCGACATGAAAACAGCGTCAGCCGTGAAAGGTTTTCCATTGAAATGATAAACAAACGTAGCGCGGAGTGTGGACAGCCCACATTTGAGTGCCTGATAAGTTAATTAGGAGACAGCAGATAAAGCTGTCAGTAATGCTCACACATCTGTCTGTTTACACATTCCTCTGGGGAGGCTGGCAACTTCTGGGAAAACAGAGTGTTTGATATCTCGCCTCAGCCAGTGCTTTATGCATCAAAGGAAAATCACATATTCTTGTGATGAGATCCTTAATGAGGCTTCATTTTTCTCAGAATCTTTCTACTCACTTCCCATTCCAGCAACTCACACTTACGGCTCATTTAGGGTGATGTCAACTGTTTTTAAAAGGGTGGAAAGAGTGCCGGTGGATAGGGAGAGGTTGATGATGTCAGTTAGGAGGTGGAGTTGGGAGATGAGGAGAGAGGTGGTCAAATCAGGCCCAGGTTGCTTAGTCGGGGTCATGTTAAAGATCCCATCCTGAAACTCTACCCAGTTTTATGTTGTAAAACCCATTTTTCCCCCCTAAAATTAAACATCGCACAAAAAACTGGCAAATATGTGAGTGTAATCTTAATTAAGTTCCTCCTAATCGCTGTGGAATTTCTTTAGTTCCACATTCAGGTTCAATCGAAGAAATTTCCAAAATTCAGCAAGATCTGAAAATTGACAACATAATGCCTTACAAGGTTTAAACCTTCCTCAATACCTTTTGCGACACGTCTTCAGGCCTTTTCCACTGCTCTCTCATTACCTTTCCCCGCTCCCCATCCCCACTTCACTTTGAGACATCGTCCCAACATGGAAGGAGCTATATAAATGTGAATTCTAAGTGTTGCTATTTGGGCTTCCTGTGACACATTGACAACATGAAGGGACCTGGAACTTTCTTCTGTCTCTATCTCTATGTTTTGACTTCCAGCAAATGACGTCCAGAGGGAATCAGGAACTGACTGACATTTATATCATTTTTGATGTCTTAACATCAAAAAATCATTTGATTATTAATGTCAGTGGTCCACGTAGCAGAACTACAAACCCAATCGCTCCCTTATAGCAGGACTAAGCTCCTTCACATTCAAGGCCGTCTCATAAAAACACAATGCCATCAATTATTAGTTCAGGAAACAGAGCAAATGCCAGGTTATTATACCCAGGCACCAACAGCACATTGGGCTCACACGACTGCAAATACTAATCAAAGCAAATAAACATCATGAAAGTTTAGTCATTCTCACAACCTTTCTCCTTGTCACTCAACTCCTGAAGTGTAGCTCGGTTGGTCTCTATAACTCTCTTAGTCCTACGTTTTCCACATGTTTGTTTTGGGGGCCAGCTGGGTGTTGGGCAGAAACCCATCACCACGCTCGGCACTGCAGTATCCTTAACGTGGAAATGTTCCTGTTTCTGAAAAAGGAATATGCTTCCCAGAGGGAGACACGCTGCTGACTTAAATCAGGAAAATATTATTGGTGGATTGACAAGAGCCCACGCTTTGGGGAACCCCAGAGTGTGCATCCCGTGGAGTTCGTCGAAAAGAGAAGGGAGTTTCTTGTGTCCTGGTCAGAAATCCTTCAGGAAAAATTGTCCATTCGCTTCATGGCTGTTTGTGGGACATCGCTGTGTCCCACACTGACTGCTGCATTTGCTTGCAAAAGACACAGTCATTCCATATTACAGCAAATCCTGCAAAACACTATGGTACGTGCTCCCAACGTGAAAGGCACTGTATGATGTGAGAGGATTATTAGTATTAGATCACCTCAGAAATTAACATTATCACAGTTTGTCAAAGAGAATTCAAAGCAGCGGCTAAACAAGGATGAAGGGAGTGAGAAAACTGAGCAATTGGGAGAGAATTCCCCTTTCCCCGAGGTCTGGACGGTGCGATGGAGAGCCACGACATTGTTCAAACGCGCAACAATGTCCACAATGACTCACCCAGCATCGCTGGCAATCATTCAACGTCGAAGGTCCTTTTCGGTTTTAATTGAATGACAAGCCGCCTAAGGCAGAGTAACAACTGTCAGCTAAGTCAACACTGCCATTGTGGCCATTGTGTAAGTGGCCTGCCATTGACTTCTCTGGTCTGAGCAGTCGGGTTTGATGGGTGTGTGACAGGTCAGGCTGGATGTTCACAAAAGGTTGGAACCTTTCAACGCAACTTCCCGGGGTTCAGACAAAGTTTCTCACAATGTGAAAGTGTATCAAGCTTGTCTCAGTCTAATGGCTCCCCGATGTTGAGAGCCAGAATGTGCACTGAGGTACATACATAGGTACAAAATGTTAGCTTGTGGGTTCAAGCCCCATGTTGGGACTTTATAACTCATATTGCTCAGGCTGACGTTGCTGGATAAAGTGGCGGAAAGCAGGGGACAATACAGGTCTTAAGGATTGCCTCCCTCAATCCTTTTGTTTCACCCTCTATTAGGCTTAAGGTCTCACCTATCTCTTTGAGTGCCCCTATACTCACTCCTTTCTCCCCACCCTATACTTTGCATCCGCTTCACTCGTTGTGTATTAGTGGACGTGGTAGCCAATTGATTTGTTGCTCTTTTGTAAGCCATTGAAACAGTCAGAAAGGCACAAATAAATATGCAAGTTGTTGTTGTTTGGAAGGTGGGAAAGCGGGGTGCAAAGTGAAGGAACTCCCAGAAAACGGGGACAGATTCCCTGGAAAATCACTCTGTCATAGAACCATGGAGTCCTGTAGCTCAGTGGTTAGGTCACTTGCCTTACAAGCATGAGACTCGTGTTCAAATCCAGCCAGGGTGAAACCTTGGGCAAGTTTCCTTACTCCACACGCCTAATAATAATCCCTAGAAAACACATAATAAATTTCAATCCACGACTGGTTGTAGGGATGCTGCTGTGCGCAATTGGCTGCTGTATTTCACCCACAAATATACAGTCAATTCACTTTACAGTATATTCTGTGAAGCGCTTTGAGACGTCTAGAAGATGTTAAAAGCGCTAAATCAAATGCAAGGATTATTTTATTATATTGTATTAAAAACTAAATTCATATCTGACTCGGGATATTTGCCTGAAGCGCTAACATAGCCCTTCATCCTGGATGCTCCTCACAACAGGTTTGGTGACCTGAATTAGTTTTTCATCTGCCGTCAGCTGATTGGATGAAGGTGAAGAATTCTTCAGTCCCTTCTCACGTGTCTCGTTTTCAATGCTACACAATGCTGAGATTGTATTCCCAATATACTCCCATATACCCTGACACCAGCCTTCCAGAAGCCTCTCCTCCTCCTTCTCAATCCCCCAGTAACTGTCCAAAAACAGGTTAGCTCAACCTCTCTTCACAGGTAAGGTACATTTCATATAGCGCCTGATACATTGTTGGTATGTTGTAAAAAGCCCTACACACGATATACTGTAGAGTGGATTGATCATTTGTGGGTGAAACCCTATAGCCAATTGGGCACAGCAGTGTCCCACAAACAGTCGTGGATTGAGTGACCATATTACAGTATTATTGTTTTTAAGGGATTATTACCCCGTGAAACGCGATCAATGTTGAATACAATTCGGTCTGGACTGACCTGCACATAAAAAGACACTTACATCTATGGCGCTGACATTGTGGAGCTCCTGTAGCTCAGTGGTTAGAGCAACTCGCCTTACAAGCATGAGACCTGCGTTCGAATCCAGGTAGATCAGGCTGAAACCTTAGGTGAGTTTCCTTACTCCACACACACACACACACACACACACACGCGCGCCTAATAATAATCCGTCCCCCCCAAAAAAAAGCCACAATAACAAAATGGGGCATTTCAATCCACGACTGTTTGTGGCTGCCACATTTCGCCCACAAACATACTGTACAGCCAATTCACTTTACGGTATATTCTGTGAAGCGCTTTGAGACGTCGATAAGATGTGAAAAGCGCTGTATCAAATGCAAGGATTATTATTGTTATTTTATCTGAAACGACTGTCTGAGGTTAAACGCCAGAAAGGGACACACGGAGGCTCTTTGCTGTCAGCCTTCGTGACTGCCACATGCGCTGCTGCTGTGAGGAGCGTGCAGCCACTGCGCCACACATTAAAATACATGAGCTGTGCCGTCAGTCTAGACTCAGAGCTACTGATAATTGCTTTTAAAGTGCTTTATAAATGTACACTCATACACCCCCCCCCCACCACCCCCCCACCACTCCCCCCCCACTCCCACCCGCTCATTTCCCATTCCTTCACCAAACTTTGATCAGCCGTTTATGTTGCTGGGAGCGAGCCAAACATTCAATCGCTGGAACTTTTACATTTTGTGTAATTATAACAAATTCAATTGCAAAACCTATCATTGGCACCAATCCTCAGACACAGGGCTCTCCCATTACAGCATGGTTTGGGTTCATAATATACACCCCTCCATTCCACCAGCGTACACTTTTATCTTCCCTAACATGAAGGCGTTACACTGAAAGCAAAGATTTTTTTTGTGGTATTAAGGCATGCATCTCTTGTGCAGAGAACAGCATTGACATTGCAAAGTATTTGTTCTTCATGCTCGGATCATAACCTGAATAAAATGTTGAAACATTTCACTCCCTGGAGACCAGCTGTTCCTTCTACTAAAGTCCTCTGGCATCACTTGGACACTGTAAACACGCTATCAAGGCAGCTACAAGCTGAACGCACGAACTTCCATCCGAGGCTGGTTGGCTCATTGATTTGCCTGCAGTGTGAGTTGGCTAAAGGTAAGATCATGAATAGCTAAGAAATAATCAGCAGAAACGTCTCTGTGTCAAAAACACACCCCATTGGTCCCCATTTCATTTGGGTCAATGGTTTTAGTTTTCACTGAAAAAGTCAGGGCAGTTATCAATCTAAATCAAATCTCTGCTTAGTGGGAAAAAGCAAACTGATTGTTGCTTCTAAATAAAGACAGCAATAGTGAACACAACAACTTGTAGTTATATCAGTCCCTTCAATTAGGTTGGTGTCTCGGAGCACTGTACAGTGAGAGATTAACACAGATGGGAACGAAGAGGTAGGTATTTAGGTGGATTTTAAAGATACATAGAGGACCGGAGGCTGAGGAGGGAAGGAGGGAGGACCTGAGGCAGGACGGAGGAGGAAATGTAAGTCTTTTTTTAGTAAAAGGGCAATGGAAGTGGACAAGTGGATACTCGCCTTGGGCTTCACAGCTCAGTAGCTACCGGAACTTTGACTCAGACTTGCCTGGACTGTCGAGGTTGCCTCATGTCGGGAGGACGTCCCAAGGCACTGGACAGTCAAGGATTTAAGTCTGAGCTTGGGATTGGGATCAGAAGGGATGCAAGGTGAGGAGGGTAGGTGTAGGAGAGTGACCAAAGGTGCGGTTGAAGATGAGGGTCTTGTGACAGGCCTTGAAGGAGACAAGGCAGGTAGTGAAAGTTAAGAAGTCTTTTCTCCAAGAAGACAGTTGCAATTGGAGACCTGAGTTAAGGTTTCGGTTTCCAATCCCGCTCTGTGCCGAGTTACTGAACCTAACACCGGACAAGATGGGGGTTTGGGTTAGGGAAGGGAAGGGAAGGTTGGGGGTGGGGGCGGGAAATCAGCTGAGTTTCCAACGACACGAATAAATGAAACTGCATGAAATCTTAATCCTTCTCTTCCTGACTCTCCTCGCCTCCCATCAATCCTGGAAAGAACCAAATGCAGCCAGGAGGGACGGCAGCTGGGCTAGTGCAGACACTTTTCGCTATGCGTTTAATCTTTCATGTGTATCTTGACAACCATAAACAAGGAGAGAAAAGAGGAGAGAGCGCACTCCTTGATGTTCCATATCGACCTCATTCTTTCTCACGCTCAAATCCGTTTGCAGTTTCCATCTCACTATCTGCCCTGAGCTGCTGCCAATAGTCGGTTTCATGATCAATAGACTATTGCTGTGGGTAATTGTCTCTCTTTCCCCCCAAACCCCCCCCCCCCCCCCCCCCCCCCGCCACACCCCTCTCCCTCTTTCTCCCTCTCACCCCCTCTCACTCTTTACCCATCCACCACCCCCCACCAACACCCTCCTCCGCTCTCTCTCCAACCAATGGCCACAACAGCTTTCACGTTGGACAAATGCCAACAGCTCCCCTTGGTGTCTAAGTGGGGGAATGTGTCAGTGTGTGGGAGAGTGTGTCAGGGTGGGGATGGGACAGTGTCAGTGTGTGTGGGGGTGGTGGGCTTTGCCGTGGCTGTACACGCTGCAGGATGTGTGTCCAAAGCCTTGGGGTCAGTGAACTGTGTGCAATGGCTCCCCACCGTGCAGACAAGCAACCTCTCAAAACATATCACAACAACACAGCGGGAGGCAATCTATGGCTCCACTGGATCGTAACGAGGAACGTTTCCTGGGATTAAGCAGCACGCATACTATCATCATAATCCGCACGTGCATGAAACAGCCCCCCCCCATCCCCACCCCCAGCCCGTGTGTGTGTGTGTCAGACACACGACCGATCAAGGTGACTGTAGTGACCAATACAAAAGAACTGTAAAAGCCATTGTATTTCTGGTGTAACTTAGCAAAGAATTGTCTTTAAAAAGTGCCTGGGAACAGATCCCACAAAAACACAGCAAGACACGGTCTCAGACAAGAGCGGATTATGGAATCTTGTTTCCAGGTCCTGTAGCACTTGCTGTTGGGCATTCAACATCTGATATTAATATTAATATTTAGGCTGCTGTATTCATGAATTATTTTGTAAAAAATCGTTACCCACTCTGAATTCAGACGTCCAAGGGGACTCAGGTAAATGCAGATTCTACAAATACCCTCTTAGGATTTGAGATAAATATCGATGGAGCCAGCATTTCTTTCCTTTGATATGTTTTAGATAGTTTTAGTTCCAGGATTTCTCCCATAAATTAGACGCAGCAAAGGATTCCGAGAGCACATACGGCGAGCTGAGTGGACACTGAGTTAGTGATGGGCACTGGTTCTGTAACTGTTTTCACTTAACCACAATGGCCCATTTAGATCAAAGTTCCTTCAGAACAAAATTCAGACTCCATGTGCCCAAGTAAAGATTTCATCCCTGTTTATAAATGGATATTACATTGTGTATCGCACCTAATAGCAACGTGACATTTATGAGGCTTTCACATTTCAGTTTGTCTCCAGATACTGCAAAGCTCGGGAAGCAACCAATGTCCAATGTAATACTGCCATTAATGATTCCTGACGCTGAATTTCCCAAGACGTTACTTGGAGTCAGATCCTCCTGTTGCAGGAACTCTGAATCCACGGAGCACAATATTGGCATTGGAGTCAGGCACAATAACATTCAGTGTATGCACAGGCACCTGGACATAAATTAGTGAAACTGCCAGACTTTTGCCTGCCCATAAAACATCATTGAAAATCGGTTCCTGTGATCCCCACTTGACCACAACAATTTACAGTTGCAAAGCGCATTTCATCTCAGGAGGATAGTAATCCTTTCATTTTACATATTTCACGTTGAGAGAATGTCTCGAAGCAGAATTTACTGTAAAGTCTATTTTGCAGGTGAACTCGGCAGCCGTTTTGTGCACAGCAACGTCCCCCAAACAGCCAAGTGAGTTTCACCCACAAATACACAGTCAATTCACTTTACAGTATATTCTGTGAAGCGCTTTGAGACGTCTAGAAGTCGTGAAAAGCGCTGTGTCAAACGCAAGTACTGTATTATTATTAAGTCTCTTCACCATCACCATGGACTGAGTGGCCACGACTGACAACCCAGATACATCTCCCAATGTCCCGATGTGTATTTCAGATATTCGGGTAAGAGGGACAGGAATAAAAGCCGAGTTCCTGGAAATCTGACAGTAACGCAATTACAAATAGCACATTTGGTGCTCCCCAATCAGAGCTTTTTATTCACTCTTTTGGTGTAAATATTTCAGCTGCTTCCAAACCCTCTCAGATCCCCAAACTCTGCTCTTTGAGTTAGTCCACAATCCCAGTGACTTTAATTGCTGGATTGACAAGCAGAGGTCAGTGACTGCATCATAAGAAGTTGATTCAAACACGCCGCAGTAATCGCCCATCTCTAGGACAATGAGGTACTACCGAGGCCAAAGAAAATACCATTCGAGGATAATATTGATTCAGTCATATCACATTAATGAATGTTTTTATCAGGATTTATCTGAAGTTCATAGACGTGGTGAACGGCCGGAAATCTAACTGCCATTCTAGTCCCATTGCCTCCCGACGTGGAAGGCGCTCTATAAATGTCATTTTGTTGTTGTTGCCTGTGCTTTATTCACGTCCAGGGAAACAACAACAATAACAACAATAAAATGACATTTATAGAGCGTCTTTCACGTGGGGAGGACGTCCCAAGGTGCCGAACAGTCAGGTCGGGACCCGAAAAGGTTGCGTTTATCGGGACTTTATGTCCACGTTTGTATCTATTCCCAGCTAAGGATATGCATCATTGTTTGCTTCAGATTCTGTGAGTTTGTGACTTCAATACATTTCAAAGTGAAGTTCTGCGCCACAGCGATGAAGAGAATCACCAGTTAATCCACGGGATTATCAGACAAGGTCACAGAAACCTATGTGATACCTTAACTGACACAGAAACTCCTTTCTCTTTCCCAATATCGTGCCACTTTGACTGACTCAAAGAACCATGGGATCTTTAACGTCCGCTTAAACAGGCAGACGGGACCTCGGTCTGAAGATCAGGAACAATGAACATTCCCATCCAACATTACCTGGACATTAATATTTCTGGAGATATTTGATGGGAGAACGATTTACACACTTATTAAAAGTACAGATATGGCGAACAATATCTGCCAGAAAATTAATTCTAAAGCCAAGCGGGTGGACGATTGCTGCTCTGTGAAACGTCCGAGTCTATAACAATCAATCTATGACACACTAATAGATTAGACAAACTGAGACTCGCAAGCCTTGAAAGGAGGCATCTCAGGGAGAAAGATACAGTGGTGTATAATAACATGCTGAATGAGGTTCAGAGAGTGAAGCCAGAACAATAGGTTAGATGTGCTAACGGCAGCAGGACAAGAGGCCACAGCTCAAAAACACAATGACAGAACAGACACCAGGAAGTATTTATTTGCACAGAGGGGGAAAAAGCTGTACACGAAAGGGTAATTGAGGCCGGGACACACTGGATACTGTCAAGAAACAGCTTGATGCGGCGAGAGGAGGACGCTAGGCTGAAAGGATGAGATTAAATTAGTTAATAATAATAATACTAACCAAGCTGATCTTGCAAACTTGAGCGTCAGGTGCCTTTCCCACTGAGGTAAGATACAAGTCGTCACATTAAACCCAGTTGTCTATTTTAATGGACTTAAAAATAAAAAGCAGGAACTTCTTGATTTATAGGGAAAGGAATAACTGTAGAAAGAGCAACTTATTATCTACCACCCTATTAATGTAGATAAAGGGAAAGGCTTAAATCTCTTATCAATCCGTGCTTCCTGGAACAGGAGTCTGATAGAGAACATTTCAAGCACATTCTCCCTTCCAGAGAGAGAGAGAGACTGTCTCCAAGCTTAGAGTCATGTTTTTTTCCCCCCAGAAATTGTCTGCCCCTGAATGAGGCTGTCAGCAGCTGTCAACTGAAGCTTCAGGTCATGAAATCACAACTTACTCCAAATCTTGACACATTCTGGGGAAGTATTTAGAACGATTGATTGACGTTGGTTTGCCTGGGGAAGGTTTGGGGGTTATGGGGAGGGGATTGCTGGCTTCCCCTGACACTCTATGGGATCTGAAGAGCGACAGCTGGATGGAGCAGGTCTCCTCCCCAATCAGAACAAAGAATCTGGTGGGGACATGTTCTCACTTATCAAATGTGGGGAGGACGCATGAAGTCTGTAACAGTCACAGTGAAGGCCTCATTACCGCTGCCAAGTCACAGGGAACCCTTCCTGGTGGTAGCTGATGAATAATCCATAATGAGCCAGTTGCAACTCAATCCCTTCCCTTCTCAGCGATGCTCGCCAGACGACCTCCTGCATCAAGCCGGTCTGTGGGTTGGCAATGCGCGAGAGGCGATAATAACAAGGTAGGAACAAGTGGGATTCTTCCCAATCGAGCCGCTGAGCAGACAGTGAGGGTCACTCCGTAATGAGGGAAAGCGAAGAGAGGAAAATAGGTTTTGAGAAGGTATTTTTTCAAACCCCCCTCACCCCCCACTACCACAAGTTGAACGTCAAGTAACATTACAGAGCAGCTGGTCTAAACGTTTATTTGTTTGAGGAAGTTTCTCTTACACAACTAGATGGCAATGTAGGAAAACAATTAGCTTAACTTGCGGAGGGTGAGTAGCAGTGAGCATGCTGGTTCCCTATTCCACCTTCTTGCTTAGCAATTCATCAAATTAGTAAAATAATCCAGCTATCCCGCTGCTTCCAGTCGTGAACAATTGGTGATTAATACGTTGCCGAGTGAAACAACAACTTGCATGTATCTAGCGACCTCCACGCCAAGTGCCGTCTCAGAGTATATAAACCCCTTTATAGTGATAATCGTTAGCCACAACCAGCGGCTCACCCTTTTATACAAATGTCATTGTGTTTTTGTTGTTGTTGTCATGAAAATCCAAGTAATTGAGGCAGTGCCTGCAACGTCAAAACGTCTCAAAGCTTCACAGCTCATTGCTGCCAAGGCCAGTGATTGAATTTGTGGGCAGGGCAATTTTCACCCATCACAAATAGCAAGGAGGCGGAAGGATTGAAGGATCTGAAGGATTGCCGTTCCAGGACACTAGGAGGCACACTCCTTTCTCTTCGTGATAGAATCACAAAATCTTTAACCTCCACCTGAATAAGGGGAGGCTGGCGGATGGCGGGTGGGGCCAGGGGGGTGGGGGGGGGGGGGTAATGTCACACCCGAGAGATGGTGCCTACGATGATGCAGTCTTACACCACAAGGTGTCGGTCTTTAATAACCCAACCGCTGTGACCCTCGCTGTCTGTACTCTCAGTACCAATGCTTTGAGTAGGGACAGGGGGACTAGTTGGTAATCTCTTCCAAAGAGCCAGGACAGGCACCATGGACGGAATGTACTCCCTCTGCGCTGTCAAACTCTATGATTTCCAGCACTCTGAGACGTCTCGATGTTGTGATAAGGCACCATATCAAATGCGAGGATTCCTCATCTTATTCTTATTAGACACCGCCTGGCGTGGAGGGCGCTATATAAATCCAAGTTGTTGTCGTCGCTGTTATTGTTGTTTATTCTTATTTTACAGCTCAGATATTGAGGGTTTGTGGCACCCTGCTGGGCTGGTTGACTTGACGTTGGCTGGATCAGGGTGGGGTGGGGGCGGGAATGTAAAAGCAGGTGGGTGAGAAGCAGGAGATGGGAACTGGTTTTGTTATTTTCAGTGCGAGGATGGCTCATATTCCTAACAATACATCACCCAATGGGGAGAACTTCCATACTGGGTGTGACCTTTCCTGTGGTCACCTCCCTCTCTACCTTGCTCACTGCCCTACTCACCATAGTGCAGAATCCGAGACTCTTATCTTGCGAGAAGGAGAAGAAGGAGGGTGTAACTGTGAGTAAGTGTGCTTGGTGGTGTGATTAACTGGCTCGGATACAATCTTCAAACGTTCAGACGATATTCCCTCACAATTTTTTTGTAAAAAGCTTTCCGTAAAAAGTCCCAATGGGTCACCGAGATAATACTGTCACTTTTTGCGCAAACCTCAGCGGTTATAGAAGTGGAGAAATTGCTGGAGGGATAGGGGGAGGGTGCGGAGGAGCGGGTTCAGCAAGACATTAAAGCAGTCAGTGTCTATCTTCATCACTCAGAGCTGGTGTGCTGCTCTGATAGCTGACCCCTACGTGGAACAACAGGGCGATCACTAACAGTGGGGCAGAATCTCATACATAATTCACACCAGTCATTCTGTCTCCTCAAAAGATATTCACTCACTCTGCATTTCAAAGGGATGGATATTCTAGTTAGCGGCAAGGAAAATACAAAAAAGAGACAGGACCCACATTATATACTGTGTTTTGTTTTGAAATTTTCTATAATTTTACTTTGATTTATCACCAACTGGGAAGAAAACAAATGCTCAAATTAAGAACTGTGAATGAATGTGTTAAGGCTCAAAAAGGTGCAAATGTCCCTTAAATCACGAGAGCGGTGTCAGCTAGGGTTATCTCCCTTCTGTTCAACGCTGTATATACGCGAAACATACATTTACTTACGATTCAATCTAGATTTACTCACGTCTCTGGTTTGATGGAAATAATTGTTTATATTAACAACAATTTAACAATCCTCGTAGTTGATACAGTGCCTTCTTGGCACCTCAAAGTGCTTCACCGAATATACTATAAAGTGAATTGACTGTACTTTTTGTGGGTGAACCGCAGCAGCCAATTGCGCACAGCAGCGTCCCACGAACAGTCGTGGATGGAGTTCCCGAATTATTATTAAGCAAATTATTAGTTAAACAGAAGCGATAGTAAAAGTAGAGTAAAAAAGGCATTGGTGTGTGGAGTAAAAACATTTGCCCACTGTTTCGCCTACCTGGGAATCGAACCCAAGTCTCTCACTTGCAAGGTGAGTGCTCTGAACTACATGACTCTAATCTGCGATAACATCCAGCTTCAGAGTTGAAAAAAGAACCAAATGAAATCTGAACGGTGCTAAAAGCTGTGTTAACAGAACAGCGTTTGGAAGTGATCAAAAGAAGCAAACATTTATATATACCTTGACAAATTGAGGTGTTTGGCAACCAGATTTTAAACACATACAAACACGCACCTCCGTTCTCAGTTGATCCTTCGAGGTTAACATTAAAAGCACTTTGGAAATCTAAGCCATGTTCATAACAAAGTGTGTTAATGGGAATGATTTACGCTCTGTTTGTTCTAAAGCAAAGGCATTCTTTGCTCCATTTATCTAGTTCCAAACTGTGACATCCTGGACATTTATTAGATTTTATGAGACGCATATTACAACTTGAAAGTAATTCATTTATTATTTTTCCAATGAGTTTCTTTTCCATTGATTAATATGGCATGATTCCCATATTAGTGGGATATTTACCAAAAATTTATATCATAATTTTAAAAAATATTTGAGTGTACAAGTGTACAGTCACTTTACAGTATATTCTGTGAAGCGCTTTGAGACGTCTAGAAGACGTGAAAAGAGCTATATCAAATGCAAGGATTATTATTATTATTTATTATTATTAATGATTGGAATCTGACCTGCTGCTGTTGCTCTGTCCTGAACACTAAGCCACTGACATTTCCCAATAATCTCAATGAACTCCGCTCAAATCACAGTAAGGCACTCCACCATTTTCAGTGGCCTAAATGGCCACCTAGTCTTAGCCTGTGGGACACAATTGTCTTAACATTGAATGTTTCCAGAATTGTTCAAATTTCCCAAAACTGAATTGTAAAATTGGAGAGAGGATCAGCAAAACCGAAAAACCCATTCAGCCCTGAGACATGTAGTGATGGGTCTCTGGCTAGGAACCAATGTGGAAGCTTTAATCCATCAGCAGAGTGGAATCTGCAAGTTTAACTCGTTCCCATCGCCGTGCTGCTGCGTTTCATAGAACTAACAAGATTTCCTCTTGTTCAGCAACTGTAATCACCCAATCTGATCTCTGTGTTTGGGTTAATATACAATGCCCCGAGACAGGCTTCTTAGTGTCAACCTTATATTCACAACAGTTTGAACATTCATTTTTCAATTACTTTCTATATATCTTCAGGGGATGATGCATATTGCAAAATTGACTCGTATGATTGAAAACCATTTCCCTTTATTCCAGATTCCAATCTCAGGGGCTGTTGACACACCTGTAGTTACCCCCCCTTTTTTTATATCAGTAATAATAATCATAATAATAACAACTCCTGCATTTTATGTAGCGCATTAACACGTTTTTGAGATGTCTCGTGTGGCGACGAGCCTCCGCTGGGATCCAGTGTGGAAGCTTGATCTATCGGCCTGGAAGGGAGTGGAATCTGGGAGTTTAGCTCGTTCCCATCGCTGTGCTACTGCATTGAGAAATCGACGAATTATTTTTCAATCCAAAGCAGCAAAGGATGATTTTGAGACTCGTGAGGATCCGTGTCCCGCGTCTAAACCAAACCTCCGCCCGTTGACGACGGGCCTCGCTGCCTGTTGACTGCGAATTTGTCAAGTCACGCCTCACGCGTCCCCGGTGAACCTTCCATATTTGCCCTGGAGCGTCGGCAGCCGAAAGGCAATCTGTGGCTGTATTCTATTCCTTTTCATGGACAGGTGTATTATATATCCCGTGTTACTTTGTCAGGTTGAAATCGCGCCACCCACCCACCCACACGCAAATCAAACCCTCCAAGAGGGAAACAATTTGAGTCATCTCGGTTTTAATACAAAACTCCAACGTCTGTGTAAAACAATCTCATATCAAAGGCTAAAAGGTGAGCCTGTCTATTCACTCATATTTCCTCCCTATTTTGTCATTCTCTCCCCCTGCACTCTGTGCTCAGCCCTCTCCTATTGCCTGCTTTGAGTTACAGGTAGAGCTTTGCTTTGTTTCTCTAAATATAATTGAAAAACAACACAGGAGAAAGCTACTCTGTCCAATGTGCCAGCTCTCTCCCTCCCACAAAGCTCTCTATTCCAATCCCACCCTCCCCCGCACTTTCACCCACGTTGTCTGTGCTGGTGTTCACTCGCCCACTCGAGCACTTCTCCAGTCTTATTGTCTTGCTCGTTCCTCTTTGTGGTCTGTGTTTTTTGAATCCCATTCCTCTGAGAGAAGGCAGCATCGTTTTCCCACCTCTAACCTTGTGCCAAAGGACGGGCACTAAGATTGCTCTCAGAACAACAACAGTTGGATTTATACGAGCTGCTTCTGTAACATAAATCGGACTCTTGCAATTCGCAAATATAGTCAGTTCACTTTACAGTATGTTCTGTGAAGCGCTTTGAGACGTCAATAAGACGTGAAAAGGTCTATATCAAATGCAAGTATTATTATTAATATTATTATTATTTACGCAGCACCTGCATGTCTTAAAGTGCTTCACAGGATTTACAACGACTGAGGATGACCTAATCTCATTACTGTCTCCAGTTGCTGCTATTTAAAATAATAATCCTTGTGTCTTGTGGACGTCTCAAAGCACTTCACAGAACATACTGTAAAGTGAATTGACTGGATATTTGCGCATTTTTAGGAGAATAAGGCATTTTGCACAAAGCCATTTCCACAAACAGGCACAAAGTATATGACCCATTCCATTTTGTAAAATCCCTCTGCCTTGACCCCGCCTCATCTCTCTTGCTTTCAAATCCCATCCCTTCTGCTGTGCCTTTAGCATTCCCCTTTCCCATCGCGGCCTCCTATACCGTTTCTTTGCAAACCGTTTATAGACGCTCTCCCTGTTTGAAATGTGCTGCTGAGTGCAGATTATTGTGCTCCCCAATTTTTCCCCAACGATATTCTACAGATATTAAATTATAGTTTTTTTTAAAAAAAACATACCTAAACCACTGTAACTTGAGTTTTGTTTACAAATGGCATATTTCCCCATTGCGGAGCAAGCTGGCCTGGGCTAATGGCCAGACACTGTTTGACTTTGCCACTGCCCTCGTTCAGAACTTCAGGTTAAGGATATTGTCAAAGGTAAGGAATAGCTGGGGGAGGTGGGGGCAGGGGTGATGGAATAGCTCCTTCAAACGTAGGAGTTTCGCTGACCACTCACAGGTCAGGCAGAGATAGCCACACAATTAATAAACACCACCTTGCATTTATATAAACCCCCTTCTCGAGTCTCCTTAGACTCCAGCAGACTCTGAACAGCTTTGTAGGAAGGATGAAAGTGCCTTTGTTATATTAAATCTTGTCCAATTATAACATTACAAGAAAATTAATTGCTTTGTGCAAAGAAATTAATTTTTTGGAGAATATTCCAATGCTAAAATCAAGATCTCATTACATATTTGTCATCAACACAAGTATAAAATCAGTCCAATTATTGGACTAATTAAAGTAAGTAGTTTACCTGTTCGACTGCTCTATTGATAATGATATAATTTCCTTGTTCCAAGACAAATTCAATTCTCCACTTAAGTGGTGTCCTAACCCTTGTGATTCAAGCAATTTTTAATAAATCAAAAGTTTAAACTTGTGTTTTACTAGATGCAAAAAAAAGAAGCGAATCATTCCCTGGTTGAAACATCTAACATCTCTTAGGAACCCACTGAGAAACCTAACAGTGTCTGAACGAGAAGATTCTCTCTCACATTCTCACTGTTAAACAGCACAAATGATATCAACATGTTCAAAACAAAAGGAAAACAGCTGCTCATTTACCATTGATGACATATTTGGAATTAAGGGATTTTTCGTTCACAGAACTTGTTAAGACAAAGAGGATACCCCTACTTCCCTTCTCCTCCTGTAGAATGTAGTGGTCAAGACAGGGTCCATATTAGCTTTAAAAAGATAACTAGATATATATCTATAATCTTTAAAAAGGAGTCATTTGTGGAATCTTGGAGAAAAGACAGGTAAATAGGACTGAATGGCCTGTACTTTCAAAGAGCTGCATAGATTTGGGGCAGAATGTCCTTCTTCTGTACTGTAAAGTTCTATGTTCTTAACTAGTTTGTACTGTGTTGAATACCAAATGACAAGTGCTTTTCCCTTGAAGGCAAATGCGATGAGACAGCAGAAAGAAAATGACTCAAAGTTAATTTGGCCACCCTATTTCACACCGCCAATGACATACCCTCTCGGGTAGTTGGAACTGTGTGTCCAATTACGTGGGAAAATAGAGATTAATAATGAAATATAGTCATTAAAAAATGACAGCTTGTACACTCCCAAGGATACTACCAGATGGAACGGAGCCAGGAAAACGTACAGGAAAGAGCAGAAAATAGTGGGGGGTTTTGGTGGAAATGAAAGGGTTGCTAAATAAAGACAATCAGCAGCACCACAGAAAGGAAAAAAAAACTATTGATATAACTTTTAGAAACGTATCTAGTGGGAATCAGAGGCCTGATTGTCTGTGATCAATAAACGCAGCCTATTTGTGTATAAAGGAATCAACTTGAGAACATCTTATTAATTCCCGCTTTCCCTAGAGAGGTTGATGCTGTATTGACATGATGTATGTTAGTGCTGGCTCCATTGGTAGCACTCACACCTCTGGTCAACGTCCTGTATTTGAGCTCACAGCCCACGCTGCTGTACTGAATTAGACATTTTGATGGACATTAACACACTATCTGAAAGAGAAGGTAGTTTCTTCTGGTGACCAGCAATCCCTTAGATAAAATTAGCCGTGGCTGTTTGTAGACCTTTGTCGTGAGCACATTTGGCTGATTGATGATTTGTTATTAAGAATAATTTTAAAAACATCATGCTGAAACATGTGAACTTCTGTGAAAAGGGCTTGAAATCATCGTTTTCTCACGTTTAAAGCCGCGTTTAAAATTTGTGGTGTCAGATTGCCACCTGGTGCTCACATGCAGCACAGCACCTGTGACTTCTGACTGAGTTCAGCCTTAATAATAATCCTTACATTTCATATAGAGCGCTTTTCACGTCTTCTAGACGTCTCAAAGTGCTTCACAGAACATAACCACTGAGTCCTCATAACCACTGAGGCCTCTACAGCTCAACGCAACAATGCAGATTGTCAGTGATAGAGAGGACATTGGTGAAGGTATGGGTGGCTAAGAGGGTCTTTCTCGGTCTCTATCATCTCCAGGAGAGTATGGCAAGCTGCTCGGGGCAGACCACAGTCTGATCAACACAGATGGTGTCCGTTTTTTTCCCGGAGAGACTCGGAAGAGCAAACTAGAAGCGGCCAGGACCGGTTTGTGGACCGAAAACTGCGTGTTGGTCTTGATGATGAAGGTCACAGAAACGCAGGTCCTTCCTCAGGCTGTGCAGCTGCTACAGGAGGTGGTGGCTCCAGCTCGACAGCTCCACAGTCATCAAGACAGTGGGACCGAGATGTTGTCGCAACAACAACCACAACAAAATTAGTCACAGCCCCGAGTCTCAGTATCACATGCACTAGCTTTTCAACGGGAAGTTATTGGGACACAAGGATGGCAGATTGGCCTGGAGGCTCCTCACTGACTCATTGCTTCCCTCCTCCCCATCACCTCCTCCTCCGTTACAATTACTCCCTCTTTCTATCACTCCTCCATATCTCACTCCATCACCGCCAGGGGAAAGAGTCCCTGTCTTTCCTCCTATCACTCACCTGCCTGACCCTGCCAGATAATCTGCCCCTCCTGGTTCTGTGAGATCTGTGTTTGATTCCAGGCAGGGTTAGGGCAAAACCTTGGGCAAATTTCCTTATTCCACACGTCTAATAATAATCACTCAACAAAAAAAATCGATAATAAATAGGTCACTTAAATCCATGACTGTTTGTGGGATACTACTGTACACAACTGGCTGCCACGTCCACCCACATATACACAGCTCCACCGGGTCTGGCCTCCTCCATGTCCCCGAATCCTCCGCTCCACCTTTGGTGGCCGTGCCTTCAGCCACTACGCCCCGAGGCTCTGGAACTCCCTTCCTCACTCGCTTCGCCTCGCCCCCTCTCTACTCAGTTTCAGGTCACAGCTAAAGACCTTTCTGTTCAACCGCGCCTTTGGTCACCTTTCTGCCCCTGCCCCTGGCTCAGTCCCAAGTCCGAGAAGCGTTCTCGGACACCGTCCAGCGTGGAGGGCGCTATATAACTCAAAGTTGTTGTTACTGTTAATTCACTTTACAGTATATTCTGTTGAAGCGCTTTGCGATGTTTAGAAGGCGTGATGTGGCATTGTATCAAACACAAAGATAATTATTATTATTATGTGTTCAAGAAATGTCAAAGCAATGTTCCACAAACAACTGCAACTTCACCCAGGCTGACGCACAGCATTTATTTGTAATGCAGTATGCAGTATCTAAGAATCTCGAGAAGAATATAAATTAAAAGTTGCCAACGTGAATGTATGAAATGTTATGCTTACAAATCTAAGCGTAACAATATTAATATTATAAAACACACCCTTTCCTTCTGCCTGAGGTCTCTTCTCTCTGTTCAGATGAGTGTTGATGATCCCCAGGGACTATTGATTAAGAGAAGGGATTCAGTCCCCTGGCTCGACTGACCATATCCCCAAATAAAATTGGTTACTCACTTTTAGTCATGGCTGTTTGTGGGACACTGTTGTGTGCACATTGGCTTCTGTGTCCACCTACAAAATACACAGTCATTATCCTTTGAATTGCTTTGACAACGTGACCAGCTGTTATACCAAATGGAAAAAAGTATTATTATGTCAGAGGCTGAAAATGTCAGCCTCAAGACCGAAAAATCAAAATCAAGCACAATTAGACAATTCTTAAGAACATAAGAACAGAGGCATAAGGAACAGGAGTAGGCCATTCAGCCCCTCGGGCCTGCCCCATCGTTCAATAAGATCACGGCTGATCTTCTAATCTAACTCCACCTGCCCGCCTTATCCCCACATCCCTTAATGTCTTTATCCATCAGAAATCTATCAATCTCAGATTTAAATTCAATCTTTTATTTTGTTAAGCAGGTTTCCGAGGAAATTGCCTGGAAATTCTTTCTCCCTGTGTCGCCTCTTCGAGAGATGTTAATTGAAAATAGACGAACAAAACTGCATTTTTTTTAAAAAAAAAGATAGACAAATAGATAAATTTAAAAATGGGTGTTCATCAATCAGCGGTTTGTGTTTCGCTCAAACAAAACGATTCACAAGTGTGGCTGCTCTTGGTCAAGAATGACAATGGGAGTCCATGACACAAGAGAATGAGGTGGGAACAATGCAATTCTCTGATGTAATAATTGGTTCCTATGTAACACGAACTCGCACTGACCCACTTGTCAAACTGGTTTCTGTTTCCCCTGAATCTGTTCTGATATTAAAGATACACAGAGACCCAGACCTTCAAACTGACACCTCTCACGGCCTCGGAAACGACCCAAAGGGGTCGAGTATTTGAGGTAAAATATTTCTGAATTACATGTCACTTTTGGTGAAATCGGATTGCGTTTATTTTTAAAGTTAGCTTTTTAAACTTCCTCTCCACCCCTCGCGATACAATTTAAAAATTCTCTTCAGTATTTGTGGTGTAAACCGGTCTGAAGGTTAACATTAATCTTTGTAGGACAGCAAAGCTCACGAGGAATTAGCAACAAATCATTAATAACGATTCTATGACTCAATTTAGTGAGCAAATGAAAATACAGTGAGTTAATTCGTGCAACTAAACTTTTTTGTACAGAATAAATAATAAACCGAAATTTCTTTATGCTGAGGTTTTTACCACTGAGGCAAGATGATATCGATCACTCCTGTGTCTGGAGACATTTAATAATAATAACAATAATAATAATAATCCTTGCATTTCATGTAGTGCTTTTCATGTCTTCTAGCCATCTCAAACACTTCACAGAATGTATTGTAAAATGAATTTAATGTATATTTGTGGGCGAAATGCGGCAGCCAATTGCGCACAGCAGTGCCCCCACAAACACTCGTGGGTTGAAGTGACCAATTTATTATTCGGTTTTGTTCTTGAACGACTATTATCAAGCATGTGGAGTGAAGAAACTTGCCCAAGATTTCGCCTTGACTGGGAATTAAACCCAGGTTTCACTTGTGAGGCGTATCCTCTAACCACTGAGCTACAGGACTCCACAATTTGGAAAGGTTAGGGAATTTAAGTTGTGATCTAAAAATAATAATGATCCTTGCATTTGATACAATGTCTTATCACGTGGTTGAGACATCTCAAAGCACTTCACAGGATGCACTGTATTATAAAGTGGATTGACTGTATATTTTGTGGGAGAAACTCATTTTTTAATTAAAAAATATTGTAACTCATTCCTCAAGAACTCCACCAGCTTCCAGGAAAGGACTGAAAATTAGAATACTACCCAGAAACCCTGTTTATCAACTTGCGGTCAGAAGATTTCTTATGGTCCACAAACCAATTTCTTCAAATTTCCAAAAAACTGAACCATGGCAAACATGTTAGTGTATAACAGTTTGCAGGACACCTATATGTAAACCATAAGTGTTATTAGGAACAAGGAAAGATTATAAGAGCAAAGTAAGTGTCCCTTTTTGAATCTCAGCTGAGTGTAATACCTAAGGGTTGAATGAGTTCTGGTTTCTCCCCCACATCCTACCCATGACCCGCTCTGCCTTCCCTCACCTCTCTAACATAGCCAGACTCCACCACTATCTCACCTCTCAGGCTGCTGAAACTCTCAATCTTGCCTTCATCATGTTCAGGCTCGGCTATGCCGTTGCCCTGCCTATCAGCCTTCCCATTTCCTCCCTCCATAGGCTGCAGATCATCCAGAACCATGTCCTTTCTTGCACCAAGCTCTGCAATCTAATCCCCCCAATTCTCGCTTGACTTCAGACTTCATTTGCTCCCCATTATTCAATTCAAAATCCTGGTACTCACCTTTAAAGCCATCCATGGTCTTGACCCATCCTACCTCTATGGCCTCCTAAACCCCTGCCAACCTATCTGCTTCCTCCTCTCAGCAGGCTCCGGCCCGACCCACCAGCCCTACCATTGGCGGGAGAGCCTTCAGCCACTCTGCCCCCAACCTCTGGAATTCCATCTAGCAATCCCTCTCCCTCGCTCCTTCCCTAGCCTCCCTCAGGTCACACTGCAAGACCCTCCTTTTTGACAGTGCGATTGGTCACTCCTCCTTCCCCTCCCTTCCCTACATTCTCCACGATCCCAAAGCCAGCTTGGGACTGAAAACATAGACTGTTCACTGGCTTGGAATGACCTCCCAATATGAAACACGCTACACGAATGTAATTTTGTTCTTGTTTCTGCAGCTATGTATAGTTTTTAAAACTAGGAACATGCTGGTTACCCTGTCCTGCCGGAAGGGTGCTATAAATATGCTAGTTGTTGTTGTAACATCCAGAATAAAATATGCAACAATTTGCATTTTACTGACTATAAGGTGTCATTTGCTGAGATGTCTCATAGCCTATTTCTTAATTTGCGTAGAAATAATGTGCTTAAGAAAATTGTACAACACATCCAATGCAGATTGTCCTGTCAGCATCAAGTCCTGGAAAAATCTTAACTTTCCAATTTTCTTGCTTGGTTCCCACCAGTATTTCCCTCACCTCATATGCTGACTCCACTGACCAAACAGACAG
Source organism: Hydrolagus colliei (assembly GCA_035084275.1). NCBI lineage: Eukaryota > Metazoa > Chordata > Chondrichthyes > Chimaeriformes > Chimaeridae > Hydrolagus > Hydrolagus colliei. The sequence continues at coordinate 7,838,128 of CM068767.1, forward strand.
AATGAAATCTGTCTATATATGGCTTTGTTAAACCCTCATGGTTTTATCTCCTCCACTTTCCTCCATCTCTGTGACATCATTGATCTAAGTGGCAAGTGTGTCTTGCCCCAACACACCCCCATAACCCTCAACCCAGATCTTTGTCACCTACAAATTGGACATCCTCCCCCAAATCTATCCCACACAAGTTCCATATCACCAACACCAAGAACTCTGCTGCCCAGGTTAGGCACCACCTCCCCTCCCATCCTTGGCCATTCTCCGTTGGGTGATAGCTCCCCATCACTCAGCAGATTGACTTTAAGATCTTCATTATTACCTTCAAATAAACTGTCTTCACTCTGACCTCTGCCCCCCCCCCTCCCCCCACCTTCGTGGACATGTGTTCAGTGACTTTTTTCCTCTTCTCTGGAATTGTATTTCATAATCCTTTTTAGATCATACTTTCTGTTGTCAAAACCCATTCAAAATCTGTCTCTAATTAAACCTTCAGCCATCTTCCCCATACCTCCCTGATCCCTATCTATCTTTTACCCAGCTCACACTCTCTATCTGTGAAGAGCTCAGGGGTATTCTCCTGTGTGAAAGGTGCTAACAAAGTATATTTTATTACTTTAGAAATTTGCTAATTATGCATTTCATATTGAAAAATCTCTGAAGGAACATCTCAAATTAGTACAAGAATGTGTTTGGGTTTCTGGTTTGCTAAGAAAATTAGAACCAGAATTACATGTGTTTTTTTTCCACAGAAGGGTAGAACAAAATAATCAAAATGCTTCTGGTAAGTGTATAAACACTGATTTATAGAGTTGAAAGGATGGCTAGCTAGTAAGTAACTCTCATGTTACAGTTCATCTGATTTCATTGTTCTACTTTTCCATTTAAAAAAAACATTCAACTAAGCATGTGTGCAGTATATCAAGCTTTAAATAATTATTATTTTATTGGATCTATGCCAAGCATATTATGAAAATGGTTCTGAATAACTTTTTTTACGTTAATCTTTGAATTTAAATATTACAAAAATATTCATAAATTGTATTTTAGATTGCAACTATCAACCCTCCCATAATTCTGTTTATTTATACTTAACTCTAGGCATTCATAATCATTTATGCCATTTATGCCAACAGTAAGTGCCATTTATTTTGGTCTTTACAGAACTTATTCATGAATCCATTTTTTAAATAATCCCAATCTGGTTATAACTCAATTGTTATTTCTGATTTCAGGCTGTGATTCCACTTCTTCGAAGTCGGGTAGGTGTTGATCCAGGGTGTGTAGGAATACTCTGGACGTTCAAAATAAAATTAAAAGTTTATTTTTTCTTGATGTAAGTTTATGATCTTTCAAGACACCATATGCAGTCTTCAATTATTTTGGTACCAGGTAAAAGTCTGACATCTGCTCCAGATATCAAAGATTTACAGGTGGACATATAACTCTGGCAAAAGGAATTAGCAAATGGCATTGTATCTAGTGTTTTGCTCATTACTTTCTATGACAGACTGTAGAAACATTGATTCACAAACACATTAGTATAAGAGATGAAGAGGATCCCACTTTCTAAAACCACTTTCTAAACTTGCATATGACTGAAATGTGCAGGAAGGCTGAATGAACTGAGGCGTAGTCGCATATTCCAATTTCAATTCACTCCCTTTTAAAGAATCGATTTCAAGAAGCCAGATCTTTAAATACATCATCAGAAGATTTAAACACAAAGATCTGATCTCGAGACAATTTCTGCCCTTTTTGTTTTATCCAAAGATTCGCAAAGGAACAACTTTACCCATGAGAAGGAACAAACGTTGCAATGAATACAAAAACATGTTAGTGTATGTCGTTTAAACCTATTGCTAGAAGAGTGATGACAGAGAACAGATCCAGGTTACATTCCAACGATTTGTTGCTTACTCCAAGCTGATGCAGGAGAATCCCTTCATGGCCAAATTGTACTCTTTGGTTTAATGTCTTCCTTTAATATACTTTCCTAGATTCAGAGAGTTGTTATACAATATGGTTTGACCTTGATGATCCTTCTGGAGAAGGAGACTTTGAGACTGTGACAAAAATCAAAAAAGATTACCCCGGTGAACTGTGTGACAAACCTATTTTCTGTGAAGCTCAAACAACTCATGGAACTCCAGCAGAATTCACAGGAGATTATACTGAACTGTAAATATTCATCTTGATTGTTTTAGCTTGACAAATTAATTTTCCTAAAGTATTTTTTGTCTGTAAGGCAACGATTTTATCTACATTACTGTATATTCCTTAACAATGTTTCTGCTTGGTAATAACTTGCATTTCTGTAGCACACTTCATGTGGGGTAGCGTCTCATAGAACTTGACAGTGGCGGAGTCTGACATCGAGATGGGGGTAGAGAATGGGAGGTGACCCTAAGCGTGATCAAAAAGATATCTTTAGGCAGGATTTTGAAGTGGGGGAGGGAGCGGGCAGAAACTGAGGAATTGAGGTAGAGATTTCCAGTTTCACGGCAGTGCCTGAAAACACAACCACAAACACAAACACAATGGTGGAGCAGACAGAACAGGAAGCCGAAGCCAGCCAGGCATAAGCATCGGGTGGTAGAGTGGTGGGGGTAAGCAAATCAGATAGATGGGGAGGTGCGAGGGAATTAAGGGATCGGAAAACTCGTGAAAAGATCTTGAAATCAACCTGTTTGGAAATTAGGAACTGGTGGAGTCTGAATGGATCTGTCCAGGTGATGAAATCCAATGTGTTGGTGTTGTGTTGTGCAAAAGCTTTAAGGAATCAGACTTTGCTTACAACTGGATAGTGAAATACCTGTATGCTGATCTGGGATTGTGATATTACATTACTGCATTATGTTGAGAAAATCAGTGATATTTAATTTGTTTCTTGTACAGCTGTAGTATCTTCAAAGGATTTTTTTGTAAAAATGACCAGCAGAAAGGGAAACAGTGTCAGGATTACAAAATACGATTCAAGTGTCCTACAGACTTCTGTAATGTTGGTGAGTAATTTGGATTTATTAAATATCATTTAATAGATTATGTTTTTTGCTTTGTTGTCAGTTCAGCTCTCTTCAATACACTTTCCTAGATTCAGAGTCTTCAGGCACTTCTGAAACCACAGATGTTTGTTACACTGACTGGTTTGACCGTGATAATCCCTCTGGAGATGGAGACTATGAGACTGTGATAGATATCAGAGAGGAATATCCTCAGCAGCTGTGCAAAAAACCTCTTTCTTGCGAAGTTGAAACAATCAAAGGAATTCCAGCGGAAAACTCAGGCGATATTATTAATGTGTAAATATTCATCTTATTTGTTATCACTTGACAATATTTTTCTGATTGTACAATATGTTTAGATTGGAGCCATTGGTCCCACAGTATGTTGATTTTCTAATTAGATTCCTCACTGATTCCTGAGTTGGACTCCCTTCTGTCCTGGACATACACCACAGTGGGAACACTGCTATAGGTGTAATTCACATTGTGCAGTGATCCTGTAGGTCTTGTTGCCTATGTTTTATTGCCTCTCAGGATGTGGCAATGGTGACAGGGTCAGCGTTCATTTCCCATACCTGGTTACACTGAGAAGATGCCAGTCGATTGGTTGATCATTTTTCCAGGGGTAATAATCCCTTAAAAAAAATGTGATTACTTAATCCACAACTGTCTGTGGGACACTGCCGTGCACAATTGGCTGCCGCGTTTTGCCCACAAAACATATTGTCGATTCATTTTACAGTATACTCTGTGAAGTGCTTTGAGGCTTCTGAACACATGTTAAGGCGCTTTATTAAATGTAAGGATTATTATTTTATTACTATCATATTGTTACATTTTCACTTGTTGGAGATGGTTATCTCCTGGGAAGCGGTGCGAATATTACCTGCCACAGTGTGTTATCCATGCAAGTGGGCATGGATTATTTTCCTGTCGCAGTTGTTGGAAATGGATATGAACACTGGATTTGTTTGCAAACAGCTCTCCCACCATCCCCACACCCCCTACCACAAAGAATGTGATCAAGCAATGCATAGGCAATGAAATTCAATAACCTTAATGTTGATATTCTCCTCAGACTAGCTTGTGATTTTATCACCTGAGGCATCAAAGGATCAGTATATAAGTGTAAATAAGATGATAGTCACAGAACTGATATAGGCAATGACATTCTATTCAGAATAATAATTAATTTGGTCCTTGTACAGCTGTACTACTGAGAATGGATTTATTTGCGAAAATAAACACCAGAAAGGAAAAGAGTGTAAAGATTATAAAATACGATTTGTATGTCCAGACAACTTCTGCCAAACTGGTGAGTTTATTAAATTTATTCAAAACCATTTCATTTCCAGATTATGATATTCCCTTTGTTCCCTGAGATGTTGCTTCCTTTCATATATTTTCCTAGATTCCGAACCTTGTTATACACAATGGTTTGACCGTGATGATTCTTCCGGAAGTGGAGACGATGAAACAACACCAGAGATCAAAGATGAACACACTGATAAGATATGCAAGGAACCTATTTCTTGCGAAGTTCAGACAACCGATGGAACTCCAGTTGAACTCACAAGCAATAATATTGACCTGTAACTAGTCATCTTAGTTTTATCTCTTAACAACAAAGTAACTTTCTTAATATAACTATTTGTTTAGAATAGGAACTTTAAAGAGTTAAATGTGGTGATTTCTAACTGTGTTCCTAAATAAACTCTGAGGTGGAAGTCAGGATTCCATCTTCTATCAAAATTACATGACCATGGTATACAGGAACTCAATTCAGTCATTTTCGTTGAAGATTTGTTCCTGTGGGATGGTGTGACGTACATCCCCAATGGTTTACTCATATGAGGTTAAAAACTTCTATTGGAAATTATAATTGATGAATTTGAAGTCAATAAATTACAACACAAATATTTCCACTTCAACTGATACTCTTGCACAGAGCTGCAAAGCAATGCTTTATCTCCACAGTATTATCATGACAGCTGAGGTTTGCCCTGTTGAAGGACCTTACTGAATAATGCATGGCCAGTGAAATCCAATACACCAATGTTTTATGCTTCACGCTAGTTTATGGCTTTACAAACTGATGCATTAGCAACAATTTACACTTATGTAATGTATTTTCAGTAAACATAATGCTCAAAAAGGGTTTATTACAAAATTACAAACCATAACTCTAAGAATTGTATGTTTTTATATAGGCAACAGCTAATTAGCACCAGCCATTTCCCATAAACAGCAGTGAGTCAGATAAGCAACCAATCAATTTGAATGTGGGATCAAGGCATCGTAATTAATACTAACATGGTCTGATACAGGATTATATTATTACATCCCTATATTCAGATTTACAAAAATATTTAATCTGTTTTTATACAGCTGTACTGTCATTGATGGGTTTGCTTGTGAAAATAAACAGCAAAATGGGGAAAAGTGTAAAGATTATAAAATCCGATATCAATGTCCTGACGATTTTTGTAAAAATGGTGAGTATATTGGATTTCTTAAATATTGTTTAGTTTCTAGATTTTGACATTTTCTACATTGCCAATTGAACTTTTTTCCTGATATATATTTCTTAGATACCCAGATTTCTTCAGACACTTGTTATACACAGTGGTTTGACCGCGATAATCCTTCCGGAATAGGAGACTTTGAAACAACACCAGAGATCCTACAGGAATATCCTGATCAGATGTGCAATAAACCTATTGCTTGCGAAGTTCAAACAAATGAGTCAATTCCATCGGATCTAACAAGCGATGATGTTGAACTGTAAATATTCATGTAATTTGTTATCTCTTGACAAACTGCAAGTTTAGAAAAGGGATGTTGAGGTCTAAATTGTGATTTCTAATGGAATTTCCTTAATAATGACCTGAGATGGAAGTTGGAATTCCTTCTCTATTGGAATTATTTCACACTAACCTGTGGGAACTCCACTCCCAGCTTGTATCAGAGCCATGGGTCAACATGACTTATGCCTGATATGGTGGTGTTCCACTGCTGTGAAACGTACGATTGTGGCTGAGGCATCTTCGTACCTACCACTTCTCCCTCTCACAAGCACCTTCATCACATCTCATGTCACGTACGATGAAGTCATGTGATGAGGTCCTGAACATCGCTCAATAGGAAGGGACATGTGCCCAAGCTGCAGACAGGAATTTCATGCTGAACTGTATTGCCCTTCGGGAAGCTTGCATGTAGCTCTGGGTATATACTACCGGTATACACCCTATCCAGTGAGGGATTAAACCCACACTTCTTAGATTTCAAATGACCAACTAATAACTATCCTCCTTGGGGGGGAGGTTAGCAGGGTGTCCTTGGAGCTGAACTGGCTCCAAGGTAACATGTTTGACAACAGAATGTCAGAATTGAACCAGCCCTCTGTGGCAATCTCGGTTCCTGAGCCAGGTGGGTCTGCAGTATTCCAGGCCACTGCTGATGACAGCCAGCCCCCTGGTTAATTTCCAGGACATTGGTGGCACTCAGCTCCTGTTAATCCTAAAGCCCAAATGGGTTGGATAGTCCTAGCTGTGGCAAGCGGTGGGAAAGCTTGCCAGACAGTGATATCAATAGCAATTTGGGCTGATTAGGTTCCAGTAATACCCCAACGGGCACTGAAGCCTTGGCTCTTGCCAAATTGCACTTAATACATTCTGGAATTAGGTCAGCAGGATGTATCCTCCAAGGGGCAAGACGTCTAGAAGACTTGAAATGCAAGGATTATTATTGTTATTATAAACCACAATAAGATGAAAATTCAAACTATTTGAATTTCAAGGCTGAAGGTCTTCAGTCTTTATGTATGATAATTGCATTACATTAAATTCAGAATTACAGCAATGTTTAATTTTGTTCTGACACAGCTGTACTGTCCTGAAAGGATTTTCTTGTATAAATGCACAGCAACATGGGAAACAGTGTAAAAATTATAAAATACGATTTGAATGTCCAGAAGATTTTTGCAAAACTGGTGAGTATATTAGAAATATTAAACACCATATATTTTCCAGATTATAGTATTTTCTTTGCTGTCAGTTGTACCGTCTTCTTGTAATGTACATTTCCAGATTCAAAACCTTGTTACACCCAATGGTTTGACCGTGATAATCCTTCTGGAAGTGGAGACTATGAGACAACACCAGACATCCAACAGGAATATCCTGAACAGATGTGCACCAACCCTATTTCTTGTGAAGTTCAAACAACCCTTGGAACTCCAGTGGATCTCACAACTGATAATACTAAACTGTAAATAGAAAATGTAGTCACTTTCTCTTTTGATTTTTTTAAACAATAATGTTTAGAATGGGAACTTTAAAACCTAAAACATGGTGATTTCCAATGATGTTCCTTAAGAATTACTGAGTTGTAAGCAAGGATTCCCTTCTCTGTTGGAATTCCTACCCTGGCCGATGGTAAATCCAATTTGTTAGAAGTAACTTGTGTCAGAGCTGTGTTCCTGTAGGTTAATGTGACCTCTATCTGGTAATGTAGTGTTCTATTGCTATGACAGTTTGCTAACGCGAGTGACTTTTTTTTAGACAGAATGTGATTTAGTGAATTATAAATTAATAAATTATGAACCAAATATTTCCTCATCAATTCATTCATACTCAGACCCGCAGGGGCAATGCTTCAGCTCCATATGCTGGTTTGACCATTGTAGTGCTACATAGGTTTGCCCTCTGACTTGACTATGCAAACGCCTTGCTTGTCGGTCTTTCCAATTCCTCCCTCCACAGGTTGCAGATAATCCAGAATACAGCAGCCCATGTCCTCTTCTGCTCCAAGCTTTGTGACCCCATCTCCCCCATCCTAGCCCGACTCCATTGGCTCCCCATAATCCAGAGGATCTAATTCAAGAACCTGGTCCTCACATTCAAAGCCCTCCACGGCCTGGCTTACATCTGCGACCACCTAATCCCCTACCAACCTGCCTGCCAACTCTGCTCTGCTCTGGCCTGCTCCATGTACCCCGACTCACCCGGGGTACCATTGGCGGATGAGCCTTTAGCCACTCTGCTGCCAACCTCAGGATGCTTATTGTACTAGATTTACATCAGTATTTAATTTGGTTCTTCCATAGCTGTACTGTCCTCGATGGATTTTCTTGCTTAAATAAACACCAGAATGGGGAACAGTGTGAAGATTATAAAATACGATTTGAATGTCCGGAAGACTTTTGTAAAGATAGTGAAGCTAGTGAGTATATACTCGATTTATAAAATACCACGTCGATTACACCATAACTGCTTGTCGGCCTTCCCAACTCCCTCCTCCATTGGCTGCAGATCATCTAGAACTCTGTAGCCCCAAACACCACGACTCCCATTCACCCCCCATTCTTGCCAAACTCCACAGGCTTCCCATCATTCAAAGGATTGAATTCAAGATTCTAGTCCTCACCTTTAAAGCTTCCATGGCCTTGACCCTCTGCAACCTCCTAACACCTACCAACCAGCCAGCTTCTCCACTCAGCGGACTTCAGCCTGCTCCATGTCCCCAGAACCACTCGCCTCACCATTGCTGGGCGAGCCTCAGCCACTCCACCCCCAACCTTTGGAATTCCATCCTGCAATCCCTCTGCCTCACCCCCTCCCTAGACCCTCCTCTTCGACCAAGTCATCGGTTACCTCACTTCTCTTTCATTTCCTTCACCCTTCCGGATCCCGACCTCAGTTGAGGTCTGAAACAGACTGTCCATTGGCTTGGCACATCCTCATGGTGCAAAAGGCGCAATACAAATGTAATTTTGTTGTTGTTAATATTCTTTCCTAGATTCAGAACCTTGTTTTACACAATGGTTTGACCGTGATAATCCTTCCGGATCTGGAGACTATGAGACTGTATCAGAGCTCAGAAAAGAATACCCCGATCAGTTGTGCACCAACCCGATTTCTTGTGAAGTTCAGACAACCCAAGGAACTCCAGCAGAACTCACAGCTGATAATATTAAAATGTAAATATTGATTTTAGTTGTTAACTCAATGTCAAAGTAATTTTCTTAATTTGACACTATATTTAGAATGGGTACTCGACCCACTAGATACACAATGTCCCATCAATCCCTCTCTCTTGTTTGCTCTACCTGTGAAGCGCTTTTGTGACAACACAACAATGTACTAAAGGTGCTGTATCAAATGCAGTTATTGTTTCAAGCGCTGTATGAGACGAAGCGCTTGAAACAATTGATATAACACCCCTGCGTGAGAGGTGCTATATCAATGCAAGTTGTTTGGGGGGATACTTTGTATAGAGGCCTAAACAAATTCCTTCAAAATAATAATAATAAAACAGCCAATCAATCCCTCAACTGTTTGGGGGACACTGCTGTGGGCAATTGGCTGCCACATTTCCTCTACAAAATATGCAGACAATTCATAGTATATTCTGTGAAGCGCTTTGAGATATCTCAAAGATGTGATAAGGCACTATATCAAATGCAAGCATTATTATTATGATTGGCATCTAAAGTATGAAAATTTCTAATAGGATTCATTAATCATCTAAGTTATAAATAGTCTCTATTGGAATTACATAGTACTAATCCAGAGAAATTACTGAAAGTATAGGAGGGAATAAGGAGTGGGTAATCACTCATGCAGAGTATCAACAGCAGCATGGACTAGTTGGGCCATTGGCCTCTTTCAATGCTGTAAAATATAAATCTATATAAACTTGAGAAATAGATTATGTTGGAGTCATGTTCCTATTGGTTGCTGCGTGTATATCTGATAAGAATCAATCAGAGTATGAAATTCACTGGTTATGCTCAATGAAAAAAAAGGGTTATATTTCAGGTTTGCTACAGATAGTCAGGCCAGAGTAGGGTCCAGCGATATGGAATTTGTCCGATATTAATATATCGGTGGGCTCATATCGATATATACCGATATATCGATATCACCAGATTTTTTATCTTGTGTGCATGCACGGAAATGGTGATTAGTGGGAGGAGGGGGAATGACCGGTCTACGCATGTCTGATTGTGTTTGGTGGTGGGGGGAAGGGAAGAAGGGGGATGCGCGCGCATTCAGATATGCGTGCTCTACGCCCAGGAGGTTTGCAATGCAGGCGACAAGGTCAGTTAAATGCTATCTATGGTTTTTTGTTAGTTTAAGGGAGCGTAATGGGCATTTGAACCTTTGGTTGTATATTTTCTGTATGCTGTAACGTGGCATTTGTTGACGATATACCGATATTTTGTGGATATATCGATATTTGTTTTCATACCGAATTTTTCGATATACCGATATATTCAAATTTCCGATAACGGCATATTGATATGAAAAATTATACCGATATCAATATATCGCCGGACACTAGGCCAGAGTAGGATGAATGTGTCACTGCTTTAAAGTTAGGAATGTATGTGAGAAAAAGATAGAAATGATGAGGGACTTTAATCAGCCCACCATAAACTGGTGAATGTCCAAGTGTGAGCAATTCTAACTTTGTAAATGTAATCCACAATGTATTTCTGACTCAGTGAGTCACAAAGGGCCATTCCCTTCTGGATTTAGGTCTATTCAGAATCCCAAACAAAACTACTTCTACTATTCATGGAGTAGCAGTAGTTGATCCACTACGTATCAGTGACCATATTAGTAAAATTTAATCAGACTTGAAAACAGCACAAGTACACAAATGGGAGGCCAGCCAGGTGAGCATTCTGAAAGGATGAGGTCAAATGGACTGAAAGGCCTTCTTCTTCTGGACTGATCGTGTAATCTTTTGCTTTCGACAACAGCAAAACAACAATGACTCACCATTTTATAATAGAACAACAACTTTGATTTATACAGCGCCCTCCACGCTGGACAGCGTCTCAGAGCGCTTCACAATAATGGATCCCGGTGGAGATTATTATACCTTATAATAAAAAGAAATATCATCCACAAAATACATCATCAATCCATTTTACAGTACATCTTGTGAAGCACATTGAGGCTTCTTGAAGATGTCATATCCTCCTATTGTGATAAACAATAATAAATTGGTCATTTCAATCCACGTCTGCTTATGGACACTGCTGTGTGAAATTGGCTGCTGCGTTTCACCCACAACTATACAGCCAATTCATTTTACAGTACATTCTGTGAGGCGCTTTGAGACATCTAGGCGACATGATAAAGCACTGTGTCAAATGCAAGGATCATTATTATTTTATTATAAGGCACTATTTTAAATGGACTGATTATTATTATTTTACAGACAACACAAGAGCCAATCTCTGACAAAAACATTCTGTTAACAGGAGCAGCCAATCTATTTAAATATGTGATTACAGGACGAATCCCCATACAAGGGAAGATCATCACACAGCTGCAGGATTACAAATAACATCATATTCACATGTACAAGTGTTTAATTTGTTTGTTAAACAGGTGTTCTGTGCTTGGAGGATTTTTTTGTATGAATAAACGGCAGAAAGGAAAACAGTGTCAAGATTATAAAATAAGGTTTAAATGTCCCGAAGACTTTTGTAAAGCTGGTGAGTAGATTGGATATACTTAAACGCCATTTAGTTTGCGGATTATGGTGTTTCCTTTTCTGAGTGTTAAAGTCTCTTGCTTTAATGTACTTTTCTAGATTCAGAACCTTGTTATACACAATGGTTTAACCATGATAATCCTTCTGGAGAAGGAGACTATGAGACTGTATCAGAGATCAAAAAAGAATATCCTAACCAGATGTGTGACAACCCTACTTTGTGTGAAGTTCAGACAGTCCATGGAACTCCGGCGGAACTCACTAGTGATAATATTAAGCTGTAAATATTCATTCTGGTCATTATATCTTGTTAAGGTTGCTGTTTCTGATTTTACAACCTGTATAGCGCCTTGGGACGTCCTCCTGACGTGAAAGGCGCTATACAAGTGTAATTTTGTTGTTATTGTATACAATTTGCATTATAATAATATAATAATCCTTACATTTATATAGCGCTTTCCATGTCTTATTGACGTCGCAAAGCACTTCACAGAATACAACATCCCAAGGTTTGGACCAGAGCAGGGGGGGAGGGAGAAGAAAAGAGGGAAGGGGGGAAAAGAGGTAGGGACCAGAGCAGGTGGGGAGGGGTCTTGGTTGGGGGAAGGAAAGTAGGAAAGTTGACTGTATATTTGTGGGATAAACGTGGCAGCCAAATTGCGCATGACAGTGTCCCACAAACAGTCGTGGAAGTGGAGTTGGGAGAAAAGGGGGAAAAGAGGGTAATGGGAGGGGCCGGGGTAGGCGGAAGGAGAGCAGAAAAACAAACTGTATATTATTGGACTAAAACTTGAGGATTTCTAACAGGATTCCTTACCAGTGACTGAGTTGTAAGCGGCGACTTCCTGTATCGTAATTGCATTACACTGGTTTATAGGAAATCCTCCTGCGTAAAAGTTCCTGCAGTGTAAAAGTTCCTGTATTTCTGGTGTTTGGCTGTGACATTAGATGTGAATGGGACTAACTTTTTTTCCTGAAAGTTGTTTTTGAATTTAAAATCATTAAATTACAAACATTTCCTCTGCAGCCCGTACATATCCACAAAGCTGCAGAGGAATGCTTCATTTCTACCATGTTGACATCACTATCGCAGGTACAGCTGAAATTTGCCAGCTGAAATTTGCCCTCTGAAAGGACCTGACCAAATAATGCATAAGTAATTAAATATACTGTATGTATCAACACTTTTGCAGGGTGTCTGACACATGCGGAAACCCATCACCATGCTTAAGAGTACCCAAACCAAGCTCAGATTTCCATGCACTCCACCTGCACATGGAATTCCCCAAGATGGATTGCTGGAATGGAATGCTCTCTCTCTTCCTTGAGGGTCGCATCCTGTTTACCTAATTCTGGAAAGTATTAGGCGCATATTGACAAGACTCAAGGCTTGGGGACCCAAGAATGTGTGTTGGGATACAGCTGGAGACGAGCCAACTAAAATCATATAGCTTGCATTGATATAGCTCTCTGACAAGCTTTCCCACTACTTGTCCAGCTAGGACTACACTACTCATTTGAGGCTTCGACTGCAGGGTTAACATGGGCTGAGTGAGATGACTCCCTACCTCAGTGATTGGTCTGCTATTCCAGGTCCTGCCAATGAAACAGTAGTGCAGTGCCTCATCAGCAGTGCCCTGGAATATTGCGGACTCATCTAGCTCAGGAATCAAACTAATGAGACCGTCACTGTGGTTTAACTTGATTCCAACATTCCATTGCAAAACATGTCACCCTGGAGTCAGTTCATCTCCAAATCTTCACTTTATGCAAATAGATCCTTTGTGTAATTGTCAGACTTATATCAATGGTCTCAATGGAGAAGTGCAATGGAATTAGGCAGAAGGCATTTTTACATAGCATTTTTTATTATTTTGATTAACATGAGTATTTTTGCAAATGTAAGTCTTTTGTTGTTATCTCTGGATTTTTTCCAATAGGTATGAATCCATATAAATGGGTTATGATAGCTATGGTTGTAATCATTTAGGTTTTTATCCTACGTTTCTTGAGTGCCTAAAGCAATAGAGGATAAAATCTGAAAACTGAAGGTTGGGGCCTTCACCAAAATTATATACCGTACAATGATAATATTCAGAATTGTAGTAAAATTGTATTTGGTTCTTCCTCAGCTGTACTGCCATTGAAGGATTTATTTGTGAAAATAAACATCAGAAAGGAAAAGACTGTAAAGATTATAAAATACGATTTAAGTGTCCTGAAGACTTCTGTAATGTTGGTGAGTAATTTGGATTTATTAAATACCATTCAGTATCCAGATTATAGTATTTTCTTTGTTAGTTGAAGTCACTTCCTTTATTATGCATACCTAGATTCAGACGTTTGTTATACACAATGGTTTGAACATGATGACACTTCCACAAATGGACAATATGAGACTCTAGCAGATCTCAGAAAGGCATACCCTGATCAGATGTGTGATGAACCTATTTCTTGCGAAGTTCAGACAACCGAAGGAACTCCAGTGACCATCGAGGGTGATACTATTAAACTGTAAATTCATCTTGGTTATTTTCTCATACAAAGTATTTTACCTGATTTTATTATTTAGAACAAGGTCATTGATGGTCTAAACTTCATGAATTTACTTGTTTCTCACACAGCTGTATTATCCTAAGAGGAGTTTCTTGCCCAAGCGGACACCACAACAAAAAACAATGTAATAATTATAAAATACGATTTAAATGTCCTAAAGACTTTTGTAATGGTGGTGAGTATATTTTATGTATTTTCAACTATGGTAGAAAGTCCATTGTCCACATTGATTTAACTTATATAGAAATTATACCTATAATGAATTGTACAAAATACTACTTCACCAAAGTTTCAAATCTAACACTTCACCCAACATTGTATTAAACGGTACCTGCTTTTTTTTCTCTCTCTCTTTCTGCCTTTGTCACTCAAATTCTGTCTTTCTCTCTCTCTTAATATTACATTAGACCTATCACAAATTGCTGAATACACACACTTTGGCTGTCAGTTCACAGTTGCGTGAGTGAATTATGATCCTAGCAACCTTGCAAAACAACAATGTTTTTGTTTTCCACGATAAAGCCTCATTTCACTTCTGCATTGGATAGTCAGTGTACTGACTAATACTGTATATTTTTAGAAAACCAATAACTTTCATCTGTTCCTTTTGTTTGAAGGATTTTGGTGAGCTTTTAGTTCTTATTCAATTTATGGTCTGTTTGTACTCAAAGGGTTAAACTGGGGAAAAGTCACCACCAAATCCACCACTGGCTCCCGATTTCCTCAACAGATTGATTTTAAGCTCCTCATTCTATCTTTCAAATTCTGCCACACCCTTGCCCTATCTTCCTCCTGTGGCCTATTTTGTTGCCCACTTTCTCTGCTCTGCTAATTTAGAACTGCTTCCTCCATCCACACCGACACACGATCGACAAACTTTCTGCCACTTTGCTCCTGTTTTCTGGAACTCTGTGAATCCCTCGATCTAACACCCTGGTCCCTCTCCACTGACCTGTATTTGGGAAGTCTTCCTGATGTGAAAGGTGCTATACAAATGTAAATTTATTATTGTTGTTGTTCACTGTATCTTCAGTGGTATGCCTTCTAACCCGCTGCCATTGCTCACACTGATAGAGCTCCTACTCCATTTCTACAAAATGCACTGGAACAGGAGAAGGCCATTCAGCCCTGTCAGCCTGTTCCGCCATTAGATCATGGCTTATCTGTAACTCTTCTAATCCTTTCAATTCCAATTTCCCACTTTCTTCTTGAATCCCTTAATATCCTGATCTACCAAAAATTGTTCAACCTCACCGCTAAAGGTGTGGATGGATCCAGCAAATACAGAGAATCACTCCAATGAATTAAAAACATATTCTTAATGAAAAAATATTTGGACATAAGTTGCAACATGTTTGCTTACCCTTGTAGCTATCATTGAACATACATTTTTATTTTTCCTTTTCATTGATTTGTGAATACTCAATGTTCTGCTATATCAATAGGATTGTATAGTTTAGTAAACACAGTTCATTTTGATTTTTCCTCCGTTGATTGTACCTTTCTTATTAAGAAATATTCTCTGTTTCCAAGCTATACAAATGAATAAGAAAGAAAGGCAATAAATGAAAAACAGAATTCTTCTCTTTTCTAGATAAAAGTATGAAGAGGAAAACAAAATAACCAGGCCTGAATATGGAACACCACAGATCTCCTTTCACAGAAATAATGCTTAATTGATAAATAGATAGAAACACATAACATTTCTGGACAGAAAAGGAAGCCTTTATGTCTGAACCACTGCTACCTATTTTTCTAAATCTTTTTAATTCATTAATCCTACTTTCCAGATTTCTACCCATGTGTTTTTACTGCTCAGTGCTCATCCAGTTCCCTTTTTAATTAGTCGACTGATCCATCCTTAATAGTTAAGTTGCAAATATTGTAAATCTAAACCCTGAGTGAAGAAATTCCTTCTAACTACTCTCCTAACTTTCTGCCAACAATCCTGAGAAAATTCTATTCACAATTTGTCATTCTATACAATCTTTCATCAGTAAACATGGATACTTTCTTTATGTCTACATCAAAGTGATGTACATTGTAAAAAGCAAAGTTTCTAGTCCAGTCCCTTGGAGCATACTGCTAGTTACATCTAAACAATCTGCAAAGAACCTATTGATTTCCACATTCTGCACTTGGTACTCAGCCACTCTTGTCACTACTGCTTTACATTTACTTAGGACTCTTGCGTTTTGATATTAATCCATTACTCAGAACTTTCAAAGAACTTTTCAAATTAAAAATCTTCAAATTCAATTAGATTAGTTAAATATGATCTGCCCTTCATGAATCAGCTGACTGATCAATTTATTATTCACCAGATTTTTAGAAATTCTTTCCCAAACAATCAATTCCCAACATTTTTCCAATTACCAATGTGAAACTAACAATCATATGGAGCCCTTTAGAATATACAACACAGAAACAGACCATTTGACCTAACTGGTCTATGCTGGCATTTATGCTCCACATGAGCATAAATGCCATTTTATCTCATTCCCCTTTTCAAACAATTCTAAACAGAATGATGCTTTGTTACTCCATTTTCTACTGTTTTTCTTTCTACTGTTCTCATAATCGTTCTTACAAGGAATATCTATCTAAGGGTTTCTAAAGCAAGCTGATGCTACCAGAATATCATACAAATTGTAACTGCTTCCAAATAATTATTGCATTGTAGTAAAACAATCAATAAACTTTAATCACGTGCCATTGAAAGCTTTGTAAGACATTCGGTTGGAGATGATTCGATATGGTTGTATAATAATGTTTATAAAATAATACAAATAGTTTCACCTATTCTTAAAACTGAGACCATAGATACAATAGAATCAATATCAATTCCACTGGTAAGTGTGCTGACCATTTATACAACTTCAGTTATTCCAAAGTTACATCTTTCTATTATGTGTTTCTAACTACTCCCTTTGTCACAGAGGTAGGCCCCACCTTTCACAGGCTGCTAGCAATCTTTGAACAGGCTATTTTCGCATGGGAAAATATCTGATAAGGAGAAACCCATATGGACAGCTAATTGGGAGGAATCCTCTTTCTTAGTCTTGAGCTAATCAGATGTCTCTTTTTGAGCCCCCTTGTTTTCACATCTGTGCTCAAGGACATGATTACTCAATTCTGAGCTGGGAGGATAATATAGGACCCAGACACCGGTAGCAAGGGAAAATTATCAGAACCTGACCTCAGCCAGGATCAAGCCAATATATCTTTACCTCTGCTAATGCTAATTGGCACATGCACCCTCTCAGGGGCCATTAAAAACACACCACTTTGTCCATGCCCTAATAACTAAGGAATGTTGTACTGTACTAAGGAGATTAGAAGTGTTTAGTTATATTATAAAAGTATACTAATTAAAAACCTTAAAAACAGTAAGTATCACAAATATATTAACAGCTTTAATATCTATTATTCACATTTATGGAATAATTAGTATTGTATTATCAATTGTCATTAAAATAAAGCATCCAGCATCTGCAAAAAGCAGCATTGCAACAAGCAAAAGATACTTATAGATCACTGGGAGGATTTCATTTAATATTAACTCAGTATTCTGTGATCGGACCAGTGGGGCTGGTCTACAGTTGGGGTGGGCTCTTTATGTGAAATAAAGCATAATTTGGTGTAAGGTTGGCTCACTGGATAGAACGCTTGCAACTCTTTGCATTGGAGAGATCCAACTCCCATATCAGTACTTGAGCTAACAATCTAGTCTGACATAACAGTACAATACTGAGACATAAGAGACCTGAAATGTTGAGGATGCTGTCCATTTGATTAGACATATATGACGTCCTTGGTGCTCTATAAATGTAATTTTTTTGTTGTGGTACGAGTGAGGAAGGAAACAGGGTGAGGAAGGAAGGGGGTGGGGGGGATGGATCAGGTAGCGAGTGATGGTCAGGGAGTGAGTGATGGTCAGGGAGTGAGGTGGGACAAGGAGTGAGTGATAGTCAGGGAGTGAGGAGGGACAGGGAGTGAATGATGGTCAGGGAGTGAGTGATGGTCAGGGAGTGAGGAGGGACAGGGAGTGAATGATGGTCAGGAAGTGAGGAGGGACAGGGAGTGAGTGATGGTCAGGGAGTGAATGATGGTCAGGGAGTGAGTGATGGTCAGGGAGTGAGGAGGGACAGGGAGTGAGTTGAGTGATGGTCAGGGAGTGAGGAGGGACAGGGAGTGAGTGATGGTCAGGGAGTGAGGAGGGACGGGAGTGAGTGATGGTCAGGGAGTGAGGAGGGACAGGGAGTGAGTGATGGTCAGGGAGTGAATGATGGTCAGGGAGTGAGTGATGGTCAGGGAGTGAGGAGGGACAGGGAGTGAGTGATGGTCAGGGAGTGAGGAGGGACAGGGAGTGAGTGATGGTCAGGGAGTGAGGAGGGACAGGGAGTGAGTGATGGTCAGGGAGTGAGGAGGGACAGGGAGTGAGTGATGGTCAGGGAGTGAGGAGGGACAGGGAGTGAGTGATGGTCAGGGAGTGAGGAGGGACAGGGAGTGAGTGATGGTCAGGGAGTGAGGAGGGACAGGGAGTGAGTGATGGTCAGGGAGTGAGGAGGGACAGGGAGTGAGTGATGGTCAGGGAGTGAGGAGGGACAGGGAGTGAGTGATGGTCAGGGAGTGAGGAGGGACAGGGATGAGTTATGGACGGGGAGTGAGGTGGGTCAGGGAGTGAGTTGGGACAGGGAGTGAGAAAGGACAGGAAAAGATTGAATGAGGGACAGGGAGGAAGGGAGGGGTGGAGACAGGGAGGGAGAGACTGGGAGAGACAGCGATGGAATGGGAAGCAGGGACAGGTAGACGGGGAGGGATTGAGGGAGGGAGGGAGAGGGAGGGGTGGGCAGTGAGGGAGAAGAGGGAGAGAGAGCAGTGAGGGAGGGGAGAAGGGAGGGACAGTCGGGGAGGAGAGGGAGAAGGAGGGACAGGGAGATTCTGGGAATCGTTAAAATCCGGACGTCGACGGCACAGAACTCTCTAGAAGTTCCTACGTCACGTCCGCCTGGTGCGCGTTCAGAGCTAGAGCAGCAACAGAGCGGGAGTCAACCCTCACACACACACACACCCTGACAGACACCCTCACCCCCCCCCTCCCCCCCAGCCCCTCTCACTGACAGACACCCTCACACACACACCCTGACAGACATTCTCACCCCCAACCCCCTCACTGACAGACACCCTCACACACACACACCCTGAAAGACGCCCTCACACACACACACACCCTGACAGACATTCTCACCCCACCCCTCCTCGACAGACACTCTCATACACAGACATCCCCCACCCTCCTCCTCACACAGACACACACACAGACAGACATTCTCACAACCCACCCACCCACCCCCCAGACAGATACCCTCACACACTAGACACCCACCCACCCACCCCGGTACCAAATTAAACCACAACCTCCCTCGTTGTCACCAGGTAAGGGCTGCGGCACCTTTTCATTCATTCACTGATCCACCCCCACCCCCCCCAGCCTCTCGGTACCGTGTCTCCCCCCCACCCCCCCCACCCCCCAGCTCTCGATACCGTGACTCCCACTACCCCCCCAGCCTCTCGGTACCGTGTCTCCCCACCCCCCCAGCTTCTCGGTACCGCGTCTCCCCCCCCCCCCACCCCCCCAGCTTCTCGGTACCGCGTCTCCCCACCCCCCCAGCTTCTCGGTACCGCGTCTCCCCCCCCACTCCCTCCCCAACCTTTCGGTACCGTACCCATCCTCAGACTCTCGGTGCCGTGACCACCCTCTCCCACCCCGCCTCTCGGTACCGCGTGTCCCCCACCGACGAGCTGCTCCATTTGTTTGATTGGTTTCGCTTATTCCTTTCGCTTTGTACCGTTTACCGGTTAATTCCCCACCCCCTCCCCTCTCCCCGGGCCGGCGGGCGGCCTCTCCTCACTGCCTTCCCGCTGACATTCCTGTATCTTTTCTACCGTCGTCCAAAAAAAGAAACGTTACCCCCCCCCCGCCAACAATTCGATGTGCGTCGAGGCCCACTCGGTGCCCGCCAAGCCACCTATTGTTATTATTATCATTATTATTATTTATATGTCTTTTTTACACACACACACATCGTGTGCAAATCCGACCCCGTGTGTGTGTGTGTGTGTATTTGTGTATAATTCCCGCTACTCCTTGTGCGGGGATGATGATGGTGGGGGAGAGGGGGGGGGGGGGGGGGGGAGGAGAGAGAGATTGCTCAGGGCTCCATTTGCACTTATTCAGATGCTGCCATTGTAGAATCGGCAGCGGGCGGCCCCCACTGTCTCTCTTCTCTATCTCTCTCTCTCTCTCTCGGCGCGACAGCAAATACGCCCGAATACTACTGTATCTCAATTGCCCTTCCTTTTGTGTTTATTTTCGAAGCTTTTATTGACCAGGCTACAGCTCTGTGGGGTCTTGGGGGTGAAGGAGGGAGGGGGGGGGGAGAGTGTTGAGGGGGGGGGAGGGGGGAGCATGATCAGAACCCAGACCTCACCTAGACATGTGGTGGTAAACCGACCAAGAACGATGCAGTTAGCCATTTTCCGAATTCTGATGTAAAACTAGAGCAAGCCAAAGGAAATTCATCCAGAAAACATATAGGGCCAAATACATAAATGAGAACCCTCCATTCGTCTTGTGGATGCATGGAGGTCATCAATCGAAGCAGGTGTTGCACTCGAGATCGGATGCCTCGATTCCCCTCAAAATAGATTCCCCTCTACTGTACATTTATGCTTCGCAGGCGTTTCATTTTTATAGCCAGGTCGCAATCAAACTTTATTTTCAGGAAACGAAATGGTCATTTATTAACTCAGCAAAACTTTAATTAGAACTGCTGGCCATTATGAACAAACAAAGGAAATGATCAAATGCAAGGGTTATTATTTTACTTTAAAATCACTATATTTTCAATGCGTATTATTGGCATTTAAATATTTTTTTAAAGTTCAAATTCAGCGTTGTGGGGTGTTGCATGAAAATTAACATGTTATTAATCAGAAAGAACTACATTAACCATTTCATTCTGTTTTTAGTTCGTTTATTGTGTTTCCCACCCATGATTTCCCACCAATCATGAGTTGAGTATAACTCATGATTCCTGCAAGGATTGTGTGCCTGAATATGTAGCATTTTTTTTGCAAAAGACAGTAACATTGGTGAAGATGCTTTTGTCTACTAGTCCATTTGTTGCCATCCACATGCTACTAATTCTGTTTCTTTGATTACTATACATTGACGTTTAAAGCATAACTTCAGAGGAGACATCTGTCTGTTCAGGTGGACATTAAAGATACCATGGCACTATTCAAAAAGAGAAGGAAATTTCTCCCGGTAACCTGGCCAACAAATCCCCAAATAAAATTGGTCACTCACTGCATGGAACATTGCTGTGCGCATCTAGC
The DNA here is from genome assembly GCA_035084275.1 of Hydrolagus colliei. Taxonomy (NCBI): domain Eukaryota; kingdom Metazoa; phylum Chordata; class Chondrichthyes; order Chimaeriformes; family Chimaeridae; genus Hydrolagus; species Hydrolagus colliei. Next base: position 7,859,604 of record CM068767.1, read on the forward strand.
TACTTTTCACCTACAAAATACACAGAACAGTATACACTTTACAGAATATCATATTAAACACTGAGACGTCTTGACGTGAGAAAGCATTGTGTCAAATGCAAGGATTATTATTTTATAATTTAAGTACAGAATGCTGATGGAAAAGAATGGATAGTGTTATCTGAAGTAGCTGCAATTCAACATTTTTAAAATTGTAAATGAAGACAACATAGTTGCACAATATGATTTATATTAAACTTGCAATAGAAGTTTCCACCTATGGATATCAGATTTTAATGCAGTTATAATCATGATTCAGTAAAATCAATATGATTCAATTGTGTAACTAATAACTGCTAGTACAACAGAAAATACTAGAGGTATAAATCAAGGAGAGAAGAGAACTGATTGAGTGGCTTTCTAGCAAAATGAAATCCATTTTGTGAAATCCAGCACCAAGAATGATTATATTTTAGCGATGAATGTGTTGGGTAAACTAAACCAAAGTGTCCACCCCCTAAGGAATTTGCTTTTCAAACAATTGTTCGGAAAGGCATTATAGAAATATAATTTTGATGTTCTTGCCCTTAATTCACATATTCTTTCTCTGTCAACCAATTTAATCCTTTCTTTGTGTCTGGTTATTTCCTTGCTTTCCCAAAATATGTTTTCCTCCTACTTGTGAGTCCTATCATTCCTCAGTTTTTTAAAAAAGAAAATGAACGATGCAAGCAAAGCACTCCTGAGATGCTATCTCAAGTGCAGGATTCTATATAAATGCTAGTTGATGTTTTGCAAACCACCCATGAAACTGTCTCCAGGTGGTAATGGGCAGAATTGTAAAGAAATAATCTTTGTAATTGGTAGCACTTGTAAATGTAGTTATACCTCCGCGAACTGCAACATTTAAAGTTTGAAATGTCATACCCTCAGTGTTTTTATTATTAGAAGCCAGCTTTGCTCCTGGATATTAACAAAGTTGGGTTTTCTAAGTACAGCACTGTTATAATAATAATCCTTGCATTTTATATTGTGTTTTTCATGTCTTCTAGATGTCTCTAAGAGTACTTCACAGAATATACCGTAAAGTGAATTGACCATATTTTGTGGGCGAAACGCGGCAGCTAATTTCGCACAGCAGTGTCCCACAAACAGTCGGGATTGAAGTGACCAATTCATTTTTTTGAGGGTTTATAATCAGGCTTGTGGAGTAAGGAAACTTGCCCAAGGTTTCGCCCTGACCTGCAAGGCGAGTGCTCTAACCACGGAGCTGCAGGACTCCACGGGTTACAGGTAGATAAACGGGTTGTATGGGAACATAGAACATAACCAGTAAAGCAAGAGTTTTTGTTCTATTCTGCATTTTCTCTATTTTGGGAGTGTACCTCTGCATGATAAAATAAAACTGCATCAAAATACTGCCTTCATGCCATGAGAATAGCCCAAGGCACTAGACAGTCGAGGATTTTCTCTAGTTGCAGGCTAGAATTGAGAGTGGTGGAGACCAAGGATGGGTGTGGTGGGAAGATGACATAAGGTGCAGCCGAGCCTGGATATTATGCAAACAGGATTGTTAGTTTCTAGGGATTTGGTGGTTTGCCAAGGATATACTCAAGTGTATTTAATATAATGTCGCTAATATCTTACAAAAGAATGTCAGGGCATACACCTGAGTTATCACTGGAAACTAACTTTCAACATGCTTTCAAGAAATGAAATCCAGCATGGAACAAACTCAAAAGGTATTAAATAAAAAATAAGAGGCGCTTGTACTCCATGAGCAAGTTAGAAAGTGTAATGGTAAAGTTGCTTTTAAATGTAATTTTGCTGCTGTTGTTGAACAGGATCTCTGAGTGAACTCCAGTCTTTTCTACTAAATTAACTACTCATTTAACAACTTTGTTGTTGTTGTTTTCTACTCAAGGGTAGTTGGATATATCTGCACAATAACGTGATGTTCCAGATATTGCCGAAGTCACTTTCTTTACCTTTACAGGTATACCCTACAATTGTCCTCGAAGACTTTCTCAAGGGTGGCCTAAGCACCTCCTCACATTGCGGCTATATCAACATATCTGCAGCAGCCTTGTTCTATACTTCTGGTAGATTCTGTGATATTCTGTGACAGACATGATGGGATGAATGGTTCTTTTCTGTGCAGAAAATATTTTCAAGTATTGTATCTTTATGAAAGATCTACAGTATGAAACCATTTTTCAATTGTATCCAAGACATTTTAACATGAAACTCCATTAAAATGCAAATTGCCTGCCTTTATGTACTCTATGGCTTCTACTTATCAAAACACATTCAATTAGTCTCCGGTGGCTCATTTAGGTGAGCAATCTTTATGCCTGACTGAAGACATTGGAGACTATATCACTCCCATCAGCAGTAAGCTATGGTTGTGAAATGTAGGAGTATGGTTGAGAGCCCAGGAGATGATTCATCATCAAGCTAGGCTGCTTCTTTCCATTTTCCATCAGGAGCTGCTTCTTGAAATCATTATGTCTTGTTTACAAGTCGCAGAGCAAGGATATCAGCATTATCGCATGACGGGATCAGAGAAATCTATCTATACCATGGGTTCATTGGAAAACGGCTAGAATCAAATCTCTAAGTGTTCGGATGAAGACGCCACAACTGTCCCATTGGCTCGTTTGTCTTTAGCAAAGACATGTATACATCAATCCGTGTTTGGTAAATGAGATGTTCAGAAATCAAGAACCTCCTATAAAATTATATTCAATCAGTGCAGACCCTCCAATAGCTTGTTTTTATCTTGTGCGAACTTCATTGTAGCCAAAGCGATATCTGCTTGAATGGGTTGGAGCTTTTTTCTTTAGAGGTGAGATAATTAAGTGATGACCTGATAGAGATATTCAAACTTCTGAAAGGATTCAATAAGGTGAACTTTAATAAGCTGTTTCCACTTTTTAGTGAGTCCAAAACGACAGGATAAATATGAGATGGTTAATAGTAGATATAATAGGGAAATTAGCAGGAATTTGTTCACATAGAGGGTGGTGGGAATGTAGAACTCACTGCTACAATTTTTTTAAATATCCTTACATGATGGTGAAGAGAATAGAGGGGTAAAGGTGTGGTAGAGGCTCAGATTAAGTACAAACACTGGAATGGATAGTTGGATTAAATTGCCTGTTTGCATGCCACACCATTTTATGAAATCTGACATTTTTAGATTCCCTACTTCTAATAAGTTATTCCTAGCTCTGAGCTAACTTGGTTAACTCTGTTTAGGCCTTGTTCTGAAGGCAGTACCATTCTCTTTAGTGTTTAAAGTAAAGTTGAGTATGAGGTCACTAAATTACTCTTCTTGGTGGTCAATTAATTAATGCTCATCATAATTATGAGGTTGGATTATGATACCTAAAGAGGTAATCACTGGACTGCAACATGCTCATGTGAGTTCTCTTCTGTCCTCCCATCTTTTTATGAGGCTCATCATAGATGCTTCTATATTGGACTGGGAGCCATCTTCACAAAATGTTTACTGGAGTGGAGGAATTGTGTTGGTATCTTACCTGATAGTGTGATAAGACTCAGGATATATTTAAAGGAACTTGAGTGAGCTAGAATCTTGAATTCTCTTGAGTATGTTATTTAAAGATCCAACAAAGTCAGTCATTTCTATCGCCATGCCCTTCGGTGGATTCAACGTGTATATCACTAACTTAGTTTTTGGCAGCAAGATTCACTTGAATGTGATGAGACATATGACGTCAACATGCTCATGTATATATCATTACATGTTATGTAAGTGCAGCTTGAATTGCCACCTTTGGAAGCCGAACAGCATTGCAAACGTGGAATTTATATTTTTTTATATCTACATTTATTTTGCAGTGTGCAGGTTCCAGGCCAGAAAGCATGTGGTTATGCAATGATATTGTTGCTCAGCATATGCGATGCCATCACAATTATGATAACAATCACATATGATGCGTTATGACATCCTGTTGCTACATGAGCACTTCATTGCTGAAACCCATGCATGTGCACACGGAGATCCCAACATGGAACTGACATATGTCCATTTGTCGGTTCCTGTACTTTTGTTGCACTCTTCCTGCATCCCGAGGCACAAGCTAAATGCAATAAAGAGAAGCACAAAGGTAGTATGACTATTCCTTTGTGCAATACATTGTATTGGCACCACAAAATGGCATTAAGCATGCCATTAAGGAGGAAAGTGTACTGTAGAAATAAAAATTCCATAGGACAAATTGTTGTCTCAAATCACCCTGCTCTTATGTTTAAAGGCAAAATTGTCAAAATAGGAGGACACAGCATGCAACGGGTGGATCCAAGACATGAAGGTGCTTAGCTCTGTATGAGCACATTATAGTGGATTTTTTCAGCAGGAACAGTCTGGAAGGAATTTGGTCTGGAGATTGTAACGCCACAAAGAACCCGTGGCAAGTACCATATTAATCACACATTATATGATTTGTACAATGTTTTGTGACTGTCCATGTATGCTATTGATAATTGCCTAATGTAATGACTATAAAGTACCTGAATTATTATTTGCCAATGTACTAATATTCAATCTGGTCTTCTGACAGGTGAAGGAGAGCCAGCAGTATCTGAAAATGGCCATGTGTCTAAGCCCCAACAGTCGCCCACCCATACTTGAATGAAGACATCAACAGAGATACCAATGCTGTGGGAAATGTTAATATTGATGAGGAAGGAGTCTCGCAGTGTTGGTTGTTGTTAAGAAGCCAACTGGTACAGGTTGGATGTCCAGAATGCTGCATGCCATAACTAAACTGTATGGGACAGAGACTTCCAAGTCATCTGCTTTCAACTGAAGGCTGTTGCAGCATGGCTATATTGAATAATGATTTGCTTACTTGCACATATTAGGAAGTTTGGACTAGTCAAATACCTAGACATTCATGTCGGGCTTAATTCTATGTCATCATGTAACCCTGGACAAATTACAGTAAGTTCCGCAACTAAGCTCTTGAGTCCACAACAATGTTAGCAACCGATACCCTTGGCACTATAGGTGCTTCGGGGTTAGTTGCAGATACAGGTAGTGGCTCTTCTGTAACCCTCCACTTCTGCAGTTTGCTTTTTAACATCCACCAGTGCTGCTACTACTGAGGGAGCACAAGTAGGGCGCATCTACAAGCGGGATGAAGAAGGGCCTGACACAAGGAAGAAATACAGCCTTATAACATTAAAACATGTACATTGCCAGTGTTGCACAACTTAATTAAAAAAATTCAGTTTCGCTATATCTTGTCTGTAATTCTTACATTGTGCAAAAAAAAAGTGACCTCAGGTTTGTTTTGCTTGTGGTCAACGAAGATGTGCAAAAAAAAAAATCTTGAGGGGTTGATCAATAGAAATTCAGTGAATTGAAATGTGTCTGAAAGAAAATATAGTGCATTTAATATTATTGATATGTATTTGTTCCGTGCCTTAGGGCTTCACTGCTTCTTGTTGAGGTATGAGACAAAGTTCATGGTGATCAAGGAATCATTTTCAGAGGCGGATTGGTACGTGGCACAGTGGCTACCTGCCGAGATGTCTCTGTTGGGTGTCTTACATGTTTCTTTAGCATAAATGATGCTCTTTGCTGATACTAGTAAGACATTGTAGATATTTGATTCTTTAAATGTGGTTTCATGAATCAGGTGATTGTCACAGCATACCTGGTGAGCCTTAGATCTAGATTATTTGCTGTATCACTGTAACTACCTTTATTGAAGTATAAAACTAGCTGCATTGAAGTAGAGCTGCTGCTTTGCATAATTTGTGCAATGTGTGAGCATTGTCCGTAGGAACAGTTACTATAAATTGACAGCAGTAGTGAAACATTTTAAGACTTAACGTGACATCCTATTCAAATATATTTTACAAATGCAAATTTTTTTCTCTGATTTCTAAAAACAATAACAAAAAAGTTCTAGCCTCATGTTTCTCTTTCAATGTCATGGTCTAGTGCGGCAGATGGACACTGCCAATATAGTGCTTGATGGTGTGCTGTTTTATTGGAGGTCCCAACTTAAAATCCCAGATTTTAAACCAAAGTCTCAGCTGCCTAATCAGGTCGATGTTAAATAAAGCTCATGGTGCTATTTGAAAAGAGAAGAAAGTTTCTTGGCTATATATTCTTCAGATAAAATTGGCCATTCACTTCATGCCTATTTGTAACGTTTTGCCTTCTGCAAATTAACTGATGCATGCACTGCAAACTATGCAGTCATTATTAGATTTTAAAGTAAATCCTGTTGAATGCTTTGAGACATCCTGGTGTGAAAGGCGTTATATCAAATGCAAGTATTACTAGATATTTATACTATATAATGTTCTAATCAATTATGTATTGTAAAGACTTTGGGAACATTTGCATGAATTATATATGAAAGATGCTATGTAACCAGAGATTAGTATTATCTGACTTCAATGAGATGAAATCTACCTGCTCTGATATTTGAAATCCATTTTCCTTACAGTGTCCGGACCAAAATAATGTTGATTTTTTTCAGTATAATAGATTCAAGAGGTTTATATGAGATTTGTTTGACATTAACTGGGAGTCTAAATTGCGAGATTCACAAAAGGATGGGTAAAGAGCGAATTCCAGATATCTTACGAATAACACTAGATATTTCCTCTAAGTGACTTTAAAAATGTTGGAATTGAGATTAGTATCAAAGTGAGTTCCAGTGCGTTAGTTCCAACACATCTGAGATTGCTATCTACTAAGCCTTTTGCAAATCTATTTCAGATCCTCGTTGTGTCCCAATCACTACTGTCTTAAGAAAACCCTAACTTTGCATGTGCTTGATAACCTAAATATCTAGACAATTGAATGATTATCCATTGAAATCTGATGCTAATCAGAAATCTGAACTGTTGAATTGCATGTTTCTTATCCAGAATATTATAATGGTTCACCGTGCGAGTCTAACAGCGGATTGACCTCTTTGCTGAGGCTGCCTCTAATTTGAATTGTTTGGCTATAATGCTGTCAATATAAAAGCAAAAAGAAAAAATATAGGAATGTAGGAATCATATTTTCAATAGATTTCCAAATTCCTGTTATTTTGCTGATTTGTTACAGTTTCACCTTGTCCAGAAAAGTAGAATTAGAGAACATGGCTGGCCTACGATTCAACGGGAAAAATTCAATTACAGTACCAATCTACGTGAACACAATTTTAGTGAGAGTGGTAAATCCATGGGACAGGCTCCCTAGGGATACTGTGGAGGCAGATAGTGTTGATTAATTCAAATGCAAATTAGCTAGATTTAGAAATTATTTGGGAAAACGTGAGTAATTTTAGGCATGCCATATATAGTAAGTGTAGTGTGCTTGGAAGAGCTGGGGAACTTTTGATCTAAAGTTCCCAAAGCTTTCTCCTGTGCTGGTAGATCAATCCATATAATTAATTTCTATTAATATTCCACAATTGTAGCATGCGAGTACCAGGATTAGATGCACTTTGGTCTTTTTTCATCTAGCAATTCCTATGTTACAGCTGTTAGCTATTTTCGATGGGATAAAGCTATGCCAATGATGATTTCCTAACCTGCGATTTTTGTTTCCACTGAAATCTCCAGTGGCTTTTAGTTCTTATCTCACCTTTTGCTTTACCTTCTGCTTTAGTGATTTTGCTTGCCACCACCCCATTTTCTTTGTCGTTGTATTCTTCCATGTCTTAGTGGTAATTTTCACGTATACAATTTTTGGTGACCATGGTGATATTCACCTAGGCACAGAAAGCAGAATGTTGTGTTGGATATGGGTAAGAGCCTCAGTTGCATCTGCAACTGTACTGTTGGATCCTGATTTTGAATCACAAGTCATTGTTTTGTTGATATTGGAGTGTTCAATGCTAGTATGGATATGAGATGGCCTGTTTCAGATGTAGATGATTCACTGTTAGATTCAGTGGATAATATTTATTGCCTGGAAAGAAAGCCCCTTTTATCTGATTACATTGTAAAAGCTTGATTTCATGTTATTTCATATCTAGCACCTGTAGTGCCTAATTTGGATCTCTCAAAACTGGCCCAAGCAGCCCATTGTCAGTGGTCAGTCTAAGACCAATGCCATTATCAGTATTGGCCAACAATAGGAGATCTTGATACCTTTAAGGCATTATATGTTATTGCACAGGCTGAAACACCAAAGCAGCTGCTTCTTCACAAGATCACAAAAGAGATGCAGATAAATAAAGTGTTTTGCTAGTGGATCTTATTATTTAAAAATAATAAACCCTCTTCTGGTTATAGCATAATTTAAAAATTATTCAATTGTCTTCCAGTTGATTGGCATAAAACATTGAATTCATCTCACCATTTAAGAGTCAAATCAACCCAACCCTGAATTACATAAAATGAAGAATAAAATAGATATTTGCATATGAACTGTACATATATTCTCATTAGTTTATATTCACAAATCATTTGTTGGATCTTAATTAAGGAAGTCTGTTCTGAAGAGAAATGTGTCTTAAATGTGCATTTATACACTGGGGTTACAACTTATGATTCTTAATGTCTGTGACTTTGTTTCTTCTTACAGAAGAGTAGCCTATCTTCCAAGTTAAGGCAAGATGTTCATTCTGAACCCCCCTTCTGGTAAGTGCATGTTACTAACTGTTGCTTACATTTTTACCAGTTTTAAAAAAGTTGTACTTGTTTCCTCTGGTTCTATCTTTTTGTTTTCTGAAGTTTTTCATTTTATGTTTCAATTTGTTAATGTCCGCTTTTCTGCTTTCTCCAGCAACTGAAGCGTGTACATTTCTCTCTTGCAGGCATTTCTTTCCCCTCTTATCCCCCACTTTCAAAAACTTTATGTACTTTTGTTGAGTACAATTTCCACTAGTTATGTAAACTGTTGTTATTAAAGACTATGTTTCTGGTAGTAGTGTTTTTGTAAGCTAGTTGTAAACAAGCAATGCTGCACAATCAGAATACCAGAGAAGCCTTGAAAGGAAAAGAAAGGACTGAATGACACGATACAGTTTTGTTTTGTTTTTTTTAACAAACTATTTGTAAAATACGAGTACTATCAAATATTTGCCAATGACTGGAAATAGTAAGCATTCTGCAAGCTGGTCAGCAAAAGGGCTCAAAATGGTGGTATATTGCAGCCTGGAGATCTGAACTTGAACCTATTTGTTTTTATTGAACTTCACCCTTAACCACTCAGTTATCACCTTAAGTTATTAAGTAATAGCAAAATTATATTGGCTTTTAGCTTCCTCATGACCCGAGTGCCTGAAGGAACTCATTAGAATTAAAGTGGCATTGCTTTTCCTGGAATGCAAGGTGGGAACATCCATGCAAGGACTGGATAACAAGTGAGGCCTTTTCTGTTAGGGATAAATACTGTCCATAGAATGCAGAATGTTAAGGAAAGCCTTAAACGTTCATGATGGAGAAAAATGGTTGAAGTTGTCTTCTGGGAGATATCTTTTTTGGATATATGAATAATTTACTTGCAAGAATGCAGCGGAATGGAATGCTGTTTTTTTGGGAGGGAGAATGAATTATCATTTCAAATAGAGTGTTTAAAGTGTATATTTGGAACATCTGACTACTTAGATTGCTAACAAGCAGTTGGGAAAATGTGTTTTAAAAACCTAAATTTGACACCTACAATTATGAAATCTGGTTTGGCTGGAACAAGTGTATTTGGGATGAAACTTGTGCACTGGCAATAGGGCATGTGCATTGCAAACAGTTAGAACTCAGGTCAAGGACTATTTTTTCAAAAAAGGGATCGTGAATATGTGAAATGCTCTACCCTAGAAAGATTTCGAGCAGAATCAATAAGAGATGTTTAAAAGAGAGAGAGACAGATTCTTGGGTAATAGATGTATTAACTGGTATGGTGAAAGAGCAGCCATGGGGATTCAAACATCTGTAAAGTGGTGGAATAGGATTGCCCTGATCTCTTTCCTGCATTTTGATGATATTGGAGTATGAGTTTGCTGATTGATCAGGTGTAGACACAGCAAATGTTTGCCCCACCTTGAGCCTTTATTAGCATTGAAGAAATGCAACAGGGTAATGTTCTGTAATGGCTTTACCCCGAACATGCCAAGACAGCCCAATCTGTTTCTGAATATCTCAAAAGCCTGTGAGTAAGGCCGTCATTTTGTCTCTATTTGGAAATACTCTTTTCAGTACAAAGTAGAAAAGTACAGAAAAATGATACCTCTCAGTTCTATAGCCTTGGAGTGACTTTTTCAAGTACTGTAGCTTGTTCAAATTGCATCAAAAGCCTTGCTGATGACTCAACTGTTACCTATCTAAATTCAAGTGCACTTATTGCATTGCATCATACCGTTGAAAACAGTGTCTGAAATTTAGATAACACCTTCTGCTTCCTATTCTGTTGCCATATGAACGCTATATCAAAATGCAAGGATTCTTCTATCAGTTCACTGCAAAACATGATCATATACTTAGGAAAATCTAAATAAATTATATCAACCTGATGTAATTTATCTGCTCGATTAGTCATTATCTAATTCCAGTGGGAAACGTCATGAGTTTGAGTTGGTTAAAACTGGTTTAATGATGTTTGCTTGTATTATTGATTCCTGGCCAAATTAACATTCTAGAAAGCAAAGATGGAAAACAACTTGAGTGTAATTGTTAATCGGATTTTATGGATCCTCTATGCACCTGGATACTGACATGCTAAACATTTATTTTGTCACCTCCCGACTCTACTTTTTAAATGTCCTCCTCACCGGTCCCCTCAGTTCCACCATCCACGAGATGCAGCTGATCAAAACCTCCGCTGTCTCCATAGTCACCTGTTCTAAACTCCATCCCCCATCACAACATTTCTAGCCTGGATAGCCAGTCTGATCCACCGAATGCATCGATTTCAAAATCCTCACTCTTGTTTGCGAATCCCTTCATGTCCTTGCACCTCTTTACCTCTCTGATCTACATACAACCTGCTGCCTCCACTAAACTAGCTCCTGCCTCCTGCTTGTCCCTCATGCCCTCCATTCCGCCCTCTGTCACCTTGCTTTCAATCACTATGCCCTGAAACTGGAACACTTTTTCTCCATTCCTCCCCCTTAGCCCTCCCATTTTAAGATCGCGGCTGAAGACCTTCCTCTACAACCGTGCTTACAGTCACCTCCCTCCCCCCGGCTCGCCATCGTGCTCCACTACCGTCAAGTGCTCTGGCAATCTATCCTATGTGAGGGGTGATATATAAATGCAGGTTGTTCTTGTAGACTAATTGATTCCTGCATCACGAACATCACTACAATGTTTGGCTACAACTTACGTATTTCACTGGATGAATTATTAAGTTATAAAATGATAGATGGGTACATGATCAGTAAAGGTGAAATAATTAATCTTGTTTTATCTCTATCTAGGCTGGTGTAGATTGCATAATTTTCTATTGCTGCATTAGTGTTCTAAAAATAAGTCTGATAACTTGAGTTTAAGCAATCAGTCTGGTTATTACAGTTTCAAATCTGGAAAATTTGAAATCTGGAAAATCTGGAACTCCCACCTGCATTGCAACCAACAGTAAACATTTACAAGAACCAACAGAAGAGCACAAAAACACTTAACTGCTTGTACAGCTGTTTTAGCCATGATGTACTGTACTGGATTTCCTGTACACATATGCAGAATATTTCTGATCAAAGCAAGATTTTGCTTTAAATGTACAAAGAATTGGAGTGTCCAGTCTCCACAGCCCAGTCCATCCCACATCGACTACAGAAACCTACTGAATCTACTTTGGGAGGGATGCGTATTAGTGACATGGATTTCTTGGTTTCATTTTTTTTAAAAACAGCAGTTTGTTCATTTTGCTGCTTCTTAGTTGTGTTGAATGCTGAAATGATGATTAATGAGTGAATGAACACCTAGCCCTGCATGTATAATGTTATAAAGTGATTTGCTCATTGGCTTTCAGGCAAAATCATTATACATAATTTAGAAGAAAGGTGGGATTTTAATATTGGAAAGGGAGAACTAATCAGTTTCAAACTTTAAGCTCTGTTATAATTTCATTTGAAAAGATTTTACCAAGGAAATAAAAAATTACCTGGCGAGTCACTTATATGTTTAATAAGCAGAAACATGTTTGTTTTCAAATTGTTTTACTAATAAATCACCACCTTCTCCCACTGCTTCACCAGTATGAAAATTGACAAATCCTATTCTGAAATCTGATCATTGCTACATTTGGCTTGAGAATCAGTTTCAATTAAATAGATTATATATGATAGGATTCCATCTACCAAATGAAATGTAACCGTACAATTCTTATGTTTATATATATTTTTAATTTTACATTAATATAATCACTTATTGTTTTGTATCAATTTCACATATAGTCTTTGAGTTTTAAACACTGCATATAGAATTAATTGAAATCCAGTATGTTACTCATAGATTATCCTATTTATTATTTTAGCAATAACACTTGGGAACTGTTGTCGAATAATTTTATGGCAAGGCATTTTAATAGAAATTAGTTTGATCCATTAGCAAATATTATCCACCCACCCACCTGTTTTCAAAGATGTTCGTTCATTTTCTGAGGTTTGAAGTGTTTTTTCACCAAACTGCTTTAAATCACATTAGGACTGGAAAATATTTTAGAATGACTCAAGAATTTGTGCCTCTGAAGACTTTGATCACAAGTTTATTTTACTGAATGGGTGGTATATTCAGTAAATATAGAATTGCTAACATAGAATTAAGCAATGTATTGCCTGGAGAAAGAACAGAGAAAAAGAATTTAAAGCTAACTGCTTTAACATTATAATCAACCTTGAAACGCAAAAGAGCAGCAAAAAAATTAGATAAATCTAAGAGTGGTTGGATGACACCAAGTTTATACAACCTTGTGATTCTGATAAAGGTTGTTATAGTAGGAGACATTAAGTGAAATGTATTTGAGAACCTGTTTACAATTGTTTAAATGTGTACAACTTGAACCCATACAAGAGGTAAATAATGCTACATGAAATGCCATATCTTAAAAGTTAGCTGACGGGTGCTGTATCGAGTGTGCCACAGGGGGGTAGATTGCAACTCTGTGCTTACAAATTCCTCACATTTTCAGTATTTACCTTATCAGGCTGCGCAAATGAATGGAATCTCCATATTGAGTAAAAAAAAAATCTCTTAACTGGTTTTTGTATCTTCTAGCAGTGTTTGCTATATTTGATGAGGGAATGGTATTGGGAATCAAATGAATGAGCAAAATAAATGTTAAATTTGGGAGGGAATAATTGTTCAAACTTATTATTTAAAGAAACATTCCTTCCTACAAAATATAAAAAATATTTTGTGAAATATAAAAAATACAATTTCTCACATTCCAGACATTCTGAACTTTGTTTTTTTAATAAAATTATATTTGATGTATCTTAATGCTAAATTGTGAATAATTCATAACTGCCATTTTCCTGCCCTCAAAAATGGAAATGATGTGCTGGCTGGATCCTGACTTAGCGTTCTGTTTAACTCGTTCTGTGCCAGGCTGGCAGAAGAGGTAAGATTACATTTGTAGTATGGGATTCTTTAACTTAAATGATGCATGCAATTTGCAAGTTTACGTTTCATTTATTATGAGTCAAGAAACATAGTTTGTAATCTTCTTGCATGCTGCCTTTGAAGACAGAGGTGAAGCAATCCTTTGCTCAGGATTGTTGTGTATCTCACCTCTTACAGTGCCACTTTTCTGTGTACAGAAAAAAATGCCAATACTCGGAATTACACAAAGAGAAGAACATGGTTGCAAGTGTAACTGTTTCTCATTTACTGGCCCTGGCAAATTTTGGGGTACATTCTGCTCATCCACCATGAACTGTATATATTCTAGAACTTTTCATTATCTCAAGGTGTTAACAGTAAAATATTCCATGGATTTTTTTTTCATTCACCTTTAAAATTGGTTTCTATAGGTTACATCATCCTTCGTTTATTTATTTGTAACTCATAATGTTTCTTTATATTTATATATATATGTGTGATGTGCTTTTGGAATAGTTTAAAAGTTGATATTTAACAGTTCGTCTCATTTCAGGTAGTTTTCTGCAGAATCTACCAATGATTGACTGACTGGGAACAGCTATGGCTGTAAAGTTGGAACATAATACTGTATACAAATAGATTGAGAGTGTCACTAGTAAACGTATATTACTTATTTACTTTCAAATTGTCGTAGTAGCTTTTGTGGAAGGAATATTTCTTTAAGATGTGTCCACTAATGGACTTACGGTTATAATTAATCTAAATTTTGTAAAGATAAAGAGGACAGCAACAAATTATAAAAATTAATATTACAGTATTTGGGTGCTGATATCCTTAGTAAAATTCTGCATTTATAAAGACTGCAAAAACCAGTGCTCTGATTTATTTAATTTGTTTCATGAATTTAAAATGCATTGTGAGTAATCTATGCCAGTTACATACTGTGTAACTGCCATCCTCGTGTGGCTCCACTGGCTCCCCATCACTCAGAGGAGACAGTTTAAGATCCTGGTCCTCACCTTCAAAGCCTTCGACAGCCTTGCTCCTCCCCATCTCTGTATCGTCTCTGTGACCTAATCCCCTGTCCGCTCCCTCCACTCAACAGGCTCCCGCCTGCTTCACATCCCCTGCCTTACCCACCCTACCATTGGCAGGTGGGACTTCACCCTTTGCCCCCACAATCACTCCACCTTGCCCCCTCACAAGACTCATCTCAAGATCCTCCTCTTCGACCATGCCTATGGTCACCCTACTAACTGTACCCTCCTGTTCTCAACTACCAGCTCGGGTGCAGATCCCCTGACTGTCCGGTGCCTTAGGACGAGATCCTGACGTGAAAAGTGCTATACAAACATAATTTGTTGTTGTGGCCATAGTGTGCCAGGTTTCTGATGTTAGGCCATCTTCACAAAATGGATGTTGGTCCTTCAGTTGAATGTCATACGATGACTGTTTCTTCACTTGTTCAAGCAATTTCTTATTTTTTTTAAATATGCAATACAATAGGAAGCCAAATCACATTCAAAGAGATACAACCTTTTCTGCTTTATATTTTATATCGTCTTTTACAGCCAAGGCATAAAATATACTTTGTAAAAATTATGGCAATGTAGTGAACAAGTATAGTTGCTGTATTTTTACGAGAAAAAATGACATATCTGTGATAATTGTAAGTGTCCAGATCATATAGCTAGTGTGGTGTATCTACTATTATTTGTAGCTAAAATGTTTACTAATCTTTACAGTTATCTGCTGGAGCTAGAGTACTGAACTGACAGTTGTGACAATCTTATGACATGTTAAAGGAAGAATCTAACATTGATGCAATATCAAACTTGTAATTATAAATATAAAGCATTTATAATTTGTGGAAAATCATCTTTTAATACATTTTAGAATTATGGGATATTCAAATGAAATATGCATTGAAATCTTTTGCTTGCCAGTTTCTCTGCATTGTATTCTAAAATTGACTGAACATCACAAACTAATAGCAGTAGGAATCCTTCAATTGGTCTCAGCATCCTAAATTTGGGAGAGGGAGAGGAAATTGACTTAAGTTCCTGCTCCTGATTTCTATCCAGCTATCCCTTCCTGCTGTGATGCATGTATGGATGTTGGCTACAGACAGGATATGCTCCCCTGAGATTGACTAGCTTGCAGATACTCCTGACCAAAGTTTACTCATGAAAAATAGCCACTTGGTAAGCACCAAAAGTGAAGTTGGTGTCCCTGGAACTGTACCCTAGTCAAAAGAGTCCGATCCTTCTGGAGACTGGAAACAACATTGGTCAATGGAAAATGGAAATGAAGTCTTTCTTCCGCGCACGCTCCTTATACACATTCTTATCCACTTGATCCACCTTTGAAAGAGAAGACTGTGGGACTTTGAACTCCTAGGCTACACTGATGCTCCAGCAGTCGTTCATTTATGACTGTTTCTGGGATATTGCTGGGCACTAATTGGCTGTCATTTTCGTTTACAAATACACAATCACTACAACTTTACAGTAACGGGATGTTTCACTGACCTGAGAAGATGCTATATTGAATGCGGATAGAAGGATTATTATGCTGTAATTGTTTATTTCTGAGAAGAAATGGGGGAGGGGGAGAAATCACAGAGGAAATGGTGAACACTACACAATGCTGAACAAGCAGTGGCAACAATACTGTCAGATACCAGTGAGCTTTGGCCAGATTGTGGTGCAGTGAGTGCTTAAAAGGAAAGAAATAACAAAATTAAACATTATTTGTTTGCTAACATTATGCTTTTGGATCAACAAGTAATCAAATCCACAAATTAACTACAACTTCAGGAAGATAGAATTACATATGATACATGTTTGAGTTTTTTTTAGCATGACCTTTTTATATTAAATTGATTGTTTGGGATTCTTTGTAGGGAGGATGAATGGACTTCTAATCGGTTCACATGAGCTGATTTCTCATTCTGTGATTGATACACGTTTGGCAGTTTCCCAACATCTGAGGAGCACATGAAGGCTGATTTTGAATGATTTGTGTTTGGTTTATTATCATTTTTTGAACCAATGTAACACAAGTAGCAATTTAAGTTGACAATTTTAACTGCCTGCCCGGTTTTCCAGTGTGTTAAATATCTAGTTCTTGAGAAAATGGCACAACACTTTGTGTTGTTTGCATTAATTAACCGGCCAATACATTTATCAACACAAGTTATTCACTTCACTTTATCTTCATGTAAGTAGCTTTGTGTTGATCTGGAACAGTGCTTTACAGATTAGTAGAAACATTTTGTTATTAAATGGGTGATTTTATATGTTTGTTCACATATGTAGGATTGGCGAAAGAGAATTAAGGAGAAAAAGTATCATTCAGAAATGAGCATTTTAGACATGAACTTATTTAATTTATTTACTTTCCTGACCATTTTACAATTAAATTGAGGTAAAATTTCCAAGAAAAAAACTAGAACTCCTTGCATACCAATTTCATTTTCATCCTGATTTGTTCCATTTCATTAATTACTTCGCTGTTTCAGAACATGACAACAGGTATGCATTTATTGTGTATTATCTTTCTGAATTGGGGTAAACAACAGTGGGTTAAATCAGCTGCAAGAGAATTCTCCGGGGAAATAGAATTTTTAGTAAACAGAAAACTCTGGGTTTAATTAGAAAACAATTTTGGGAGGAACATTTTTTAAAAAAAACTAAAACGTGAGCATATCCCTCTTTAAGTTTCTAAGTTTGTTCTGATTTGTGGTTTCTCCTGTTTCTCTCATTTCCCCATGTGTTTGTCTCCTCTATATTAAGAGTCTATTTTGGAATGGTTAGATGGGAAGCCCATAGTTACTGTCATACTCGGGTTTTCTCATCTTGCAAGGGAAATCCCACCTGCATGGTGAGACATTGTGTAGTTAGAAAACATTGGCAAGGGAAGGAACTGGAGAATCTCAGGTGGAGTTATCGAGGATCTGAATGGAGAGATTGTTGATGTTGTGGAGCAGATGGGAGAAGGAGGATTTACCATCCCCGTTGCCCAGAATGAGAATTTGCTTCAGGATTTTATCAGTTAATTTTTTTTGTATTGCTCATTTCAAGGGTAATTATTCATTCTTCTAGAATTTAACTTTACACATACCTTAGCTATAGTCATCCATATTGGGGTCACTTATGTTTATATATTTAGTATTGATACCTTGAATCCCATCTATAAGAAATGATTTCTTATTTTTAAACTATTTAATGTTATTAACTAGTTTAGATGATGGTCAATCCCACTTATGTGCATCTCTTTTGAGTTGAAATGTTTATTTTAATCTCAACTCTTGTGCGGTAAAATAATGAATGTGCTCAATTTTCAATTTAAAAGTGGTTTAATGTAACATTATAGTAATGTAAGTACCCCCGCTTTTAGTTTATAATTTCAAGAAAAGTATTCCATTAAAATGAGTTCATGGGAAAATTGTCTTTCTACGAGTCTTTTTTGGAGGATGGGAATACCAAATAAATATTATTTATTTTCCAGCTTCTAGTGTCAGCATAGACATTTCTCAAGCTAATTGTAGTGTAGTTTAGGTGCAGGTGAAGTTGCCCAATTCTCATCCAGTGGCAGCGTGCCTTTACCCTAGTCTTACCACTACTGCACCACCATAACATTTTTCCATTTCCCACAAAGGCTCCTAGGCATTACATTACAAATTTAGGTCTAATTTTATGGGAAATGTGCTGGGACAATGTCCACTGGCTGGGACTACCAAAATATGTCAGAGTGAGACAACAATTTTCTACTGTCAATCTTAAATTGCAATTGGGGGTGGGGGAAAAAAGCCAATATGTAACAGGAACTTGTGCTCAATACAGTAAAAGCCTATTTATCCCACACCCGATCAACCGTAACTTCTGTATAACCTTTATTTAAAAAAAAAGGTCCACATTCGATTAACCGGAATTTATCCATAAAAATCCATAAAATATTTATTTATTGTGCGTTTTCGTCCGAATGTCCGGCACGCGCTTTAACCAGCATTGGCCAGGTCCCGAGGGTACCGGATAAATAGGCTTTTACTGTAATTGCATTTTTAAATTGGTAAAAAAAATTAAATGTCTTTTTATTGAAGAATTTATTTGTGCCTGTTCTGTATCTCAACCTCAATCTACTTTCTGATTCCAAATATTCCATCATTGTCTATTAAGAAATTTTGGTAAATATCCAAAATTGCCCTTCATAGCTAACCCTATGCCCTCTTGTCCTCAGTAAGATCTTCTTTGAGACATCTTGTTTGGAGACTTACCTAACACTTCCTTTATGCAATTGGCTGTCATGTTTCGCCCACAAAATATATAGTGAATTCACTTTACAGTAAATTCTACAAAGCACTTTGAGACGACTCAAAAGACTTGGTAAGGCACTATAACAAATGCAATAATTATTATATTATTAATAATTATCATTTGCCAGCAAATGAATTAAGAGTTTCACATGTTTCTGACTGGAAATATCCATAATCAGTGCTCGTGTTTTTCATGCAGCATAACAAAAGCATAAAATGAAAAAATCCCCAAACCATGTGAAACTTTTATAGTGAGGGATATAATTCACTTTCCTGAGCATTCTGCAATGATTCTCACTAATCCAACCAAATTTTCTGTAATACAGTATTTTTTCCAAATTGCTTTCCTTAGTGTGACATTTCCATGGTCAGTTTAGTTACTCATCATGTTTCAGGCAGCACTGATTAATTCAATTTACACTTTTTTTTAAAAAATGTCATATTGCAGATGTCTACAACGCAAGGATGTTCTCTCAATCACCTGTGTAGTGGTGAGACTTCCTAAGTCGATGGAAACTCATCTATAATGTAAAGGCTTTTTGAATCTTTTAGGCCAGACAAAAAATTTGAAACAAAATTCGCTGGAAACACTCAGCAGGTCAAGCAGCAAATATGGAGAAAGGAAAATTATTCAATATTTTGGCCTTTTGCCAGAATGGCAAAAAATTTACATTGTACCCCAAGGCAGAATAAACACATAATATCAAATGTGCTGGTCAACTTGCATTGTACTTTACTTTGTAAAGCTGCGGAGAAAGCATGAACTATGGGTGACTTGCAGAACTGTTCTTAGCTGTTAATGAACTGCTTTGAACAGTTGGTTTTAGATCTGGGTTTAGTCCTCTTACAGACTTACAAATGATACAACCCAATGTCAGAGACTTGCCACTTCCACATGCCAGGTTAGGTTCTCGGTCCTTTGTCTTTGTGTCAGTAGCTATGCAAGTTAGGCACGTAGGTTAACAGAAGACAGACCCTGCTTTAAGATCATTGTTTTTTTTCTGTTAACAGCTTACCCCCACTCCTACACCAGTATTAGTTGAAGCCTGTAGATATTCCAAAAGTGAATTAGTAAGGTTCTCCATAGGTTTCAAAGCTTTTATTCCTTCATGCTATAAAGGACCTCCAGCGCCTTTGGACGATCTCCGGACATGAAAGGCGCTAAACAAAATAATGTTATATCGATGCATATTCAACTTTAAAATTGGTCTTATCCTCATTGCATATCACTGTTTGCTCAGTCTCACTAGTGGATATGGTAGTCATTCCCACATCCTCCAAATTTTGTTGTCTCACCCTTTGTGGAACATCATAAATTTGATTTCAGGAAAGCATATCAGGCTTTCTTGACTTCAGTAAAGGTTAAGAATTGCATAGAAACATCAAAGCCAGAGAGACTGGCAGCCAGTCTCAGTTGTCACTTATAGCTGCCTCAGTTTTTGTTTTCCTTTAGTATGGTTCACTTGGATATGGAGGTTGAACAAATGGGAAGAATATTAGATGGATCTTTCTTTAGTATGATATTTATCCTATTTGTATGTGAATATTAAACTACATTTGAAGTTCCCACCCTTCTCATTTCTCTCTCTGATCTGGAAACCTTGGAGACTATTTTGTGAGTATGCAATTTTGCCCCATTATATTAACTGTTGCCACCACCTTCAGAAATACTGAGGTGTAATATGAAATTGAGGTCTATGTGCATTGGTGTCTGGGAGGAACCAAATGCTCACATGGTTACTGCTGGTCATCCGACTCTTAACAACTCATAGTTTTTGGATAGCAAACATTTTGTTCATGTGTAGAGTTTAAGCTTCATTCAAAGAATATGAAGGCAATACCTACGGTAGGTAATGAACATTTAATTTGTGAAAGCCTTGGGTACTGTTGTACGATTTAGGCAGCTTGCTATCTAATTAATGATTGTCACTTTGCGCAAAGTGTAAAACCATTGCATAATAGTTTATTGCAATAAATTTTTTTCCACAGCTGATAAATGCAATTTATTCTATTTTGCATATTATAAGGATATTTACTGAACTTGAGAGAAGTATCATTTAAACAGATGCCATTTTATGAAGGAAAGAAAACCTAGTATTCTGAGTGGGGTCTCTGTACAAATTGGTTTAGCAGACATTTTGAAACTGTAGTGTTGGCTTCTGTGTTGCTCTGATCTGCTGTTTTCTTTCAGATCGAGAAAGACTTGAACTTGGCTGGCTTTGGAAAACACGTGAAGTGCAGGGTGCAAAACACAATAGTAGGACTTGAACCTTAAGCCTTTCTCCCACGTAAAGCTTAGCATTTAGGTATTTAAAAAGCACGCACATTTGAAAGTTGGGAAATGTGGGAAAGCAGAATGATGTCATTGTCCAATGGCTGGACTGGGCAGCAGGGGAGGGACAGAGAGAAGTCCTTAACCCTTTCTTTTGCATATATATATTATATATATATATCTGTGTGTGTTAGGCTTGGGGGAAGTTGCTGTGGAAATGGTTAAAAATTCTCTGGTTAATTAATTTGGGAATGTTCAAGAAAAAAGAATCTAACTCAAACTGTTAACAGTTTAACCCTCTTTCCATTCGTTACTGAAACTAAATGGTACAAAAGTCTAAAGAAACTAATCCTAAATAAATACTTTGGATTGAAAGGTTGATTGCTTTGTTTTTGTTGTTACATATTTCACAAAGCATGCAAAGGTATTTGTTTTTTCTTTGCAATCTCTGATGGTGAAAATTGGCAGTGGAGGCCTAGAAAACATCCAGGCTCTCAAATATTTTCTAAACAATTCTCCACTATCTCCTTTCCATCACTAGTTCATTCACACAGAAACATCCTTGTATAATGTTCCACCTGTTAGATATCAGGATTGGGGAGGTCAGTAGATTCTATGGTGTTTTACAGAAATGCAAAAATAATCTTAAGAATTTTGCATGTTCTTGAAATATTGATTGTTGCTTTTTTTTCCCCGGGAGAGTACATAGTGATCATTGATGCACATAAATTCAAGTTAATGGTGCTACATAGAATGTAGGCTAGCATCACCTAGTTAAAGATTTTTTTTAATGAAAGAATGGCTGAAATTCTTGCATGTAGCAATTCTCTTAATTTTTTTAAGCAAGTTAATAAATTATAGTTTTTAATCTTTCTTTAAAAATACAGGTTAAATACGTCAATATTTGAAATGGTCATTTCCCTTTAAAAATATCAGGATGAATATTGAGATTTAAGTTTCTAATTTAACACTTTACAATATATTCTGTGAAGTGGTTTCAGACGTCTTGATGACATGATAAGGCACTATATCAATGCAAGATTATTATAGTATTATTATTCTGTAACATTGTCTGCTTTCACATGGCTAAAATATGGCTAGCAGTTTAAATTTCACATTGAAATTTCCTTTTTTTTGCAAATTGAATGATAAAAATGAATTGGTTCTTGGAACTGGATACTGGAGAAGTATATTTGTTAAACATGCGTTGTTTGGAACCAGTTTTCCATTTAACTTTGATTAGCCAAAGATTATTGAAATACAATATACAATTGATATTGCTCAACAGAGGGAAACATTCTAAAATCTTGATTCTCAAAATAAAATAATTTGATCGGAGCTAAACAAATGTTGTTTCACTGCAAATGAAATATGACTCCCTTGGTCCACTGTCTGGTGGATTATTATTCATTGAATGGAAGAAGGTTAAACATCTGAATTGGGACTACACTAAGAATCAGTGCCTACAAGTGTTAGTTATTTCAAATAAACCAAGCTTTGAAATGGTCATTGTTCTTCTTAGAATTTGTGGGACCTTGAACCTTCTTCTTTTTGTTGCTTTGTTCCCTTATTTATGCCAATTTGGATCTTTATGAACCTGGGTCATTTTGGAAGCAAGTAGATATCTTAATTACCACCAGTGACCAAAACTCTTCTTTTAACTTCGAAGGAGACATCGTCATTTTCACATCGATGCCAGGGCTCAAAGTAGCATGCATTTGTCCAAAAGAAGAAACTTACTTATACTATCTACCCACTGTTAATCAAAACTGACTTGTGTCAGCCTTCCACCATGTTGACACTTCGGGGAGCAATCCTGGTGTCGCAAACAATGCCCCATATCTACTTGAAAGAAGCTGAAGGTTTTTAGACCCAGGACATTGGTTAAGCATGAGAAATAGTCGCACACAAAATTAGTTTGGCTGGATTGCATACAAATGTTCTACCTTTGCTTAATACATTGAGATTATGCTAGAAAGCTTTTAAATTAGGGATGTCTTGATATCTATATTTATGACAATAAACACAATAATTGCAGTGCCACCTTTCTTTTTCATGCTGATAATCATTTGCCTCAATAGCAATGTTAATCAGGCATATCAGTAAAAACCCATTTACTGGGACTAATATTTTCAGAAAAGGTTCGATATTGTGATTCCTGAAATAGTTGTTCAATGAACCTTTATGGTTTAACGTCAGTGGTATTCCTCAGTATTGTTAATCTGTGATTTTAACATTATTATCATAATATTAACAAATCATATCATGACATCCCTATTAAATTGCATTGCCACATGCCATTCTTGGTCCAGCCAAACTGAAGGCTGCCTGTATCAGCAAATTTAATGTCTGCGTCATTTTATACACAACACTCTTCTGATATGAAATCCTTTCTGTGATCCATAGTGTAGGTAATAGTCTGCTATTGGCTACATTCCTTTGCAAAGCTTCAAAATAGGTTTGACTATTTGGTCACTTCAGCTGCAGGCTAACGTTTCCTACCAAATTCTTGAAATTAGTAATGTGTTGGGAAGCAGGAAATCAGCTAGTATTTTTTGAGATTCCTCATTGATGAAGAGGGGAAAAAAGGTCACATTGAAATGTAATGCCTGTCCACAACATTTCCACACTTAGGTAGACCAAGTTCCTTTATTCCTAACAGACTGTAATTCCCATTTTATACTGAGGAATGCATTGTTGGCAGTTTAGCACTTTATATTCAGTTTCTTTCCTCTATTAACTCCCTCCCGCCCCCTCTCCCCTTTCCCTTGCTAGAGATGTTCTAGAAGTAGCTGCGATGATTTGACATTACAGGTATCTAATTGATTGTGTTTTTGGTCTTAGGTGTTTTCCAGTATGCTAAGAAGTTGTTTCTTAGTGAGCAGGCAGGCCGGGTCCAACTTCAAGAATTTGCACGCAAGAACGCAGCCAATGCTCTTTCCCTTACAAACCTGGTGATGGGACTGTCTTCTATATTGTGTAGTTTAAATGGGTAAGTACTCGGTTAAACCTGAACAGTACTCGTGGTTAGTCATTTGTATTATTTACAAGTTCATGTTTTTTTCAAATTTAATTGGAAACACATCATTACCAAATAAATATTTAGGAGTTGATTGCCTAAAGTACCAGGGCGTAGCTATGCTGTTATTGGTACTTGGAAAAGGTGCCAATTGTGTTTCAAGTTAAATGAATGTGATGACATGGCAGTGTCATCATGAGTGTAGAGCGTGGGATATACTGGTTTGGGCAAGATGCAGAACTTTGCATTGGCATTTAGCTGATAAAAATGGGATTTAAAATACCCGTAAACTATCAAACCAGAGGTGATCGAGCATAGACTTTTATGTTGATATCTTCCGATGAAGTGAAATAATTCAAAAGTGTCAGAATGAAGGGAAGTTGACATGAAGCAAGGAATATGAAGGAAATATCAAGGATTGACTGGCCCATAAATTTGAAATCACTGATTTGGTCAGGCTGATATGAGCCACTTTCTCGGAAAAGGAGTAGGATTGCGATTGCTTGGGATTCTCACATGAAGTCAAGGCATTAAAAATGGGATTGGAGCATTTGGGTTCCATTCTTTTATAACTACGTTCTGGAAAGCTGTGTTTTGGGCTGAATTAAAATATTATATGTTTGTACGGTTGAATGTGAGGCAGGCAATACACTTTAAAGTTGATATATAACTACTAGAGGATGGTAGTACAGCCCCATTGCTATGAGAGATGGAGCTGTTCATGATCTGAAACATGCATCACAATTGAGTGGGATTTGTTCTCACTTTTTCCACCTCCAAATGTAAAAAACATATGTCAAACATGGCTATTGTCAAATTTGGGTAAAATCACTGAAACTGTCAGGTATCAGAATGGAAACTTGGGGTAAATTCTATGTATAAGAATTCAGTTTCTATTCATTTTCTATTGTCCATCGGTTTATTCTTTCCCATTGTCACCGACTATTATCATACTACAATATTCATCATATATTTTAACACTGAGATGAAATCATACCAATGTAGATTTGTTCAAAGTCCTGTGATGTTTAGAATATTTGAGCTTTTTCACAATTTGTAAAAAGTATTAGGTCTGCTGTGTAAGAGCAATGTTGTTTGATTGATCTTGTCATGTAATTATCCTTTCTTGTAGTTCATTTGATTGAGTATGAGACATGAAAACAGAACATTCTTGTCTACTCTTTGCATCAAATAAAATTTAAAAAAAACATTCTTCTAGGGAGTAAATAGGGTTTCCTGGGGTTGATCTGGCAAATATAAACATATTCTTAACCATGTGGGATAAAGCACGTAGTATATTAATGGATAATGTGGTATTTAGAATGCCATTTACATTTAGATAGCACCTTTCATGTCAGATGCTATCTAAAGTCTCAAAGCGCAATGAAAAAGTGATGTGTTGCAACATTACCAATATATGTTGACATTCAAATGTCTGTACTGTACAGTCAAATGAGTTTCAAAAACTGTAATGACTTTACAAGGTTCGCTGGCCTTTGAGACTCAAACATGCATATCCAAACTGAGCCAGACTACTATTCGTCTGGATCACAGGTTGAAATGGTCTAAATGGTCAAAATATTGGTTTGAAGTCTGGAAGGGTATTCACTTAAATCTTATCTAGCAGGACTAAGGTGGACATTGGAGGAGATTGGAGGGAGGTGGCAGGAGGTTAAGTGTAGTTACAATGATAGTACCGGCGTTGTAATTGAATCCCGCGAGCAGAAGATGGCGAATATCTGCTCGTGTGACTCAAACAATCTGAGTGAAAGTCAATATCCGTGGCCACTATGAAGGCCAGCGAGGATGGTGAGGCAGATATTAAAAACATTGTTTGGTTTCGGGCACCGTCTGGCTAGGTCTGAATTGAGAATACCTGGTGTCTTATAAACTGGAGGTTATTGTACATGATAGATGTGTTTCAGTACAGAGACATGTAAAGTAAGTACGGACTTGTGGAATAAGTAACCAGAGACAGACACTGAAGCAAACCTTGCACATGGATTCAAAAGGTAAGGGTGTTTAAATTTACACTGTGATGTGTGCCAACTTCCACTGCTAGGGAATTGTGGTCTAGCTCTGCCTGGCTAACAGTGCTGATGTCCTGGAGTTCTGTGCTAGCAGAAAGTTTGGTATTTCCGGCTTTTGGTGCTAACTTGCTTTATGCTACTTTTCTACACAATGTGTACTTTCTGCATAATATGCATTTTTGCACAGCACACGGGAAGTGACATCAACAGTTTAATTGAAAAATCTATATTTCTTGAAAGATGTGTTGATAATTCAGCTTTCTACTCAATATCCTCCACACCTGAGGGAATAAGCTGAGTGCAGATGTTTGTCAAAACTTGGCGTAATTCCTGAGGGGTGTGGAGTATACCTTTATCTTGAAGTATTGAAGATAACTAGGTAAGTCATGTTTTTAAAGCTTAATGCAAATTCATAATATGTGATTATTTGTGAGGTATCTTTCAGATATTTTGTCCTTTCCTTGACTCCCTTTGCCACATTACTGTATCCAGTTAAGAAGGCAGTAAACTTCCTTGGCCTTTAACCTAAGAGAAGCCTCTGGTGACTGCCTTCTCTTTATCTTGTTCTTTAGATAATTGTGCAACTGGTCAAGTTGCTCTCCCCCACCAACCACCTTTTCTCAGCAATTTAAAGGAGACTTTTAAGAGACTAAGATCTATAGAGATAGATGTGAATGTTAGATTGAAAGATACCTTTACAGGTCTGGCTAACAGCATCTGAATGGATAGAGGGTTAAATTGATGTGAATAGACAGAGCACTGCATATGTACTGTCATGATGGTCTGTGATAGAGACAAGTGGTAGGTGTGTGTAGGATAGATATTTTAGGCCTTTGCTGCGCCTTTGGGCCCAAAAAGAGAACGGAAACCTTTGATCAGAAGATCTAATGAGTTGTTTTATGAAATCAATGGTAGATTTCAATGGTAGTCATTTCAATGGTAGTCCATGTATAAAAGATAGGCTGAAAGCTTGTTAGCCTTCAAACTTTAATTAAGCAAAATATCAAATGCAGGGAATGGAAAACTATATGAAACCAGTGGGGTTCACCATTTGGCTGCTGTGGGCCACATTCTCTATTTGAGTAATGTCCGCCGGCCACATGAGCAATCTTTTTGTGTTCGCCTTCCAGAAACGTAACATTTACACAACGCCCTTTTCACATTGGATGGACACACTGGAAGGACACCTCAAATCACTAGCCCTGCCATCTGGCCTGGATTATTTTCAGCCTTAAGAACAGGCAAAGCCCAATTTTTTACTTGTAAGAAATATCTTTAAAGCATTTAAATTCTGTTAGCCTTTCATTTAACAACTGTATTACTCTGCAGGCACCACTACTATGCATGCTGGCTTCTCCTTGTTGGGTTTCTCCTCGATCTGGCTGATGGAGCTGTTGCTCGGCGACTTAATGCGTGTTCTGCTCTTGGTAAGTTTGTGCCTTGGGACATCCTCCCAACACGAAAGGCGCTCTACAATTGTAATTTTGTTGTTGTGTTGTTTGTCTTATAAGCCTAGACTTTTAGATGTTTCAGGTGGACCCTATAACAAAGTAACATATTATGTACATTTTTATTTTTTATCGTAGCTGTTTTTCTAGATATCTTTGCTAATTTAAAATCATTTACAATTTAACGTGAATGCTTGATAAAAGAAATGCACTTTATGAACCTGTGGCAGTTTTAGGTGAAAACAAAGTCTGCAATCCAGACATGTTGAAGATCAAAACTAATGCGTAAAAAGTATGCAAACCAGGATTTCTGAGTAAGTCAAGGTGTTTAAACTGAAAACAAAATTTGCTGAGTGTTGTCTGCATATTGTACTGAGGATCTTAAGTTTCATACTGTTTATATGGCATCCTACAAGTGCCTTGTCACTGTGTTCCAATCTTTGTTCCAAACTCTGGAGCGATGGCATCATCAGTGATTGTAAATTCTGTGACATTTAATCCACATGTATATTCTATTCACACTTAAGGCACTGTATGTTTTTCTTCTTTTATATTCTACTGCGACATTTTCCCTCCATACAGGACTCTACAGTGAGGAAGATCTGCAAATCAGGCTGTAGAGTTTGCATAATTAGCATTACTGCTGTTGTTGGATCAGTTAACTGCTGAAATGCTTGCAGTGTTTTGAGAACTGCTTCCATTTTTTCTTTATCTTCCCCTTCCCTTCCAAAGAAAAGCATTTAGCCAAATCCAGAATTATATCAGAACTTCAAGTAAGTCCAAGTGATCGGTAACATGAGATTCGAACTGCAATCATCCAGTGAGACAGCAGCAAATTTCCTCATGATTTCTTTCTAAGTTTACTCATTCGTATTGCCCGCACTCTCTCTTTCTCAATCCTGGTGCTGTCTGGCAGCGGGAACGACCACTCTCACGGCCATCTGGGGGTGACTCGCTATCCAGCAGCTGCAAGATCTGACCGTTGAAAGGACACAATTGGTTGCCTTCCCGTTGGCTCGAGAAGGACTTCCTGACACACTGAGGCAACAGGAGGCATTATTCCCATTTTGAGCTGCTGTAATGCAAAGATGGTTCTCCAGGAAGGGGGGTGAGGGAGGGAGCTGAGGGCAAAAAAGTTGCGAATGATTTGTGGGCCAGATGATATCATCCCACAAGCCGGATGCAGTCGGTGGCCACCAGTTGGATCATCCCAGTCAAGGCTGACACTCCACAAACTGCGGGGGGTGAGGGTTGCATTGTTGGAGTTGCCATCCTTCTGATTTTATGTTAAACCGAAGTTCTGTCTGCCTGTTCAGGTTAAATATTAAGAAAATAGTTTCTCCTGTCTCCTGGCCAAGATTCCCACCCAGAAAGAGTCAATTATTCATTTCATGGCTGTTGAGGGAGAGTGTTGTGTCCAAATTGACTGCTGTGTTCACCCACAAATACAGTCACTATAGTATAGTCAATGATCAGTTTTGAGATATTCTTCCAGCATGAAAGGCTTCTTTCATGGTCTATTTCAAATGGAAGGATTCTTCTTATTAGGTTCTCCTCTAGTAAATGGGTGCAGATCGTGCTGCTAGCAAAATGCTTTGGGAAATCTGTTCATATACTGTCATTAATCTGAACTGATTTAGGGTGACTGATACGGTACTATAGTGTAACTGTCATGGCGCCAATACACCACGGGTACAGAATTGAAGGTAATTTGAATGTGATGCAGAATTCTATTAATAAAACAAAATTTTAAACTATTTTCTTAACTTTCAAAAGTTCTAGAACTTATCCCTTTGAATTAAAATTTGAGCTATGTTGGGCATATCTGAAATAGTTGAAATTTGACTCCTTTACAGAGGAATTGATTGTTAAGCTTTGTGCGTTTCTATTTTTACTGGCTAAACTGTTGAGTAACTCGGGTGGGAACGTATGTTTGAAGTTACAAGCTTGGCACACACAGCCAAAGGTATCATCATGGCTCATCGGTAGCACTCTTACCTTGTGACAGCAAGTTGAGGACTTGGAGGTGTCATGCATTAGATTTTAAATCAAGCTACCAGCTGCCTGTTTGGATGGACATTAAAAACCTTTCGCAATACATACTGGGAGTTTCCTGTGGTATCCTGGTGCCAACAATCTCTTAATTGTCATTCACTTCATAGCTGTTGTGGGACATTGCTATGTGTCATTGGCTGTTGCTTGCCTACAAAATGCATAATCACTATAAACTATACTTTACATTATATATCCTGTGATGTCAGTCACCATATATTATGATATCCTGTGATAAGCTTTTCAGATTTTCTCCTGACATGAAAGACGCCATATCAAACGCAAGAATTACTATTAAGTCCTTGAATTATAAAAATAACTGAGAGGTACTCCGAGTAGCAATTAATAGATATACATTTATTGTTACCAATGCCATACTTTATAATTATATATCACCTTTCATGCCAAGAGGACATCCCAAGGCATTTGGACAGTAAAAGGTTTTCTGAGTTAGGAGTGGATTTGGGAGTGGAGATTGGAGGATGACTGAAGAAGAAGTCTTGAAAAGGACCTTGAGAGAGGCAAGGAAAAGGGAGAGATGAAGGAACTCGGGAACCGAGTTCCAAAGAGTGGGGATAAAAAGGCTGAAGGCCCAACTGACGATAAATAATAATAATTTATTGAGCGGATTAACTTTTATGTAAAAGTTTATATAAAATAATTCACATGTGATTTTAGTTTGAGAGCATGTTGAGCTTTCTAGACTTACTCATTTCAAAGATTACGAAGCATGAGACAAGAACGGGCCATTTAGCTGAGCACACTTGTTTTGTTCTCATATCATGGATTCTATTGCATACATTCAGTCAGTCCTTTTAAGCAATGCAACCAGTCACAAATAAATCAATGATAGGGGTAGTCAAGCAAAATTCCAGCATATTAATGCAGCCTTACAACCAATATTTATAATCCTCTGGTATCTCGTGCATAGTTTCCAAGCAGTGCATGAATTACTTGTGAATATATTTGATCATCTTTATTTATCTTTATCCTTAAAACTTTCAATCACATTCTTAAACTGATATTTCACCAGCTCTCATTTTTCAAAGGCTTTGATTGCTCTAGTATTAACTGTTTTTGCTTGGAGTCTATTTCAAGTATCCAGTGCTATACGGAGGGGAAACATTTCTTATCTCTCACTTAAGGCATGCTAATTTTATACTCATATCCTATAGTTCTAGAGCTGGATGAATATCTGGTTAGGAACAAGATTGAGGGGTACAAGGATAAGTACAAATAGAGACGATCGAATGCTGTTTTGCAACGTGATGGTTCCTGACCTGCTGGACCATGGGAATGCCATGTCAAGGTAGGCATCCAGTCAAAGATATAGGATGTAAATATACTGGAGCTTTGCTTAATTTTACCTACGGTAAAAAAGGAAGTACATTTTCTCTGGAAATTGGGCAGGTATTTGCTCTGTGTAAATTCTCCTTGATCTTTGAAAGTATCGGCTTGACGAAACTAAGATGGCCATTTCTTGTTCCATCTTGTTCTGTGTAAAATTGTCAACAAAATCATCCCAGAATTGTGATACGGAATGCTTTGTGCCAAATTGAGTCCGAAGTCCGTCAGCACACAAAAACGGGTTGTGCTTTGGTGCAAACCAAAATAACGTAATCTGTTGTGTGCAAAGTGTAAAATATTTCTAACAGTATTTTCTTCCAGAATTGTTAGTGTCAAACGATGAACACAGTGCCCTCTTCAGTTCTTGCCGGCACTTTTCTTCTCTCTGGCCCTCTCTCATTCTCCTTTATTTTCACACTCCTTAACACTGGCTACTTTAACCAGAAACAACAACAGCAACAACGTTACATTTATAGAAAATATATCAATAGCATACTGTAGTACAAATATTAGTTTCCTTGGTAAAATGTCAAATTCATAATGATAGTTTAAAGGTTGCAAAGACCAAACACAATGTGAAATTACTTTTGGAGACTCTGTGTATGATGGCTCTGTATGTGTGAGTGTGTGTATAATACTATGTTAATTATCCTGGCTATGCCATACTTCTAATTTAGGTCCCCTAACAGTCACATGTATCCTTCGAGAGCGGAATAATTTCCCCAACCCCCATATATTCCTCATCGTTTTCGTGGTACTTACTGTTTTTACCATTACCAACATCTGTGTGGATCTGAAATTTACAATCAAGCTCACTTCTGTAGATTTTGTCAGTTAAATTTGTTCAGTAGTTCACTTGCCAAATTAATTTCTTCAGAACCTATCCTTTTGTATATAATATAGATATTAGTGTCTTAAAAATGTGGTGAAAATAATTATTACTGGCAGATGAATATGTTTGCAATAAGGGGACAATCATTGCGTTCTGGCTGAAGGCTCTTTCAGAGGACAAATTGTAGCAGCTTTTTTAGCCTTTCACATGAGATGTAGAACACAACCCTTCATTCAAAGAATGCTGACACTGTGCCTAGAGACATGTACAACATAAATAACTTGCAGAAATAACCATGTATGTAGCATCCGTCATGCTGGGTCGCATCTCAGAGCACATACCAGTGGTGGAGCCTGTGTGAGTCTGGGAGAGGAAGGAGAACACCATAACACAGTCGAATAGGAATGTTTTCAAGCGTGATCTGGAAAAGGTGCTGTCAGTCCCTGCGCCTTCACAAGAGGGCACGGGGACTGACAGCACAGTGAAATGGAAGGGATGAGGGATAAACAGGAGGCCAGAGGCCATGGGTTGGAGATTAAGGTTGGAGAGGGGCCTGGAGAGCTTTTGTAGACAAGTGTGAGAATCTGTGAAATTGATCCATTCTGTGGTCGGGAGCCAGTGGAGCCTGGTGAGAACTGGTGTGTGATGTACAGGTATTACCTACCTACTGCCACAATTTCCAGATGTTTCAGTTTGCCATATTTCTAATGGTGTGCTCAGCCATTGGCAGTCACACGTTTGATAGCTGACTTCTGGAAAATAAGTAATGTTTTTGTTTAAATGCAACATTGTAGGTTTATTCCAAGGTGATTTCTTCTGTTTCTGGTTCACCTCAGGTGTACACAAGACTTAAAAACAGAAATTGTTCTTGAGTGGAATAATTTGCATTTGACCAAGGCAGCTCTAAAGATTTTTTTAATGAGCATTGAGGCAGTTCATACTATGTACTACAAGTTTAACATTATTGCCTGTAATTTGATTTTCTTTAATGTATTCAGCCACTTCTATTATTATTGAACTACAGTAGTTTCTAATAAATGGAATTTTACCAATAGTTATTTTTATTGCAGGAGCCAAATTGGATGATTTTGCAGATTTCACCACATTTGGAATTGGAACCTCTCTATTACTGCAAGCCCACGGTATACTGGATAGCCTTCTTGTCATCTGCTATGTGATGTCAGTGTTTGCACGTCTCTGCTTCTTTTCTAGTGGTAAGAATTCACTTATTTTGTACTCTATTGAATTCACAAGGCTATGGGATATCAAGTACTATTATAATTGCACATTAGTTACTCGAAATACAACCAAGGGTGTATCAGCCTTGGGAAGATGTCCTGTTTTGCTGCTGTGATAGCTTAGCCACAGTAAGCTGTTTGACTGGATATCAGTCCCCAAGTCTGGGAAGTTGTCAGTCACAGTTGAGTGGGAAAGCACTGAAGCAAGGTGTGCATCGAGATCAGAAGATTGTGATTGTGAAACTCCACCGTGAGATTTTGAACTCACAGTTGAGGCTCGCACTTTAATGCAGTGCTAGTAGGGGTTTTCTGCAATGTTCGAAGTTCTATCCTTTGGATGAGCTGTTAAACTGAGGTCCACTCTGCCTGTTCAGGTTGTATGTTAAGGAACCCATCACACTTTTTGAAAAGAGGAGGGCATTTCTTGGCAGTGCCCTGATCAACAATCCCCCAAATAAAATTAACATCGCTGTGTGCAAATTTTTTGTTTGCCATATTTGCCTACAGGTTCACAGTTGCTGAAGTGAAGTCTGTGGAGCACTTTGAGATGTCATCCTAACATGAAAGGCACTTATATCAAATGTGTAGATTATTATTATAACAAACTGGATTATTTTGCCAGTGGTGTAAAGGTGGGTTTTAATTAACATTGAACTGTTGGGGCTGGTCGCTGAGAGGGAGAAAAGGAAGAAAGGAAAGACATGTTGTCAGTGTTATTGAAGTGATTTAGATATATTGTTTTCTAAAATTATGTAGGGTTTTGAATGCTCTATAATTATCAAATTACACTTTTCCCAAACATAACTAAGCAAATACCGTTAAGGGAACAATATGGTCTTTCTGAGCTCTGTCTTTGCCTTCTAACACACTTTCATGTTGCTATTTTTAAAAATTGGAGGCCATTGTGGGACCAATAGTCTTGTTTGTTGCTAATTTCTATGAGGTAAAATACCAGGCCTGTGTTTTTTAAATGATAGACATAATTTCCTTAACTTATTTGTTCAATACATACATTTCTATGCAGGATACTGTACCACTATTACTCCTGTTAGCACTAACTTCCTGTGATTTTTGTTTTAGGTATCCCATTTGTGTATCGTGGATTACCTTGCCCTTATGCTTCAGCTATCCTGGCCTGCACCTCTCTGCTGACTGAAGGAAACCGCTTCATTCTGCACACCACTGCAGTGGTGATGATACTGTTCATGACCGACCAGGGCAACTACCCCCATGACAAGGTCTTGGAGTCACAAATTTGGAAAAAACTAGTTTATGCTGGAGGTGGGTAGGACTGTCCAGTATCAATCATCACATTTGTGTTTGCGCAGAGGGTTTGTATTAGTACTTTTGAAAGGAGTTAGGAAAGTGAGGGTTGTGTCTGTGTTAATAATAATAAAAAGCAGATTCTTGGGGTTTGCCTTGTCAGGCAGCTCTGCATAAAAATGTGTCAGGTCCCCTGTCCAGGATAGTACTGTATATTATCACTCCCTGCATAATATCTTATGAGACAGTTTTTTTTCAGTGTAATAGGTGTTAATCTGGCAGGATTCCCCTCTCTGAGTCGGGTTGTGAGTTAAAACCTCATATCGGGACTTTGACCTCGGATAATCTTGGCTGAAACTCTAATACTGTGGATGGGACGTTAAAACTACGTCCCGTCAGCCTGCTTCAATGGACATTAAAGATCCGCTGGCACTTCTTAAAAAGAGAAAGGAATTTCTCCCAGTGTCATGAGCAGCAATTCCTCAGATATAATTGTTCATTTGTCAGTGGCTTGTGGTGGCCACGTAGTCATACTGATGTTGCTTTTTGATCATTCTGTTTCAACTCTTCCTCTCATTGTGAAGCAGAATTTACCAAGTGTTGGATTGAGATGTGTTGCAATAGGAATCCAAGGAATGCAATTAGCAGCAATGCTATTGCAACCACACATTGTCAGCGAAGTGAAGCTAACCTGTTTCCCAAGCTATAAACCAGTTCATGTTCCCTTTTATTGGGTGGAGGATCTTTCACTTGGTAAATTCCACCAACAGTGATAGAAAGAACCGATATCAAAACAACAAAAAGCAATGCCAATATGAATGCTTGGCCGCATCAAGCCATTTAGTTACGATGGAGTTGTTTTTGTTCACTCCTGACTGTAGGATAATTTTCTGAGTAGATTGGCTGTGATATTCGCCAGTCACTAATCTTGTACTTACGTGAAAGGCCTTTTATAAAAAAGGCTAGATAGAATAGCATGTCAGGTAATCCTGCCTCTAATTCTTAAACAAGACAGACAAGGATACAACCAGACACAACTCTAGCGAGGGTTCACTAATTTGCTCTCGACATAGCAAAGGAGGCACCGTTTGGCCATTGTATGGCATGATTAAAGACAAGAGCAATCATAAATTACATGAATAGTAATTCACACAACATAAACTTTGTATGATATTAATTGTCTTAATATTTTATTGGTGATTGCAGGAAAAAGGGTAAAGCCTTTAAAATGACAAAGTGGCTCCCTAAAATTACAAGAAAAATAACTTTTCAGCATTATCACTTTTGATTTTTAAAATAAGCATTGCTTGATGACTAGAAGTATATAAGCTATATTCAAATGGATTAAATTTTGAACATTTTTTTCTATTCTCTATTTGCCAGGTCTGCTGATGCTTTTTTGCTGTCCATTCTCGTTGGCTTGCACGTACTATCTCGTTTGGTGTTTCTCCTATACTCTCTTCCCAGCTGCTCTGTGGAGCTACGATGTTTAAAACAAGGCTTCAACCCTTCCCCTCACAGGGAAAGGCTGGCAGCAACAGTTCAGCCACCAGAGTTCAAGTGTGATTTCTTTATCAAATAACAAAAAGGCAGCCTCGCGCATGAAACTGTAGATCAATTGACCCTTTTGACCTAGAAATGGGCTGATATAGTCTCCTTTTTGTTCAATTTTTCTGAAAGTTATAGAGGTACCTTTTTATTTTTTTAATTATTTTATGTTGCATTTAATAGTTTTCCTAGTGACATGTTTCCTACGGGAGCAATCATAGGTACATGGTTTCAGTGTACAAATTGTTTTGTCTCCATCACTTGCCCCCCATTAAAATTAACAGGTGCAGAACATATTATTCCCTTAACCATTTCAATAGTGAATTCCTGGGGATAGAATTCCTGTACTTTAAAGAGTTCATTAAAGGTTTAAGCACTTTTTTTTAGCATACTCAGAAAAGTATTAATAATGCATTCACAAAGTATTCACGTGTGTCAGTTTCAAACTAGTCTTGCTAATAAGGTGAAACAAACCCCTCTATTCAGTTTCTGGTGGGGAGAATTGTGAAAATGCTGCCCTTTGAATCTTTTTGGCATTGGCCCTTGAATCTTCCATCCCATCACTGGCTCTTGACATCAAATTGGTGAAGGCAGATCGTCACCCTCAGATTGACTGGCAGTTTTTCAACTTTACTCAATGTTTCATCCATCAAGGCAATTAAAGGAATGTCTTCTGGATTTGAGCACTCGAATTAGCCCATGGTGTGTTTTCTGTCCTTAACAACAACCCGCCCTTATTTCACAAGATTGAACGGACGATTGGATGTGGTGGGAACCGATGTTGATGTACACACTGCAAATCAAAATGTTTTGGACTTATTAATGTGGTAAACTTGACTCATTTTTTTTGTTACCACTACATATAATTGCAGTGACAAAGAATTCAATATTAAGTAATTATTATTCCAAGGCATTGCCCTTCAAAAGTTCAAAATCTGTTCTATGAATTGCCTCACTGCCTGCTTGCAATGGATCTGATGCCAACATCAAAACATCAACATCTTTGAGAACTCCAAGACCCTGCATATGCCAACAACAATTTACATAAGAACATAAGAAATAGGAGCAGGAGTAGGCCATTCAGCCCCTTGAGCCTGCCAGGGAGACAGAGCTAATTCCATTTACCTGCCCTATCCCCATATGCCTTAATCCCTCTATCCTTTTGAAATCTGTCAATCTTAGTCATGAATATGTTCAAGATTGAATATGTCGTTTAGATTGACTTGAGCTTTTACTGGCATTGTAGATGGGGCTTGACCCAAACACTTTGAAGCTTTTCTTAGATATTTCTTTTAATATCAAGACACATGCGGATTCAGAGTCAGGTCATACCACTTGTCAGGATTCACAAACACCGCCAGAAACACTGGTGCCAAAGCCAGTGTAACAGTAACCGCATTCGATGTAAACCATGGACAACTTTACTGCATGATGGACATCCTCAGCCATCCCATCTACTGAGCTATTCTTCAGACGTATCCATAGAGCAGGATGAAAGATTTATTGTGGCAGTCGAAGCCTTTCTAACAATCCTTTGATGAATTTAATACAAAAATAGAAAAGATTCTACATTTTCCCATAAGACAGCTATCACGTGCGCGCTGTTTAGATGGTTCATCTCAGAGTATCTTGGAGAACACCTTTTTGAATATTTCTAGATCCCCAAAACATGAATTTTGCAGCAGCCAACCAGGAATATTACCATAGAAATTGGATCTTTTTTATGCCACAGCCTGAATACAGAATCAATGCCCAGTGCACCTCAGCTTGACCCCTCCATACCTTTGGAAACTAATCTTTTGGAAGTGTACTTGATGGAACTGATTCTGGAGTGTTATAGAACACATTAGCGATAGGATGAAGGCTAGCCTTGGATGTCCTGTTACAATCACCAGAAGGGCAGCTTTCAAACTGAAAGGAGACTAATCCCGTGAAATACCAGAGTCGCCAACTTGCTCACTTAAGACAGACAGAACTTTGTAATTTGAATCTTCCTTCACAGTGGTCTTTTTTTTGCCACTGTCCATCGGTTGCTCATGTCCTGAGTCAGGCTGGTGTAAGCCTGCTACAGATTTCCAAGAAATTATTTAGGAACTAAAAATCACTTCTTCCAACTGTGGCATTAGAGCAGCAACCAAATAACAATCTTTGAATCATATTCACTCTTTCTTGGAAATAATTTGTTTGGTTCACTATGATTTTTACACATCCTTTGTGCTTGAAATGCATGTGGTCACTATTTCTCATTTGACCAAGGATGTTTTTTTCTATCTTTATTTTTTATAACTCTTATTCAGAGCTTTGTTTTTTTGGTTGTGGGCTAAATAT
Organism: Hydrolagus colliei; assembly: GCA_035084275.1. NCBI lineage: Eukaryota > Metazoa > Chordata > Chondrichthyes > Chimaeriformes > Chimaeridae > Hydrolagus > Hydrolagus colliei. The sequence continues at coordinate 7,897,801 of CM068767.1, forward strand.
GATGTCTACCACAAGAGAGTTTTCACTTGAGATATTGGCCATTACCAGGATCTATTCCTCAGAAAATAAATTTATATCTACTTTGTTACTTTAAAGGGCGGAAGGAAAGCTTGCACTAACGTGTATTATAATGTAAAGTCATGTTGATTGGGAGTGCTATTGTTTGGGATCTTAACCTGACCAGTTTGAAACTGCACACATGATATTGCCCTCTAATTTGTATAAAATGTAAAAGGAAATGGGTAGCTGAAGTGATGGCATCTCCCTATATCATTTTTGTGTCACAACCAAGAACAGATCGCTCTGAGGGAAGGGGAGAAGGGAGTGTTAGAGCCCGCTGGTATCTGGAACCGGGCAACAATCTTCCTATCAAAATAGAGTCTGCATCTGTAGTGGGTCTTGGTAACATCACTGTATTGTTGAGTAAATAATACTTATCCACAGTATTAAGTACCTAACATAAGATTAAGAAAATGCAGGATGAGGAGATTGGGACACAATGGTGCTGACCACAACTGCTTCAGGATTCCGTATCTTTGTAACTAGAGATAACTGATGTTATCTGTAACTACTACAACACTGAGACCAGAGAGAGTAATGATTCTCTGACTGCTGCTGTATTTTGTTGCACAGCAAACATTCGCTGTTCTATTGGCAGACAATTCCAGCACATACTTTGAACCATTTTAGTAAGTTCTTAGTATTCAAGAAAACTGACAATGATCTATTTTCGCTGTTCAGATTCATTAGCTACTATCAAGGCTCTGCAAGTCTTGGCTCTGCAGTGCAGGACCAACAATAAATATCAAGAATATTGGTTATATAAATTAGTTAATCATTGTACTAGATGTGACAGTTGTTAAGTCTTCTATTCGTTTACTGGTGTTCATGGGTTTGAGTCTGGATTCTTTGCTTTGAAATGTCAAATTCCTCCTAGACTGCTGCACATCTAGTAAGTGATTAATGCACAGCTGAATCCTGCTTTAGTGCACAGATGTGCCACAGGATGTGAGTTGCACATCATGATACACTTTGTAATATGGAACAGTGTTAACTCTGAAGTAGTTATCCCATCACAAATCCACCATTTTGCTCTTGCAGTTAAGATACATAGCAACTTTTTAGCTCCAAACATGATTTTTGCACCTTTTACTATTAGCACAGCGTTCCTCGAATCCTATGCTGTACAGTGTGTATGTGGGGGGAAGCAATGCAAAGTATAGGATAGTTACTACACCTTTGTGTTGCGCATTTAAAAGAAAAGTCCTCCTTATTGTATTTGTTTGGAAACAAATGATTCCATTGAAGTGCTGACTGCTGTATAATATCTATTGCAGCAACCCTTCATCCATCCTTGTGAATGTGGATTCTAAGTACATTTCATTTATAACTCAAGTTCTATCCTTTCCTTATCCTGAAGGTGCATTTGTACCCTATGGATAATAAACATGTGTGATGATTCTTTGAATATACCTGTTATGTAAAGGTATATGAATAGAAAGTACACAACATTTGGTTCACAGAATCTATTCCTAAAGGAAAAATGGGAGAAGATAAGCACAGGACAATTTACTGTAAGGCCAACTGCCTTTTTTACAAATTGTAGTTTTGCACAAAAAAATTGCACTTTGAATACTAAACCCAGGCAAACATGTTAACTCTATGAGCATTGAATCTGCATCATGGGCACTGTGTGATCCATTACCGAATAATAGGTGTAGACAGTAATTGATAGATACAGGTTATTATAGTATTTTTGTTTGTTTTAAAGTTGGAAGTCAATCGCTCCAAATTTTGCCGTGAATTTGGACTAGGAAGAGTGAGATAGAGCAAACTAGGCTCCAGATTTCAGAACTAATCTAAATTAGTGTGATTGATTAGCACAACAATACATGTGTGCTTGCTTTTTTTTAAAATGGTAATTGAACCCCCTTTCTGATTTTTCATGTGTGTTAGTTGTACCATTTATCAGGTATTAATATGGTTTCAAAAGGTAAGAATCAGAAAATCTAAAAATAGTTATTATAGTCACACAGTAAAACCAAGAAAACCTCAGTGATGAATAAAATAACTAAATTAGCAAATGACTTCCCAGGTCATGAAAAGAAACCACTTCACCTCTCTTCCAATGCTAATATTATATTATTCTCCATTTGCATCCAATTGCTCAGCCGTCAGCCCTACAAGATCAGACGACGTGTGTTTGCCAAAAGCTGTAATTTCTATGGCATGTGCTATCTACAAACGTAAAGTAATCATAAAATATTGATTTTGAAAAATCTGATTTTTACCTTTTTGAAATATAATCACTAGTAATACCTGATGGGATACTATAAGTTGATGTGAAAGTTATGAATAAAGCACTTATGAAGAGTCACTTGTAATTATCTTCTTAAGGTGAATTTGTGATTTGTTGTATTCAATGGTTAATTTGAATAAACCTAGATAGCTTCACTTGTCCTTATCATCCTACTCAAACTGAAGCTTAAAGCCTAGCAATGCTTTACCAAAGGTAATTTTCCATTTCACTCAGCTAAGATATCCAAATACATTATAAAATACAACTCAAACCAGTTGATGATGACATCCTGCTTTTTAAATAATCTGTGGCTGCTATAAATATGCTTTCAGTGCTCAAAGGGTTAAATCTAATATGTGATTGTAAGTGTATTAATTTTTGCTTTGGAGTTATTGAACGTGGAAGATATCTTCAGAATAGTGATCGAATTCTCAGATAGGTTTATATAATTAACACATACACCCACTGACAACAACAAATTACATTTGCTGAGCACCTTTCTCATCGGGAGGATGTCCCATGGCGCTGGACCCGAGCAGGAGGTTGGGATCACGAGGGGTGGAAGGCATGGAGGGTAGAAGTGTGATTGGAGAGGAGGGCCTTGAGACTGGCCTTGATGGAGGTATGGGAGGGGGTGAGGAGAAGGGACGGGTGGAGTTTGAAAAGGTAGGGGAAGAAAGACTGAAGGTCAGGTTTACATTCTTGTACTAATACAGTCTTAATTATGGGCTTGATCGCAGGTGGGTCTTAATTTTTTTAAATTATAACCAACCTCCCAACCCTACAATAATTGGGGAAAACCCCTAACACTTCCCTGATTCCCTGACGCCAACGCCCCTCCCCCCCCCCCCCATCCCGCCCCCCGAAAAAAACAACGAAAATGTCATTAGCGGTGACAAAATATGCAAAAGCACATGTGATTACTTTTTTTCTTCAAAAAAAACAATAAAATACAGAAGGGAAATAATGATAAAATTGCTTCTTGAAGTTGTTCAAGAGAGTTTAGTGCAATGACACACTCATTATCAACCAAGGTTTTATCTATTATCTGAAATTCAAATTCTGTTTTGTTTAGAACAGGGATAACTCTTAAGTTGGGCTGAACTCCTGACGTGTTCAAAAATCGATAAAATGCTGACCATTTTGGTTAGTAATTATTGACCAATTAATTGGCACAATCTTAAAGGCTGACTTGCTACATTTCTGCTTAGCCAGTTTTAGGCTGTACACACATCATAGTTAAGATCACAACAACAAATTGCATTTCTAGAATGCCATTCACATCGGGAAAACATCCCAAGGTACTGGGCCTTGGAATAAGTGAACAATCATCTTGGAATAAGTGAACCATTTACTATTGCTTCAGTCAAAGTGACCCAAGTCCTTCCCTTTGAAAGGTTTTGGACAGTTCAGTTAGGTGAGTCTTGAAGGTATTGACTTCAGATGACAAGAGTTGCTGAATACTGGTTTCTGAGTAAAGCATCTCGGCTGAACTGTGACCAATTTTCTCCTTTAGGAATTGTGAACTGGTTGTGAGCCATAGAATGTTTTCCCATAAAAATTCACAGTGCATGCTTTGCAGGTAATTGTCATGTTTTTGTGAATCTACAATTGTCTGTTGCATGTTTGATCCAAATGATGAACTGTTTTCATGTTTATAGCCATTTTTTTTTCGAAGTACAGCTATAGGCAAACTATCCATAGAACCTAGACAGATTGAATCAGATACTAATAATGGCAAAAATGGCAACTCATTAAGATTTCTATGTTCAGTGTTTTAATTTTTAAATATTGCTCTTGCCTTGTAAAATTGTTGGGTTGACAATGATTTAGACCCAGTCAGTGCATTACTTCCACCGCAAATTTAGTGCAACTCAAATGTAATCTTATTTGTAAAATAAACAAATCGGTGATTTAAAACTGGGGCCACTAAACCTACCAAGGGTTTAACTAAAAGTTATGTCATTTTGAAATCTGTGTATTGAAATAGGATTCAGCAGGAATAAATGAAAGTTAAATACATCCCATCTGTTGTCCACTTGGTATGTGAGGATCCCTGAAGGCAGATCTTTTTAAACTTTAAAGGAAAATAAACTTGAGCTCCCCAGATTCAGGCTGGGGCTGAAGCAGTGCCCTACGTGGCTGGTTGCAGCATATTGGGCCCAATGGGGAGGTTACACTCATAACATGACGGGTGTAATGCTTTATACCTTTTATTTTAGAAATGATGGTAAAAGTCACAGTAAAGGTGGGAGATTACTGTAAACAGAGCTTACATTTGCTGATTTATGAAAAAAAATTATTCCTTGAATGAACAATACGTTAGTTGATTTTTACTGATCTTTAATCTGCTGCTAAAGGGTGCACAAGAGAAGCTAGGGTTATCTCCCTTTTGGTTTGCGGAAAGTTCTCTAGCGCACACAAGTCTGGAAACTCAACATGCTTTAATAAAACACACTGTGCAATTATGTTACCCTGTAGAAATGTTCCATTAAGTGCTTGTAATAGCGAAGATTGTCTGTAAGGAAATAAATGGAGAATCTGTTGGGAGTATGACTGCCATTGATCCGTTAAGTTAGTTTGGGACAAACATAGTTGGCAACTAACTGAAGTGTCTATGTCACAGATAATTTGGTCTTTCTGTAGCGCTGAATTGTAGAACTTCGATCCTTGTTCTTGGTAGCTGCTTAGAAGTTTGGATTTTTCATATATTTATTTTGTATGAACACCTGTAGTTCAATTGCACATTGTTGAACATAAAACTACTGTTTTTTTTCCAATAAAGGAAAGATCAGAGATTATAGATCTGGGCTCCTTTTAATACATTTGCACACTACTTGAAATAGCAGTGGATACATTTCATTTATGATTCATGCAAGTTTCAAATAATTTACAAATATTCTTAAATTCAGCCTAGTTTCATCGATGGCAGATTTACATTGTAAAACATCATGGCACATAATTCAACTTCAAGATGACAATACAGGCTTAGTAAGGTTAGTCCGCATGCTCTGTTCTATGAATCTCACGCAACTGGTAGCACTCGCCTTTGTTATAGAAGACAGCTTTAGTTGAAAGTCCAGTATAGAAGCAATAACAATTTAATTGATAAAGATCTCATTGAACACCTGTGTATACGATATAAATAAGCATTGTTCACTTGAAATGTAATATCTATATACAGCTGCTGTCTCTCTGCCACTGTAAACGTCATTGGCAATGCTACCATAATAGCCTTCAGTCTCCTCCACTATTACAAACCAGTAGATTGAAACTATAGAGTGTTCACAATGTCCTGTTATCCCTTTTTTTAAAAAAAGCCATTACACAGTTGAAACATGGAAGAATGGTAATAATTGCATTTAGAAGTACTTCATTTTATTCAGTACAAGAGTCTTAACTGTATTTAGACGCCCGGGGAATCGATGTGTATGAACGTCATCATTTTTGTTGTCATGTTCTCTGCCACATCTTCTGTAACATGGATGGAGCAAGCTACTGGTATCATGTTATTACACTCGACTCACCTGCAACAGAAAATAATAATTCTGCAGCAAAATAAAGATTGATTGTGAGAAAAAACAGGAGGTAACTACTCCCTAAACAATGCAATGCACCACTATTTCCATTGGAAACTGGAGACATCATCAAACTCTTTGCTGTCGAGTAATAATTATTCCCCGATCAATGCCCTACCAGCCCATCACTGCCCTGTTGGGATGTACAGTTTTGCAAATATTGCATCCATGCAACTTCCAATCTTAGCAAGTTGGAAGTGGCAAATAACACAGTGATTATAGCTTTGTGAGCAACGCAAATTATCTGGGAACTATAATAAGGCAATTATAAGCCTTGCATTTGATGGAGCACCTTATCGCATCGTTAAGATGCCTCAAAGCACTTCACAAAATAATAAAGTGGATTGACCTCATTTTCTTATGGACAAAGGGATTAAGCGATATGGGGATAAGGCTGGTAGGTGGAGTTAGAAGACCAGCCATGATTTTATTGAATAGCTGGGCAGGCTCGAGGGCCTGAATATCCTCCTAATTCTGTGGTTGAAACGTGGCAGCCAATTGCATACAGCAGTATGCCACAGCCATGTTCTTTTTGTGGAGGGATTATTACACCCGGATAGCAATCCACCAATCAACTAACAATTGGATTCCTACCTACATCCTGGGTAAACAGGCTCGTGGAGTAAAGAAATTCACTTCCTTATCACTTTGTTTTTAATGACGAGTACCATCCCTTCAAACGCCACCTGGTTTATCTCTTGCCACAAACCGATGGCTCTCTCCACTCACCTGTCACATTTCTCCACGTTCATCCACAATGCACTCGAGAGCGAGCCTTTTGATGGGAACGTGAGTCACTTTGCGGTGACAAAGTCCAAGCCAGTTAGGAGCCTGGGGGTCTTGTTTGACCCTGAACTGTCCTTTCTCCCGCCACCCAGACCAGACCAGCACCACTTTCCACCACCTCATCGCTGCCCCACCCCTCAGGCGCTGAAACCCTGACACACGCGTTTGTCACCGTAAAGCCCGACTACAGGAACTTTACCTCCTTGTCGACCTCGTCAACTCTTCACTCCACAAACTGCAGATCATCCAGAACTCTGCAGCTCAGGTCCTCTCGTACACCAGGCTCCGTGACCCCCTCACCCTCACCGTGACCCCCTCACCCCCACCCGGCTCCTCTAGCTCCCCATCCCCCACAAGATCGAATTCAAGATCCTTCGCTCCACCGGGTCTGGCCTCCTCCTTGTCCAAGAATTCTCCGCTTCACCTCTGCCTTCAACACCCAGGCCCCCGAGGCTCTGGAACTCCCTCCCTCGCCCCCTCCTCCCCAACCCCCTCCTCCCCAACCCCCTCCCTCGCCCCCTCCTCCCCAACCCCCTCCCTCGCCCCCTCCCTCGCCCCCTCCTCCCCAACCCCCTCCTACCCAACCCCCTCCCTCGCCCCCTCCTCCCCAACCCCTTCCCTCGCCCCCTCCTCCCCAACCCTCGCTCCCTCCTCCCCAACCCCCTCCCTCGCCCCCTCCTCCCCAACCCCCTCCCTCGCCCCCTCCTCCCCAACCCCCTCCCTCGCCCCCTCCTCCCCAAACCCCTCCCTCGCCCCCTCCTCCCCAAACCCCTCCCTCGCCCCCTCCTCCCCAAACCCCTCCCTCGCCCCCTCCTCCCCAAACCCCTCCCTCGCCCCCTCCTCCCCAACCCCCTCCCTCGCCCCCTCCTCCCCAACCCCCTCCCTCGCCCCCTCCTCCCCAACCCCCTCCCTCGCCCCCTCCTCCCCAACCCCCTCCCTCGCCCCCTCCTCCCCAACCCCCTCCCTCGCCCCCTCCTCCCCAACCCCCTCCCTCGCCCCCTCCTCCCCAACCCCCTCCCTCGCCCCCTCCTCCCCAACCCCCTCCCCCACCCCCTCCCCAACCCCCTCCCTCGCCCCCTCCCTCAGTGCCTGGACCTCTATGTTTGACCGCCCGCCGACGCCACCCCCACCCTCGGCTATTTCAAGGCATTTGCCCTTTCGTGGGGTTTTTAAGTTGGGGGTGGGGGGGGTCAGAGGTTAGGGTGAGTGTTAGGGTTCTTCGAGGCAGATCAGACAGAACGCGGTGCCATAGCAACCGACACTTCCGGCTCTGTCCGCCATCTTGGTAAGGGAACTTCCACTCGCACCGGGGATCAGCGCGCGTGTATTACTGACATTCACACAGCGCCGCCTAGTGTGGGCAAACACACATTACACAATAGCATGCACACCGCGCCCCCTGGTGTAACGGTTAGACATTACACCCTGACCCGCCTGGTGCAACAGCCAACAACCACATCAACAACAAACAGGGAGACAGCAGGTCAGAGAGACAGGCGGGGGCCAGGCTGTGAATGGCCTTGATTGGCTCCTGATTGGCTTTGGGGAGAGATGGGGAGAGATCAGCCTTGGGCGCTGATGTTGTCAGCGCCTGAGGTGCAGAGGCGCTGACGTGAGCCAATCAGGAGCCTCCGTCTGGTTGACGTTGAGCTGTAGGAAGTTTGCCCTGGTCCAGGACTCAATGTCGGGCAGACACGCAGTCAGAACACGCAGTGGTCCTGGAGTCGACGGTGGACCCGCGCGTAGAGATTGGAGTTGGGTGTCATCCGCGTACATGTGGAAATTTACCTCATGTCTGCGGATGATGTCGCCCGAGGGGGAGAGTGTAGAGGGTGAAGAGTGGGGGTGGCCAAGGACAGAGCGCTGGGGAACGCCGCATGTGACTGTGTGGGGGCTGGGGGAAAAGCTGTTGGAGGCCGAGGGTTTGAGAATGTCATGGGGGTTAAGCTGGATGGTTTAGGGTCAGAGTGAGAATTTAGGGTTAGCGATTAGTGTGAGGGGTTAGGGTCAGGGGTACGGTTAGTGTTAGGGGCGAGTGTGGGGGTTAGGGTTAGGCTTCATAAATTGCGGAGGTCGTTTTACACGTACTGTATCTTGTGCTTCCCTGCGACTTTCCGTGCTGGAGTTCTGTCAAGTTTTGTTGGGGCTCATGTGTGTGTTTGTTCCACTCCAATATAGCGTATTATAATATTGTGGCTCGTGTGAGCCGGGGCCCGAAGAGCCTGGGATTTGGTGCCGTGATCTATACCGGTACCGGTGTCTATACAGGGGCTCACAGGGGAGCGGTAGCTGCGGAGAGGCTTGGCCGGGGGGGTCCGGAGGCTTCATCATCGCTCAGGTCTTCGATGTCAACGGTGACAGGTTCCGACGCGAGGCCCGAGGCCGCGGAGATCACCTGGGCCTCACCCTCGGCCTGAAGCACCTTCGCCTCCATTCCCAACCCGCCGCGGCCTCAGCCAATCAGCAACCGCAGGCGTGTGAAGTCATCCCACCCAGACATTTTCGCTGGACTTACTGGGTGATCAGCAACCGCCTCTCCCACCCCACCCCACACAAGCCCAGCCCAGCCCATCCTCCCCCACACCACACACCAGCCCATCCTCCACCACACCACACACCAGCCTCCCCCACACCACACACCAGTCCATCCTCCCCCACCCCACACACCAGCCCATCCTCCACCACACCACACACCAGCCTCCCCCACACCACACACCAGTCCATCCTCCCCCACCCCACACACCAGCCCATCCTCCACCACACCACACACCAGCCTCCCCCACACCACACACCAGTCCATCCTCCCCCACCCCACACACCAGCCCATCCTCCACCACACCACACACCAGCCTCCCCCACACCACACACCAGCACAGCCCAGCTTTCCCCTGTGATGATCAAACTCCTTCCACGGTTATGACTGTGCTAAGCATTGGAGTCTATGTATGCAATTTTAGCTAAATCACAAGTATTTTGTGTTATTGTACTTTCAGCTCTGATCACAAGACCCTCAGGTATCTCATATGAGGGACCCCACCCTCTTCAAGGTCAACCCGTTTACTTAGATCCATGCAGTGATCGCCTTCTGCAGCTTTAAACTGGTTCAAACATCCTTTTTGAGAAAAGTTCTTACTCAAGCTGTTTTTCCAGGGTTTTAAAGCTCTGGGTGGTGAACTTCTTTCGAGCTCTTCTAACAATGTTCACACTCTGGCTGCTGCAGTCGACCCAAGCTGCTTTCCATCCCTGTCCCCAACCCTCCACTACTCCCGATCAACCGTCCTCTCCCTCCGACTGCCCCGTCTCCTGGACCGTCCACAGCCTCCCTCTGCTCCTCTCTTCACGTTCTCCGTCGCACACACCACGGCACACGCCGCCAGCTGTCCGACAGCACTCACCCTGACTGCACCATCCCCCACTCTCATCAAACCCCACGGCCTAATCTCTCAGTCCACCCTTGGCCTTTCACTTTACTCCTCTGGACCGAATGTAATTTTTGTTGTTGTTGGAGCCTTCTTTTTCTTCCTTTGAACACCTTACTCTCTGCCACCCCACCAGTCTTTTCCTCCTTGTCTGTCATCCTGACAAGCCCTCCCCACTTTCCTCTCAGATATCTCCACCCTCCTGTCTTCTCTCTCCCATTGCTCTGAATGCTTCCTCACCTTAGGAAATTCTCCTCCATCGTCAAATCCCTTGCCCCCCTCACCTCCCAAACCGCCTCTTACTCTCGTGAGTAAGAGCCCTGGCCTGATACACCAGCCATCTCCAAACCTTTAAGGCACAAGTGTGAGCTGCTGCACATGCCTGGACCAAATCAAAACTAATGGTCCATCGGTAAATTTGGCTGGATCACACTAAGGCCTACCACTCCGCCCCTGCCTCCACCATGTCCTCCTATTAAACCAAATTAATATTGGAGGCCAAGGACAACCCCAGGCTCCTTTTCTCCACCACAAACCATCTCTTCCGTCTACTCTCCCACGCCTCACTCATCTCATTCTCCAACTGCAAGGAGATGCTGGACTTCCTCAAATCAAAAATTGAGGGGATCTGCTCAGCCACCTCTACCCTGTCCTCCACAACCTCCCCACTACTTCTCCCCAGGATCCACCCACTTCCTACCCCCACTACCTTGACCCTATCTCTCCCCCCTCCCTCTCTGTTCGCATCCGAAAAATGAAACCCACCACCTGCTCTCTTGACTCCACCTGGAGCTCCCTCCTCATCTCCCAGCTCCATCTCCTAGCCCCCCCCTCTCCCCTCCCACCCACTCCTAACAGACATAATCAACCTCTCCCTATCCACTGACACTGATCCCACCCCTCTAAAAACTGCTGTCATCATCCCCATCTTGAAAAAATCTTCCTTGGACCCATCCTTACTCTCCAGCTAGTGCCCCATCTCCAACCTCCCATTCCTCTCCAAGGCCCTGGAACGAGTCATTGCTTCCCAGGTTCGCTCCTTTCTCTCTCGCTATTCCCTCTTGAAACCCCTGCAATCTGGCTTCCGTGCGACCCATAGTATGGAGACAGCTCTGGTCAAAGTCTCTTAACGGCATTCTAAAGATCTGCAACCAGGGCTCTCTCTGCCCCCTTGACCTCCTCAACCTCTCTGCTGCCTTCAACACTGTAAAACACTGCATCTTCCCTCACCGCCTCTCCTCCCAGCTAAATCTCCACGGACCTGCACTTACCTGGTTTGACGTTAGCCTTTCTCATTGTCTCCACTTTGTCACCAAGGCAAGACCATAAGCCAAACTAGCTACCCTGGAAAACTATTCGCTGGATAACCTGGTTGTGTATTCCCTCCTTTGATTTATACAGAAAGATTAAGAGAACATGGTTAAATAAATTCACTGAAATTTTATTCAATGTTTTTGTGAAATTTACAACCATCACCAGTAAATATTAAATGGCATGATACATAATCAACTGATATCACAAACATTAGTCCCATGTAAACATGATAGCAGCCACTTTTATTCAAGTTAATGTAGAACCAACTTCTTATTGATCATCCACCCATCAGAGTAAGTGCCTTTAATATAATAATATAAATAACAAAATGGTTGTTTTTGTTGTTGTCAGGTAGAAAAATGTGACCCTGAGTACCTGGCGCTCGCTCTTTTATGGGAATGAGCCCCTCCCTGATTACTGTCCCCAATGGTAATTACTTGATGTAATTACTGCCTTTCTTATGGTACAGTCCAAATCATCCTTTAAGTAACTCTGTAGTAAAACAGCTCCTAGTGTCAGACTTGATGGCTTTTAATCTTTGAATGCCTTGAAATACATGGGTGTAGTGCACGGATAGCAGTGCAGCTGAGGAGTTCTGATGTATAAAAACCCTTCACATAATAATCCTTTGATTTAATACAATACAAAATTTAAAATTACTTTTGTACCTCATCATGTCTCAAAGTACAGGTAACCCCTGATTTAGGACACTTCTAATTACATTGTTTCATTCAACGAACATAGTTTTTTAACATCTTTTTATCGATATACAACACTTGGTTTCGTTTTAACGACCAAAAAAATTTGGTGCATTTGAATTTCACGGTAAAATCAAGATGGGGAGGGAAGGAGAGATGTAGGGGGGAGAGAGGGATGTGGAGGAGGGAAGGAGAGATGAGGGTAGGAGAGAGAGATGGGGAGGGAAGGAGAGATGTGGGGGAGAGAGAGATGGGGGTGGGGGGGGTGAAGGAGAGATGGGGAGAGAGATAGAGTCATGACCCGAGCTCGGGACCTGTGTCATATTAAGATTAGAGAAAGAGAGGCGTCGTCATAAACCCAAAAGCAGCAGCAGCAACCTTTGATTAGCAGGAAGATATCCAGCCTGTCCCCATCAAAAAGGTCGAGAAACTAAATCTTGCCTATGTGTGTTATTTTGTGTGTTATTTAGTTGGTTCAAGGTCCTAAACTTTTGTGAAAAGAACGCATCTCAGGTTAGAGAACGGGACCGCATGGGGAACCGCGTTCCTATTTACGCCGTTTCGATTTGAGTACCTTTTCAGGGACACAACCCGTCGTAAATCAGGGGTTGCCTGTATATGGCAAACTCAACAAAATACACATTTTGTAATACAGTACATTGTAACTACAGTAACACTTCATAAAACTGTACACTGTAAAAAATACTTCAGATGGTAATATAATTGACAACAACAAAATTACATTTATAGTGTGCCTGTCATGTCGGGAGCACACCCCAAGGCTGTGTAGTTAATTTTGTATGTATAGTTGTAAACAGATCTTGAACTGTGCATAATTAACGGACTTCTGAAAAAACCATACAACAAAAACTTGCATTTATATAGCGCCCTCCGTGGGTTGTGTCCCAGAGAGCTTGACATTGGCGGAGTCTGACTGTGAGTCAGTGGGAGAGGGAGTGGGTAGGTGATTGCAAGCAGGATCAAAAAGGAAGGTCTTTAAGCAGGATTTGGAAGTGGGCAGGGAGGGCGCGAGGTGGACTAATTGAGTCCCAGAGCGTAGTGACTGAAAGCAAGGTTGCCAATGTCAAGAGTGGAGGGGGCAAGGGACAAACAGGGGCCTGGAGTAGATAGGTTGGGGTGAAATGTTATTTTCAATGTTTTCTACAATATTGTCACTATTTCATCTTTACAATTTGGAACTCAAGTTTTGAGACTACAGTACTAATTACATAACCATGGCAACATTTAATCTACCAGCTCCTGATTGCTTCATAATTATCTGTTCAAAGCAACATTTCCTGCAAAAAAGATATAGATCAATTAATATAAAGCAATTGATTACTGAATTGGCATCAGTACTAAAAATGTTCAGTACATGATTAAAAGAGAGTTAAAAAGATTAAACATGTAGATGGGTAGCCAAGTTATCAGAGGAAATGACAAAAGGATGGACAGTAGATTCAGATTAACACATCTGCCAAAATCTAATAAACTGGAGAATCGACACCAGCAAAATTACCTTTCACTCGCTCACTGGGCACGAGGAGGAACAGAAAAGGGGAGAAACATGGAAGTGAAAACAAAGTGTTCAATTTTATAATAATAACAATCCTTGCATTTGATACAGCACTTTTCACTTCTAGATGTCCCAAAGCGCTTCACAGAATATCCTGTGAAGTTAATTGACTGTGTATTTGTGGGTGAAATGTGGCAGCCAATTGCGCACGGCAGCGTCCCCCACAAGCAGTTGTGGATTGAAATGACCAATTTATCAATGTTTTTTTGGGAAGGGGATTATTACTAGGCGTGTGGAGTAAGGAAACCTGTCCATGGGTTCACCCTGTCTGGAATTTTATATACAGTAACGCCCTTCGTGTAGGATAAGTAACAAGAATATTTCTGATTTGACTGATATTGAAAAATTAAAAATGTGTTGGTTCAGAAAACAACAGTATTAAAGCCACTCACCAGTATGCCTTCTCCAGCTATATATTCCAAGGACAATCAGTGCGATCACTACAATCACTACAGCTATAATTCCAATGTAACTGAATACTCTCACTGTTGTGCTTATCTTCTCTTCACACTCCGAATCCATGGAAGAGTTTCCTGACCTACTCTGACATTTGTCCAATTCTTCACATCTGGGGAAAAGCAGAATAATAAATTAGACAAACTATAGATTTTGCCCAGGACTCATCCCAACACATTTAAGAATTAATTCTTAGCAAAATCTTTCAACAACATTACAGTTTGAGTTAAGACTCACCGTTGAGCAAAATAGATTATTAATAGTGGCAGGAGCCATCTTTTTACTGAATTATATTAAACAGGAATCTCTCATTTTCTCTGGTTAAATAAGTTAGAATTTTATTAAAATAGTAACAATCCTTGCATTTCATAATGTGCCTTAGCACATCTTCGAGACGTATCAAAGTGCTTCACAGAATATACTGTAAAATGAATTGACTGTATATTTGTGGGCAAAATTTATTGAATGATCAAATTATTATTATTTTAAAGAATTGTTACCCTGGGGAAAGCAATACGCCAATCGACTAACAACCGGGTTCCTACTTACTGCTAGGTACGATCCATAGGATCCTCACTCTTGTGCTTCATTCCCTTCACTGCTCAACTCTCCTACACATCGCTAACCTCTCTCCTCACAGCAGTAACCGCTGCCCCCATTCTACTGGGTCCAGCCTCCGCCTGGTCCCAATCCTCCACCATCATCTGTGCTTTCAGCCAATACTCCCCCGAAACTTGGGAAATCCCTCTTTCAACCCCTTGGCCTTACCCCCTTCTTTCCCATCAGCAGCACCTGAAGACCTTTCTCTTCGACCCCAAGCGTATGGTCACCTTCTCATTCTCTCCAGACTCCACTGGCTTCCCATCACCCAGAGGATTCAATTAATGATCCTGGTTCTCACTTTTAAAACCCTCCATGGCCTTGCCCCACCCTACCTCTGCGACCTCCTAACCCCCTACCAACCTGTCCACTCTCTCCGCTCAGCAGGTCAGTCTGCTCCATGTTTCTCTCCACACCATCAGCAGCCGAGCCTTCAACCACTCTACCCCCAACCTTTGGAATTCCATCTGGCAATACTTGCCCCCTCCCCCGCCTTCTTCAAGTTCTGTCTCAAGACCTTCCACTTTGACCATGCCATCGGTAACCCCTCTTCCCCTCCCATCCCGCCATCCTCCCCGATTCCAACCCCAGCTCATGTCCAAAACACTGACCATCCTGTGTATTAGGACATCCTCCCAATGTGAAAGGCCCTGTACAAATTAAATTTTGTTGTTCTGGGTAAACAGAAATGTTTATGTGTGTGGAGTAAAGAAACTTGCCGAAGGTTTCACCCTGTCCAGGAATCAAACCCTGGTCTGTTTGTTTGCAATACGAATACTATAACCAATAACCTACAATTTGGGGGGGATTTTAGAAACAACAACAAAATTACATTTCTATGGCGCCTTTCCTGTTGGGAGGATGTCCCACATCTGAATTTTAAGAGTTTAATGTACCCTTTACTGAGCCACAACTCCTGTTTTGTGCTTCCCATTTCCTATGTGATTAATTCTGGATTCCTTATAAAGTACTTACTTAGTCCTTGGCTTACACTCTTCACTAGAAACTGTATCTGAATATGTTCCATAAGGACACTTCTCACACACAGCATCGTTCCAGATTGTTCCTGAAAAACATGTACCATCACATAACATTGGAGAAGCTGATCTGTGAAGGAGTATTTGACAGCGATCCTGTTACTATTTTACAGCCTATTCTGGCTGTGTTTGTCATAACTCAAGGTTGGAGTTGGGCTTTGTGTTTGTGTGTGGGACACCAACCAATTTAGTGCTGGCTGCATTTACTTGTGGGGTGAGGGAGTTGGGCTGTATCACTGTGGAGGAAGGCAGGGCCTGTGAAGCAGCCACACTGTGTGAAGCACATTGTAATTGCTGGTGAGAGGTTCAGAGAGAACACAACTGGTCTGGGTCAGCTGGACACCTGCACAATGCACAGAATGTATGAATCCCGATCACCACATTATAACAAGGCTCCACTGTATCATGAACATGAGAAACATAGGATTCATAATAAAAAGCTAATCTAGCACCTTACCTTTGTGTTTAGCTCCTTCACCCACAGGACACAGGCTATGCTTTTGGCATTTCTCACATCCACTCCCCTTCCTCTTCACACAGAAATACCGGTTGCCACAATGGCAAATTGAACGATCGATGTTGGTGCAGTTCCGTGGATCATAAAGTATCATCCCTAGAAATAAGAATAATCATGAGGGTCATGAGGGTCAGTGAATCAGTCTGACCTACTTCAGGTCACTACAGTTGGGATGATGAACACACAAAGGTTCAATGCTACAGTGTAAACAATGAGGAGCAGCAGCTCTTTCAAGGTGAAGAGACACCTCCAACATTGCAGCTCATGGCCAGAACCTCATTGCATTCTCAGCCTGGAATTGTGAGTTCTAGGCTGGCATCCAGTGCAGTGCCAACAGCCTTCTGCCTCAGAGGTCAGAGTATTACCAACTGAGCCAGACTGGCAAGGTTTGACATAAGATTGCAGAAATGTGGAACTCAAGGAGTATCAATAGGAGAGACGTCAATATCAGACTTTCTGTCGGTTGAGACTGAATTAGACGTTTTGCAATTTAGTCACAATATAACTTACAATAATTCCACACATTGATGTTTTACATTCAAACATTTTCTAATTAACAGCTACAAATATAATGCTGTGTGTGGAGCATTCTGAGAAAGAAGGACAGTGATGAGAACTCACCCTCTGGACACTTTGAGCAGCACTGTCCATGGAGAAGAACTTCATCAGGGCCACAACAGCTGACCAGTTGCAGGCAGCCAAACAATAATAAGAATAACATCTAAATTGGGGGAAAACGCTAAATTATAATAATTGAATGTTGTAGCCATTCTGTACAGTATATTAGTGAAAAAAAATTAATAGATTTGTGCTGACACATTAAAATGTTGAATTCTGTATGGATTTAGAAATACAGCAATATCTGTGAAGCCTGAATGGTGGTGTGTTCAAGCCAACAGCTGCCAACTGTTACTGACAGTCTCTGGATTGTACATCAAGGTCTTCACTGCTCCACAGGTGGTTACACTGAACTTTACTGTGAGTCCTATGGCCAGTGTAGTGTTTACAGCACTGCCTCACTAGTGAGGGGATCTGGGTTTGGGCTGGGAGAACATAAGACAGTTACTTTCCTTTTTGGTTCTGTGTCAGCACGAAGCAGCTATTTCCGTTTTGGAAAGTTTGCACACAGAGCAGACTGAGCTCAGAACAGTGAGATGCGCTTCAATAATATTACAGTCTGTGTTTAATCCCAGTTTTGTACAAACAGATTCAAACCAAATCGTTAAATTTTTTTAATAATTTGTTTTTTTATCGATGAGTTAGTGTCAGACAGTAATTTACTTGAATACAGCCCGTCCCGAACCAGGTCTAAACCCAGTTATTGTTGTGTCCACCCCCCACCCCCCACCCCCCGAGCGGCCACTGGAGCAAAATATAAAGAAACAAAAACAATATTAATGACTAATTCGTATATTTATAATTTAATTTAAACCATCAGAGAGTAACCATCACTAACCTGAGAGATCCGCCGCTTCCTGACCAACTTCACTGGGGGGAGAGCTCCACATTGGGTTACTGAGAGATTGTGTCACAGTGTGGGGGTGGGGGTGTCACCACAGTTACATTACGAGAAACAAGGGGGTAATTCTGCAATACAGTGGGAGGTCTCAGCTCAGCTCCCCCCCCCCCTCATTATTAAACATGACACACATCCCCAAACACGGTGACATTACAAACATGAATTTCCTGAAACTGTAACACAAGTGTCCCCAACAGTGCTGATTGTATGGCACCAATTACTGTAATCAGCGCCTTTCTTATGGTTCAGTCAAAATCATCCTTATAAGACAATGGAGTCAGACTTGAGGGCGGCTTTTAATCTTTTAATGCTTGAAATACATTGGTGTAATGCACGGATGGTGTTAGGTTGAGCAGCTGTGACTGTATAAAAATCCTTCACGTAATAATGACAATGCCTGTACTCTCATCACAGTGATAAATCACATTTGTAAAGTGGCTTTTCACATGTTAAGTGCTTCATAGAGTGCACAGTAAAGTGCGTTTTGTGGGCGAAATACCCCTGTAACATGAATAAAATGCCACATTTTAAGGCAGGAATAGACATATAAATATACACAAGCCTAGTCCAAAGGCAGGAAATGGGTTTCATCTGGTCTGATGCTGAGATAAGACTTTCTGTATCTCAGGACTGTATCTGTATCTCAGTATCTCAATAGTCAGTACTGTAATGGAGACACCCCTGACTCCTCCACAGAACTTCATTATCTGTTTGCAATCTGGTCATTGACACAAACTCAGCAAGTCTGCCAACCATAGAAAACGTAACCTTTTCCTTTCATAAAATCTAGGGGGAGGCACTCGATGGTCTGATACCCGGGGCGGTTACCTCTCGATAGCCCGAAAATAAGGTTCGTTAATCCGAACATTTGGTGCGATAGTCTGAAGGTTCATCAGTCCAAATGTTAGGGTTAGGGTTACGGGTAGAGGAAGCTTCGGACTAACGAACCTTCGGACTAACGGGGTAACCAAATCTACAGTCTGTTTTAACCCCAACATTCAGATTGAAACTAAATGATTGACATGGTTACAAACCTACCAATGGTTTTGTGAAACACAATCCCAAGCAAAATAATGGAATAATTACACATTTAAAATCTTATTGAAACCAATCACATCAGGGTGTAACTGTCACTTTCCTGACCGACTCCATTGGCCCCCGGGGGGAGAGCAGAACAGACTGATGTCAACACGGGTCAGCGAGAGAGACAGAGAGAAAGTCACAGTGAGAGACAGAGAGAGAGTCAGAGTGAAAGACAGAGAGAGAGTCAGAGTCAGAGCATGTGTGTAGTTGCCCTGTTGTGTTGTGTTTTGGCGACCGCAGGATGTGCTTAGATAGCAGAGGAATGGAGCTGAATTTCTTCGCTAAAGTCGGAGGAGCTCTCTGCTTCAGAGAACACAATTCAACATCTCCCTCCTCCCTCCACTCCCCCCCCCCACTGCCCCTTCCCCTCCCCCCCCACTGCCCCTTCCCCTCCCCCCCCACTGCCCCTTCCCCTTCCCCCCCCCACTCCCCCTTCCCCCCCCCGCCACTGCCCCTTCCCCTACCCCCCCACTCCCCCTTCCCCCCCCCCCCCACTGCCCCTTCCCCCCCCCCACTGCCCCTTCCCCTCCCCCCCCCACTCCCCCTTCCCCCCCCCCCACTGCCCCTTCCCCCCCCCACTGCCCCTTCCCCCCCCCACTGCCCCTTCCCCTCCCTCCCGACTGTACTTGAAGTAAACAATTTTATTTTTCGTTGTTTTTTTCCCCGCCACCCTATCCCCACTCTCCCCCAGTAACAGCAATAACAGCAGCACAGAATCCCAATGTTCTCCCAATATTGGAACAGTCAAAGTGGACAGATTCATATCACAGGGAGTTTGACAATTCCTCTCAGCTCTGAGACGCCGTCCGGCGTGGAGGACGCTATATAAATCAAAGTTGTTGTTGTTGATCAAACTCACGGCAAGTGGAAAAAGCATCTTTGATGCAAATTAAATTGAGCTTTAATACAACAGAAAATGCTCTTACAGCAATTGCCTCTAACGCATTCATTTCTGGATCAATGTAGAGAATTGAATTTCCTCACTAATGCAGACCTCAAACCATATTGATTAATTAACCTTTTGACCAAACCCTGTTCTGAGGTATTTCCACACTAACCGCCTCAGCAGCTCCACCTACATTTTGAAAACCAGCGGCTTTGAAACATTCTGCCACAAAAAACTAAAAATATTCTACACCAAAAAGCACTTCACAGAATCCACTGTAAAGTGTAGGGACTGTGTGTTTTGTAGGTGAACGCGGCAGCCAGTTTGCACACAGCAAAGTCCCACCAACATCCATGGAGTCAATGACCAATGTTATCCAAGGGATTGTTGGCCAGGACCCTGGGAGAGAAAAACTCCCTTCTCTTTTTAAACCATGACAAGGGATCTTTAACATCCACCTGAACAGACAGATTCAGTTTAATGTCTTCTCATTAAACTGATAAGACATTGGCACCTCCAACAATGCAGCTCACTCCCAGCATTGCATTGGAGTGTCAGCTTAGAAGACTGTATGAGTTCCTGGCTGTTTTTAGTCTAAAGTGTGTGTGGGGGAAGCTGCGTTGTGTCACAATAACCTGAGCTGTGCCCACATCCATTCTCTCACTGATCGCACAAGAATTGTTTTCTAAAAATAACATTGAATACACCTATACCAGCGACTGTCGACAGCCTGGGCGAGAAATGGATAACAGCAAAAAAGTCTACCTTCAGCAAAAACAAAGCTCAAACTGTGGAGGCTGGTAGAATATTTGACCCAAGGGCCAAATTTTTTTTAATCAGCAATTTTCATTTAAAAATAAGAAACAAATACAATTGATCTTAAGAACAACTGAGTTTCAGCAATCTTATTTAAAATACCAATTAGAATAACAATGTACATGTTTGAAAAATACTAATCAAACATGAATACAATAAAACAAGAATTCAATACTCAGAATTCATACACATGAAGACAGCATATTATCCTTCACTTATCAACAAAAAATATTAAAACTTGTTAAAGTTAACAAAATAATTAAGGTTATAAAATGGAGACCCTTTAAATAAAAACATTTCATTCACAATGAACCAAAGATTAGGTGGTAAAAGAACTCATGTGAATGTCATAAATTGGAACATAGTTTTCCATGAGGACCCATTATATAATCCAAGATGCGTTCTTTTGACAAAATGTTCGGACCTTAAACCCACTAAAATAATACACAAAACACGCAAACTGTCACATAAAACACACACAAAATAACACACATAGACAAGATTTAGAAACTAAAGTAATGACTTTGCGGGGTTTCTTACCTCTAGCAGTATTACTGCTGCTCATTTCACTTATTGGTCTCTTTTCTGACATTGTAGAAATGCGGTAGAGGCTGCAAATCACTTGAAATTGCGCTGTGTCGTTTCAAAAGAAGCTGGCTTTTAAAACGCTAAAAGAAAGCTTCTAAAGCTAATAAAAAAGCTTTCAATGCTAACAAAAAAGTGACACCCCGGACCAATTTGTATAAAGAGCGTAATTACAAAAGTGCTGAGTGCAAAAAAGAGCTAACATTTTGGTTGAGCTGAGCGTCAAACGCGATATCGCCCTCTAGTTGTGGGAGGCTAATTTGGGACGCAGCAAAAAAAGGTTGGGAATCACTGACGTAGCGACATACTGTTCGCCAGTTCAAACACTTGGATGCAGATTTACTGCAAAATACACCATATACTGCGCATGCGTAAAAAAGTGCAACTTTTTGTGGTTAAAAACTAAACAAAATATTGTAAATCGATTAAAAGATGTTAAAAAATTATGTTCGTTCAACCGAATACGTGTAAATCGGGCTGTACCTGTATCTCCAAAGCAGGGTTTCCCAAACCTGGGGTCACTTGAAAAAGAGGGGTCGCAGCGCCATCTAGGGGTTGGTGTATTAGTGTCTAATACTGATTATTATAATAATAATCCTGGCATTTGATATAGCGCTTTTCACGTCTTCTAGAAGTCTCAAAGCGCTTCACAGAATAGACTATAAAGTGAATCGACTGTATATTTGTGGGCAAAACGCGGCAGCCAATTGCTCACAGCAGTGTCCCACAAACAGTCGTGGATTGAAATGACCAATTCATTGGAGTTTTTTGGGGACGGATTATTAGGCGTGTGGAGTAAGGAAACTTGCCCAAGGATTCGCACTGACCTGCTTGGATTCGAAACACAGGTCTCACGCTTGTAAGGTGAGTGCTCTAACCACTGAGCTACAGGACTCCACGAGCATATAAAGATACAGCTCCGAAAATGCAGTCACACGGCTTCTTCAACATTTCCTGAAATAACTGGTAGCAATTCCTGAAGCACAACTTCCATTACTAACTACAACAACAACAACAACTTTGATTTATGTAGCACCCTCCATGCCGGACGGTGTCTCAGAGCGCTTCACAATAACGGATCCCAGCCGCCGAGCCAGGGGCAGAAGCAGAAAGGTGACTGGAGGTGCGGTCGAAGAAAAAGATGTTTAGCCGAGACCTGAAACTAGGAAGAGAGGGGACAAGACGAAGGGAGTGAGTTCCAGAGCTTCGGGGCGTAGTGGCTTTAGGTACGGCCGTCGATGGTGGAGTGGAGGACTTGGGGGACATGGGGGAGGCCAGACCCAGTGGAGCAAAGGTAACAGATGCTGGTTTGAGGAGAGGGGAGGTCAGAGACGTAGAGGGGTGCCGAGCAGTGGAAGGATTTGAAAACAAGAATGAGGATCTTGAAATCGATCTTCTCTAGGACAAGGAGCTAATGAAGTCTGGCAAAGACTGGGGTAATCAGGGAGCTGAGTTTGGTGCTGGTGAGAATGCGGGCGGCAGAGTTTTGTACGAGTTGGATTTTATGGATTGTGGTGGAGGGTAGACCGACGAGGAAGGCATTGGAATAGTCCAGCTGATAGGTGACAAAGGCATGAACCATAGTTTCAATGGCTTTTGGGACGAGATATTGCCGGAGACGGGCGATCTGTCGGTGGTGCTGGTGAGGGACTGAATGTGGGGAAGGAAGGACCGTTGGAGACTGACGCCCACGTTGTGCACAGGTTCGGAGAGTTTTAGGGGCCAGGCCGGGAATGTGGACGAGGTGAGAGCCGTGTGAATTGAGACGTTGATTAGAGCCAAAAAGTACGGCCTCCGTCTTGTCAACATTCAGCTACAGGAAGTTCGCGCTCATCCAGCTCCTGATTTCTGACAGGCAGACTAACAGAACATCAGGGGACTGGGGGTCGCAAAGTGAGGTGGAGAAATAATGTTGGGTGTCGATCCCCGAGAGGGAGCATATAGATGAGGAAAAGGAGGGGGCCAAGGATGCAGAGCGGGAGGAAAAGCCATTTGTGGAGATGTACTGCTGGTGGTTTGTGAGGTACGTTTCCAACCAGGCGAGTGCGGTCCCACTGAGGTAAATGACAGAGGACAGGCGGTGGAGGAGGATGGTGTGGTCGACTGTGTCGAACGCAGTGGACAGGTCCAGGAGGATAAGGAGGTAGAGGGAGTCCTGGTCACAGATAGAGAGACATTGTTTGAGATTGTCATAAGCGCATTCTCTGTACTGTGGGCAGGGCAGAAACTGGACTGGAGGGGTTCGAAAAGGGAGTGGGAGGAGAGGTGGGCATGGAGTTAGTTGGCAACAACTCATTCGAGTACTTCAGCAAGGTAGGGCAGGTTTGAAATAGGAACTAGGCCGACATCATCACATTCTGCTGCAAAAAAAACAAGAATTAAGTTCATTTCAAATTACTGATCATTTTGAAGTGGATACTTATCCTTGTATTTGACAAAGAGCCTTATGCCATGAAATATCTCAATGTACTTCACACTTTACTGTAAAGTGACTGTAATTGTAGGCGAACAATTAACCTGTATATAAGTGAAGGCGTCACTCTGAATACAGTGTTTATTTTGGCCGTGTACCACTACAACAATTGCATTGTACATTACACCCCAGTAGATGGGCTTGTACACAATGAGCCTGTGAGCAGACAATAACATTGTTATGGACAGTGAGTGAGCGGAGTCCGACAGCTCCATGGTTAGAGCATGCTCCTCGTAAGCGAGATTCCTGTCAGGGCAAAACCTTGGGCAAGTTTCCTTACTCCACACTCCTGATAACAATAGAAAATTGGTCACTTCAATCCACAACTGTATGTGGGTTCAATTGGCTGCTGCGTTTTGCCCACAACTATACAGTCAATTCACTTTACAGTATATTCTAAGAAGTATTTTGAAACATCTAAAAGATGTTATTATGATATACAGTAAAACCTTTGTTATCCGGCACCCTCAGGACCTGTCCGGTGCCAATTAATCAAATATGCCGGATATTTGAGTGGAAAGTTGCCGAAAATCCAACAATTTTTTAAAAACTTATTTTAAAACATACCATATTAATAATAGACTAAACAATAACAGAATATTGTATGGCTACTTACCAATAAAGCGTAAGATGGTAAAATGATTGGTAAAAAAAATTCCAGCGTTCGTTAAGTTTAATAAGTGCACATGCGCAAAGTGAGCATACTGCGAGTGTCTTGGATGGCTACAGTATGAGATCCGGTTGATGGAATGGTGAATAGTATTGGGAGACACCAGTTGTTTGAGTTTGCCGTTTGTTTGGGTCCGGATAAACAAGGTTTACTATACATGGGTTTTATTTGCCTTAACGGTTGTTATAAAGAATAGGTCACTGAATGGACACGGGGGGGAAACAACATGTGGACACTGATCTCAATGGTTTTGCAATGTGTTTTGTAGAATATTGTCACTATTTTATATTTATAATTTTGAACTCAAGTTTTTAGACAACAACAAAATTTCATTTGTATAACAATACTAACTACACCACACATGGTGCTACACAAAGATAGTAACATTTCATATACCTCTTCATCCACCTTTATTACACTCACAGCAACGTTTCCTGCAAGAAAAATATATATCAATTAATAGAAAGAATTTGTACCAATTAATTACACTTTTCACTTGTTTGGGCTATTATGCCAATGTTATACCCCTGTAGATTATACAATTAATTATTTAATTATGCAAGAAAAATTAATCTATTGGGAAAATGTTCAGTACATATCTAATAGAGTTTAACAGATAGATAGGTAGCTAAGGTATTTGGGGAAATGACAAAAGGCTGGACAGAGTATTGAGATTAACAAATCTGACGAGATCTAATAAACTGGAGAAACAACAACAAAATGATGTGTGTACAGCGCCTTTCAGTCGCTCGCTGGGCACGAGGATGAACAGAAAAGGGAGAAACACAGAAGCAAAAACAACACGTTGCATTTTATAATAATAATAATAATCCTTGTATTCAATGCAGGGTTGTTCACTTCTAGACGTCTCAAAAAGCTTCATTGAATATGCTGTGAAGTGAATTGACTGTATATTTATTGGTGGTTGAAAGGTTCACAGCAGTGTCCCATGAAAAGTCATGGATTGAAATAACCAATTTACTATTGCTTTTTTGAGGGGGGATTATTATCAGGCGTGTGGAGTAAGGAAACTTGCCCAAGGTTTCACTCTGTCTGCAGTTTTATATACAGTAACACCCTTCGTGTAGGATAAAGAACAAGAATATTTCTGATCTGACTGATACTGAAAAAAATAAAAATGTGTTGGTTCAGAAAACAATAGTATTAAAGCCACTCACCTGTATACTTTCTCTTCCAAAACCATATTCCAAAGACAATCACTCCAATCACTGCAGGTATTACAATGATTGATACTATAAGTGCAGTGTATGTCTTCTTCTCTTTACACTCCGAATCCATGGAAGAGTTTCCTGGCCTACTCTCATGTTTGTTCAATTCTTCACATCTGGGGAAAAGCAGAATAATGAATTAGACAAACTATAGAGTGATCAAATTTTTATTATTTTATAAGATTGTTTCCCTGGGGAAAGCAATACGCCAATCGACTAACAACCAGGTTCCTACTAACTGCTAGGTAAGATCCACAAGATCCTCACTCTTGTGCTTAATTACATACACTGCTCAGCCTCAGGCCCTCCTTTCCCATCATCAGCACCTGAAGACCAAGCGTATAGTCAACTTTCCCCTTCATCTGGCTCGGCCTCGGTCTGTGCCACTGTGAAGCGCTCTGAGACGCCACCTGACGCACAGAGGGCTATACAAATTCAAGTTGTTATTTGGTTTGAATGTCTACAGTTGAATGTCAACAAAACCAAGGCTCTCCTGATTGGCTCACGCCAGCGTCTCCACACCTCAGGCACTGGCACCTCAGCATCAACCTCCATGATTGCACACTCCACCTCACCAGGCCAGTCAGGAATCCAGGTGACTTGTTCGATACTCAACTGTCTTTTCTTCCCTCGTATCCATGCCATGACCCAAGTCCACCTTCCCTCACCTCTGTAACATTGTCCAACTCACCCTCCTGAAACTCATTCATGCCTTCATCACGTCCAGGCTTGACTATGCCAACTGCTTGTTGGCCTTCTCAACTCCTCCCTCCACAGGCCACAGATCATCCAGAACTCTGCAGCCCATGTCCTCCCCCACACCAAACTCCATGACCCTGTCAATCCCATTCTCTCCAGACTCCACTGGCTTCCCATCACCCAGAGGATTCCATTAAAGATCCTGGTCCTCACTTTTAAAGCCCTACATGGCCTTGCCCCACCCTACTTCTGTGACCTCCTAACCCTCTATCAACCTGTCCACTCCCTCCACTCAGGTTATAGTCTGTTTTATGTTTCCTTCCCCACCATCAGCAGCCGAGCCTTCAACCACTCTGCCCCCATCCTTTGGATTTCCATCTGGCAATACCCTCTTACTTGTCCCCTCACTCGCCTCCTTCAAGTTCCACCTCAAGACCCTCCTCTTCAACCATGCCATTGATAACCCCCCTTCCCCTCCCTTCCCGTCAGCCTCCCCGATCCCAACCCCAGCTTGGGTCCGAAACGCTGACTTTCCTGCGCATTGGGACAGTCTCCCAACGTGAAAGGCTCTGTACAACTTTTATTTTGTTGTTATAGGTGAACAGAGACGTGCGTGTGTGTGAAGAAAGTTCCTAAAGTTTCACTCTGTCCAGGAATCAAACCCCGGACTGTTTGTTTGCAATGCGAACACTATAACCAATAAGCTACAATTTGGGGGGAAATTTAGAAACAACAACAAAATTGCATTTCTATGGCACCTTTCACATTGGGAGGACGCCCCACATACTGGGCCACAACTCCTGTTTTATGGTTCCCATTTCCTATGTGATTAATTCTGGATTCCTTATAAACTATTGTACAGGTAACCCCTGATTTAGGACACTTCTATTTACATTGTTTTGATTTAACAAACATAATATCTAAACACCTTTTTATCGATATACATTTGGTTTTGTTTTAACGACTAAAGAATTTGGCGCATCTTTTTTGCGCATGCGCAGTACATAGTGTATTTCACGGTAAAACTGCAGTTGTATAGTGTATCCAAGCATTTGAACTGGCCAATAGCATGTCGATAGGTCATTGTTTGAAAGCCAGCTGATTTTGAAGTGACACCACGCCAAGTCGGTCTTAATTTAACCAGTTTTAATGTACAGGTAGACCCCACTTAATGAAGAGGTGATGGGCTTGTTAAGCGAAAATGTTGTTAAGCGAGAGTTTAACTATATTACTGTATTTGGCCGCAGCCAAAATGCCACCCCGCTAAAATCAGTTTAGTTCCTAGCAGTTCCTAGGGCTAACATTTTCGGTGTACAAGTTGAGCAGCCAAAATCCAGAGTTCCGGAATCCGGAATGTGACAAAAATGCGACAAAATCCGGCGTTCCGAACTCCGGAAATACCCGAACCTGGGCTCGAGCCCGAGGTTGCTGGATTCAGGACACTCAACCTGTACTAGCGAAGGCCTAAGGTAGATATAACTGCTATTGTAGGCTACACAACTTTAAATACAACAATAAAATATTAAAGTGTTAGTAAATACAACAATAAACAATAAAATACAGTCCTCGACTTACTATTATTGAAGCCATCCTGCTGCTTAAGCTCCTCCCATATGGGAGGGGCTGCATTGCACTACTTAACTGAGGCACGCTAAAGACTGAGCTTGTGTTGCTGGGGCAACAGGGAGAGACGCTACCCATGAGAAGCTGCGCACGAGAAGCCCGCGAGATTTAAATAGTGTGTAAATATTCGTTATAGTGAACGCAGCCTTTGTAAAGCAAACAAGTGGTACAAATAGAAAACCTTGTTATAGTGAACTTTCATTAACCGGGTGTTCGTTAAACGGGGTCTACCTGATCAGTACCATACAGTTATCCCAATACTCCAGCTTGCCTATGTGTGTTTTGTGTGTTATTTTGTGTGTTTTATGTGCTATTTAGTGAGTTTAAGGTCCAAAACATTTGTGAAATGAACTCATCTCGGGTTATATACTGGGACCGCACGGGAAACCTTGTTTCGATTTACGACATTTTGATTTGCATCACATTTTTTAGAACACATCCCTGTCGTAAATCGGGGGACACCCGTACTTACTTAGTCCATGGCTTACACTCTTCACTAGAAACGGTATCTGAATATGTTCCAGGAGGACACTCCTCACACACAGTGTCGTTCCAGATTGTTCCTGAAAAACATGTGCCGTCACATAATATTGGAAAATCTTAACTCAGTCCCCACCCCATGCCCCCTCCCTGGCCTCCTGCAAGTCCAGCCTCAAGACCCTCCTCTTCAATGGTCCCATCCAAATCCCCACCTTTCCTGTCCTGACCCTCCCTGTCCCCAGCTCGGGTCCGAAACAAGTTCCAGCACCTTGGGACATCCTCTTGATGTGAAAGTTGCTATACAAGGGTAATTTTGTTGTTGTTGTTGTTGTCATGACTCAAGGTTGGAGGAGGGCTTTGTGTTTGTGTGTGGGACACCAACCAATTTAGTGCTGGCTGCATTTACTTGTGGGGTGAGGGAGTTGGGCTGTATCACTGTGGAGGAAGGCAGGGCCTGTGAAGCAGCCACACTGTGTGAAGCACATTGTAATTGCTGGTGAGAGGTTCAGAGAGCACACAACTGGTCTGGGTCAGCTGGACACCTGCACAATGCACAGAATGTATGAATCCCGATCACCACATTATAACAAGGCTCCACTGTATCATGAACATGAGAAACATAGGATTCATAATAAAAAGCTAATCTAGCACCTTACCTTTGTGTTTAGCTCCTTCACCCACAGGACACAGGCTATGCTTTTTGCATATAACACATCCACTCCCCTTCCTCTTCACACAGAAATACCCGTCGTCACAAAGACAAATTGAACGACCGATGTTGGTGCAGTTCTGTTGATCATAAAGTACCATCCCTAGAAATAAGAATAATCATGAGGGTCAGTGAATCACTCTGACCTACTTCAGGTCACTACAGTTGGGATGATGAACACACAAAGGTTCAATGCTACAGTGTAAACAATGAGGAGCAGCAGCTCTTTCAAGGTGAAGAGACACCTCCAACATTGCAGCTCATGGCCAGAACCTCATTGCATTCTCAGCCTGGAATTTTGAGTTCTAGGCTGGCATCCAGTGCAGTGCCAACAGCCTTCTGCCTCAGAGGTCAGAGTATTACTAACTGAGCCAGACTGGCAAGGTTTGACATAAGATTGCAGAAATGTGGAACTCAAGGAGTATCAATAGGAGAGACGTCAATATCAGACTTTCTGTCGGTTGAGACTGAATTAGACGTTTTGCAATTTAGTCACAATATAACTTACAATAATTCCACACATTGATGTTTTACATTCAAGCATTTTCTAATTAACAGCTACAAATATAATGCCGTGTGTGGAGCATTCTGAGAAAGAAGGACAGTGATGAGAACTCACCCTCTGGACACTCTGGGCAGCACTGTCCATGGAGAAGAACTTCATCAGGGCCACAACAGCTGACCAGTTGCAGGCAGTCAAACAATAATAAGAATAACATCTAAATTGGGGGAAAACGCTAAATTATAATAATTAAATGTTGTAGCCATTCTGTACAGTATATTTGTGAAAAAAATTAATAGATTTGTGCTGACACATTAAAATGTTGAATTCTGCATGGATTTAGAAATACAGCAATATCTGTGAAGCCTGAATGCTGGTGTGTTCAAGCCAACAGCTGCCAACTGTTACTGACAGTCTCTGGATTGTACATCAAGGTCTTCACTGCTCCACAGGTGGTTACACTGAACTTTACTGTGAGTCCTGTGGCCAGTGTAGTGTTTACAGCACTGACTCACTCGTGAGGGGATCTGGGTTTGGGCTGGGAGAACATTAGTTATTTTACTCTGGTTCTGTGTCAGCAGGAAGCAGCGGTTTCCGTTTTGGAAAGTTTGTACACAGAGCAGACTGAGCTGAGAACAGTGAGATGCGCTTCAATAACATTACAGTCTGTGTTTAATCCCAGTTTTGTACAGACAGATTCAAACCAAATCGTTAAATTTTTTTAATAATTTGTTTTTTTACCGATGAGTTAGTGTCAGACAGTAATTTACTTGAATACAGCCCGTCCCGAACCAGGTCTAAACCCAGTTATTGTTGTGTCCACCCCCCACCCCCCACCCCCCGAGCGGCCACTGGAGCAAAATATAAAGAAACAAAAACAATATTAATGACTAATTCGTATATTTATAATTTAATTTAAACCATCAGAGAGTAACCATCACTAACCTGAGAGATCCGCCGCTTCCTGATCGACTGCACTGGGGGGAGAGCTCCACATTGGGTTACTGAGAGATTGTGTCAGTGAGAGGGTGTGGGGGTGTGAGCACAGTTACATTACATGAAAAAGGGCGTGAGTTCTGCTATACAGTGGGAGGTCTCAGCTCAGCTCCCGTGACCACATATTGTAATTTACTCTGATCGGGTTTGTCACCATTTTGCTGGTGCTGCTTGTGTTTGTCTATTCCCTCTGATTTACACAGAAAGATGGAGAGATCACGGCTAACAACAACAACAACAATTTACATTTATATAGCGCCTTTCACGTCGGGAGGACGTCCCAAGGCGCTAAGTAAATTCATTGGCATTTTATTACAAGTTTCAAATTCACAAACTCCCCCCCCCCCCTCACTATTAAACATGACACACATCCCCAAACACGGTGACATTACAAACATGAATCTCCTGAAACTGTAACACAAGTGTCCCCAACAGTGCTGATTGTATGGCACCAATTACTGTAATCGGCGCCTTTCTTATGGTTCAGTCAAAATCATCCACAGTCACCCACAAAGAGATTGAACTTCACCGTAAATCAGTTTTTAAAATGGAATAACAATCTTGAATTTCATATGGCATATAAGCACATTTTTGTTGAAACTTGAAACTCTAAATAAAATACACATTTATAATACACTAACTACAGCAAAACATAATACACCATAAATAATACTTTGAAGTGACAATGGCGTGAACATGAATTTTGGCTGTGGTGATTGTGAGATACAGACGGAGATGAGCAATGTGACCAGAGGTCTGGTCAGGGAACACATGTGGGACATCTAAAACTTCCCAACATGAACACGTGACAGTCAACTTTCAATGAGAAGCAAAATATTTTCAGACAGCCAATTTTCACTTGTTATACGTATAGGTCATATATATACAGTATTTGGTTTTTTAATTTTAATCCAAGCCTCTTATACCTCTCAGTAACTAGGGACCCGGGGACAACAACTATAAACTATGTGCCGGGGATGTTGAGAAGCCAGATTCCTTACTAATACGGTAACCACATTGTTTAACCTTTTGACAACACCCTGTTCTGCACTCTTTCTGCACGAACTGACTCACCAGCTGTATTTTGAAAATGTACTGTTTTGAAACATTTTATGCAATAAAAAACTAAACAACAATAACTTTGATTTCTATAGCGCCCTCCACGCTGGGTGGCGTCTCAGAGCGCTTCACAATAATGGATCCCGAGGCCGACCAAGAGGCAGGGGAAAAAAGGTGACCAAAGGCGGGGTCGAAAAAAAAGGTCTTTAACCGAGATCTGTTAGTTTTTACTTATGATTATTAATAATGATATACAGTACTGTCAATGTTGAATTATGCATCTGATATCAGTAAAACTGTTGTAAAATGTTTCTTATGAACAAAGAAGAATGAAAAAATGTTCAAAATGGGTTGGAGAAAGTGTTTTCAGTACATATCAGCGATCTTCTCATGGAGATATGGTCTGCAGCTGGAGAGGGAGCTGTGTTACTTTTGGTTTTGTACAGGAAACATCTTGCAAAAGACAATGGGCGAAACGTCACCCAATGAACTGAATAAAGAGAGATTCATTCGAGAAGAAGAGAGAAATTGAGGAAGAAGAAAGGAGAGATTGGAATTTGGAGTCGCGAATCCATGTTTCAGCTTTGGAAGAAGAGAAGATCAAGACTATGAGTGGAGCAACTCTAGATGTACAATGGTACTTGGATACCGAACTGGGATTGGCACACTAATACCTGGATACTTGGAAATCGAACTTGGAAATCGTACAACAATATTTGGGATACCATTTGATGGACTTATATTTGGACTAATATGGACATTAAATTGTACTTTGCTACTCTATCTCTCCCACAGCAGACAGTTTGGTCAACTTTGATCAACTCATTGTGAGCCATGCATAAATATGTAAACATTGTTGCGATGAACACTTTTAATTTTTTATAACTATATTACGAACCTGAATTCATAAACATGCATATTAATTGTACAACATTTGTATCAGTCCTTACTTGATTTCTCCCCCTTTTGTGTTTCTCCCGTGAAACTGTGTTTCTCCTTTCACAGCAGGGACACAAATTTAAATCGGCTCTTACAGTTTAAGAAGTTTAAACAGGTTGTCTCCACCGGCCAAACTATTGTCATCGATGCAATCGGTAATTAATGTACAAACAACAATCACATTGGCTAATGCCTTTAGCGAACAGATATAGACAGAACATTGTTTCCCCATTCTCCATAGCCTTTAATGTTAAAATACAGCTGGAGGTGCACGGATTGTGTAGAAGTTGAGCAACGTAGTCCGTGTCAAAATTCTTCACAAAATAATAACAATAATCCTTTCGTTCGATGCAATAGAAATTTTATTTTGAACCTGCTCTATCACTTCTTCGAGACATCTCAGCTTCACAACTATAAAGTGAAATGTCACAGAAACATGTATAAAACATTATTACATCTTTGTAATTTGGAACTCTTTAAGACACTAACTAATTAACTACACATATTGCTACATGAACATAATAACATTTAGAAGTTGCTGGGCATCTATGGAAAAAGGAAAATGAGTCAACGTTTCCGGTCCACACTGGTCCAGTTTTGACGAACGGTGATGGACCCGAAACGTTGACTCTCTTTCCTTTCTCCATGGATGCTGCCTGACCCGCTGAGTTTCCCCAGCAACTTCTCTTTTTGTTTCAGATTTCCAGCATCTGTAGTGTTTTGTTTATAGTAACATTTAGTTATTGATTGCTTCATAATCGTGTGTTCTCAAAATCATTTACTGCAAGAAAAAATATTGATCAATTAATAGAAAGAAAATGTTCCAATTAATTAGTTTGCAAGTCTTTGGGCAATTATGCCAGTGTTATAATAATACGAAAAATAAATCCAATGGAATCAATATTAAAAATATTCAGCAAATTTTTAAACAGTTAAACAGATATGTGGGTATTCGAAGTATTGGGGGAAATTACAAAAGTTCAGGCGTGGCATTGAGATGAACAAATTTGCTAAAATCTATTAAACTGGCGAAACTCGCTCACTAGGCAGTAGGATGAACAGAACATGGAAAGGGAGACAACAAGTTGTATTTTGTATACAGTAACACCTTCATGTAGCTCAATGGTTAGAGCAATCGCCTTGCAAGTGAGATTGGGCAAGTTTCCTTACTCTACACGATAATAATCCCTCACCAAAAACAAACAATAATAAATTGGTCACTTCAATCAACGGTTGTTTGTGGGGGACGCTGCTGTGCGCAATTGGCGGCCGCATTTCACCCGCAAGTATACAGTCAATTCACTTTACAGTATATTCTGTGAAGCGCTTTGAGACGTCTAGAAGATGTGAAAAGCGCTACAGGTATCCCTCCCCAACCGCGGGGGATACGTTCCTGTAAACCTCCATGGTTGGTAAAATCGCGGTTGGGAAACACGGGGATCGGGGGAGTACGTTCGCTTTTTCGCGGTTGGGAAATGCAGGGCCCTATGCGAAACATGGGTATAGGGGAGAGAAGGTGAAATAGAGAGAAGGTGAGTCAGAGAGAGATTCACTTACACACAGAGACAATGCAGATCCTGGCAGCCAATGCTCCCAAAGTTACTAGCCAGGCTGCGGAAAAGCAACAATAAATTAATGTTACAGGTATAGGGGGAGTAAGTTCGCGTTACGAGTGCAGCTTATAACTGGGGTAGTAAAGACGCTGATAGGCGGGAAACGCGGATGAATACTCACCAATCTGCGGATGAATGCGGTACCTTGTTTGGAAGAGTGAAACTTGAAAATTTAAACCCACAGATTTAAATCGCAGACACGCAAAGCGCATTGCCGCAGTTTGCGAGGGTTGTCGCATTTAGCAAACCGTGGATGCGTGAGTTTCGTGGTTGACGAGGCCACGACACCTGTATATCCAATGCAAGGTTTATTATTATTATTATTATTATTAAGGATCAAGAATAATTCCAGTTTGATTGATACTGAAAAGATTCAGTCCCATATAGGATCCCACAGCTCCTCTCTCCTAGCACAGTGAAGGGCACCATATAAATGCAAGTTGTTGTTTTGTCTCTGCCTCATTCTCCCCCCTCCCTCTTGCTCCATTGCTCTCTGTTGACCAGGCCAGAACCGCATTGCATTCCCAGCCTGGAATTGTGACTTCTAGGCTGGCAATCAGTGCAGAGCACATCGCCTTCCGCCTCGGGAGGTCAGAGTATTACCGACTGAGCGGAATGCTGGGAGAAGGCGCCAAAATTAACTTCCCATAACCCGGAAAGGAATAACCAGCGAGATCCCGCAAACCTCTGTCAGGAGAGCGGCGGTTACACATTAATGGTTTAAATCAAATTATAAAATAATATAAGAATCAGTCATTATTTTGTTTCTTTACACTTTGATACGGGCGGGGGGCGGGGACAGCAACAACACGGTTTAGAGCTGGGTCGGGACGGGCTGTTGTTGTTGTTCTGTTTTTTGCTCTTGGTCTCGGGCGGTGCCATCACCAATTCCACTGTTGGGTTATTCCAATACCCAGGTCTCTTACCTGTGAGGCACTGGACCACAGGGCTCCACTTGAGGAAAGCGCCAACTAGAGTCAGCCTCTGGTTAGTGCCTGATACCAAAATGCACTTTACACTGAGATATTGCTATATTTCTAAATACATTCAGAATTTAACATTATAATGTGTCAGCACAAATCTATTAATTTTTAAACTCATTTTTTTTCACAAATATACTGTACAGAATGGCTACAACATTCAATTATTATAATTTAGCGTTTTCCCCCAATTTAGATGTTATTCTTAT
Source organism: Hydrolagus colliei (assembly GCA_035084275.1). NCBI lineage: Eukaryota > Metazoa > Chordata > Chondrichthyes > Chimaeriformes > Chimaeridae > Hydrolagus > Hydrolagus colliei. Next base: position 7,933,151 of record CM068767.1, read on the forward strand.
TATTGTTTGGCTGCCTGCAACTGGTCAGCTGTTGTGGCCCAGATAAAGTTCTTCTCCATGGACAGTGCTGCCCAGAGTGTCCAGAGGGTGAGTTCTCATCACTGTCCTTCTTTCTCAGAATGCTCCACACACAGCATTATATTTGTAGCTGTTAATTAGAAAATGTTTGAATGTAAAACATCAATGTGTGGAATTATTGTAAGTTATATTGTGACTAAATTGCAAAACGTCTAATTCAGTCTCAACCGACAGAAAGTCTGATATTGACGTCTCTCCTATTGATACTCCTTGAGTTCCACTTTTCTGCAATCTTATGTCAAACCTTGCCAGTCTGGCTCAGTTGGTAATACTCTGACCTCTGAGGCAGAAGGCTGTTGGCACTGCACTGGATGCCAGCCTAGAACTCACAATTCCAGGCTGAGAATGCAATGAGGTTCTGGCCATGAGCTGCAATGTTGGAGGTGTCTCTTCACCTTGAAAGAGCTGCTGCTCCTCATTGTTTACACTGTAGCATTGAACCTTTGTGTGTTCATCATCCCAACTGTAGTGACCTGAAGTAGGTCAGACTGATTCACTGACCCTCATGATTATTCTTATTTCTAGGGATGGTACTTTATGATCAACAGAACTGCACCAACATCGATCGTTCAATTTGCCATTGTGGCGACCGGTATTTCTGTGTGAAGAGGAAGGGGAGTGGGTGTGATATATGCCAAAAGCATATCCTGTGTCCTGTAGGTGAAGGAGCTAAACACAAAGGTAAGGTGCTAGATTAGCTTTTTATTATGAATCCTATGTTTCTCATGTTCATGATACAGTGGAGCCTTGTTATAATGTGGTGATCGGGATTCATACATTCTGTGCATTGTGCAGGTGTCCAGCTGACCCAGACCAGTTGTGTTCTCTCTGAACCTCTCACCAGCAATTACAATGTGCTTCACACAGTGTGGCTGCTTTACAGGCCCTGCCTTCCTCCACAGTGATACAGCCCAACTCCCTCACCCCACAAGTAAATGCAGCCAGCACTAAATTGGTTGGTGTCCCACACACAAACACAAAGTCCTCCTCCAACCTTGAGCCATGACAACAACAACAAAAAAAAATTACACTGTGAAATAGCAACTTTCACATCAGGAGGACGTCCCAAGGCACCAGACAGTCATTGTTTCGGACCCGAGCTGGGGACAGGGAGGGTGGAGGGAAAGGTGGGGATTTGGAGTGGCTGATGGGACCATTGAAGAAGAGGGTCTTGTAGGAGGCCAGGGAGGGGCATGAGGTGGGGATTGCGCAATAGAGTTCTAGAAGTTGGGGGCAGAGTGGCTGAAGGCTCGTCTGCCAATGGTGGGACAGGTAGATCGGGGGACATGGAGCAGGATGGAGCCGCTGAGTGGAGGGGCCGGACAGGTTGGTAGGGAGTTAGGAGGCCATGGAGGGCTTTGAATGTGAGGACGGGAAGGCTGACAAGTAGGGCATTTGCATAGTGAAGACGGGATGTAATGAAGCCATGAGCCAATCAGGAGGGCCTCTGTCTTGTTGACACTCAATTGTAGAAAGTTACATCCAGGACTTGATATCTGACAGGCAATCTGTCAGGACAGTAGTAGTCCTGGAGTCGAGGGTAGAGGCAGAAAGATAGAGTTGGGTGTCACCCGCATACATGTGGAAGTTAACCCCATGTCTGCGGATGATGTCATCAAGGGGGAGCATTTAGATGTTAAAAAGTAAGGGGCCAAGGGCAGAGCCCTGGGGGCTGCCATAGGTGACAGTGCAGGGGCTGTAAGAGAAGCCATGGGTAGCGACAAAGTGGAGTCGATGAGAAAAATAAAAGTCGAACCAAGCAAGGGCAGGTTCGCGGAGATTGAGCTGGGAGGAGAGGCCATGAAGGAGGATGGAGTCAACAGTGTCGAAGGCAGCAGAGACGTCAAGAAGGAGAAGCAGGTAGAGAGAGCCCTGATCACAGATGATTAGAATGTTATTAGAGACTTTGACCAGGGCTGTCTCCATACTTCAGGCAGCATGGAAGCCAGATTGCAGGGATTCGAAAAGGGAATAGCGAGCGAGAATGGAGCGAAGCTTGTTCCAGGACCTTGGAGAGGAATGGGAGGTTGGAGATGGGGCACTAGCTGGAGTGTAAGGATGGGTCCAGAGAAAGTTTTTTCAAGATAGGGATGATGACAGCAGTTTTTAGAGGGGTGGGAACAGTCCTGGTGGGTAGGGAGAAGTTGATGTTATCAGTTGGGGGTGGGTGGGAGTAAGAGATGGAGCTGGGAGTTGAGGAGAGAGGTAGGGATGGGGTCAAGAGAACAGGTGGGTTTCATTTTTCGGATGAGAGCAGAGAGGGTGTTGGGAGAGATAATGACAGACACTTTTGCAAGAATAGACTGTAAAATACTAACATACTAAGTTTCTGTCAAAGACTCCTTCGCAGTGCAAACTTAACTGAGTTAAGTTTCTCCAATATTCTGTGATGGCACATGTTTTTCAGGAACAATCTGGAACGACACTGTGTGTGAGGAGTGTCCTCCTAGAACATATTCAGATGCAGTTTCTAGTGAAGAGTGTAAGCCATGGACTGAGTAAGTAATTTATAAGGACTCCAGAATTAATCACATAGGAAATAGGAACCACAAAACAGGAGTTGTGGCTCATTAAAGGGTACATTAAACTCATAAGATTCAAATGTGGGGCCTCTTACCAACATGAAAGGCACCATAGAAATGTAATTTTGTTATTGTTTCTCAATTTTCTCCTAAATTGTACCTCAGTGATTATAGTATTCGCTAGTGTCTGGCGATATATCGGTTATATCGATATAATTTTTCATATCGATATCGGAAATTTGAATATATCGGTATATGGAAAAATTCAGTATGAAAAAAAATCAGTATATCTACAAAATATCGGTATATCATCAACAAATGCCATGTTAGTGCATACAGAAAATATACAAGGAAAGGTTCAAATGCCCATTACGCTCCCTTAAACTAACAAAAAACCATAGATAGCATTTAACTGACCTTGTTGCCTGCATTGCAAACCTCCTGGGTGTAGAGCACGCATATCTGAATGCGGAGGCTGGATCCAGTAGAGCAGGGGCAGCGGGTACTGCTGTGAGGAGAGAGGAGGTTAGAGATGTATGGGAGAACTGAGCAGTGCAGGAAATCAAGCACAAGAGTGAGGATCTTGTGGATCTTACCTAGCAGTAAGTAGGAACCCAGTTGTTACTTGACTGGCGTATTGCTTTCCCCGGAGTAACAATCCTTTAAAATAATAATAATTTGATCACTGAATCAATTTCGCCTACAAATATACAGTCAATTCACTTTACAGTATATTCTGTGCATTGCTTTGAGATGTCGATAAGATGTGAAAAGCGCTCTATTAAATGCAAGGATTATTATTATCACTGTTTATGGGACAATTGGTTGCTGTGAATCAGCAAGAAAAGGAATTCACTTTACAATATATTCTGTGAAGCACTTCGATACGTCTCGAAGATGTGCTAAGGTGCATTATGAAATGCAAGTATTATTACTTTTAGAAAATTACAACATTTGTAACCAGGGAAAATGACAGATTTCTGTTAAATATAATTCAGCAAAAAGCTGTCTCCTGCCACTATTAATAATCCATTTTGCACAACGCTGAGTCTTAACTGAAACTGTAGTGTTGTTAGAAAGATTTTCCTTTAAGAATTAATTCTTAAATGTGTTTAATTAATTCTTAAATGTGTTCTTAAATAATGAATCCTGGGCAAAATCTATAGTTCATCTAGTTCATTATTCTGCTTTTCCCCAGATGTGAAGAATTGAACAAACATGAGAGTAGGCCAGGAAACTCTTCCATGGATTCAGAGTGTAAAGAGAAGACACACACTGCACTTATAGTATCACTCATTGTAATACCTGTAGTGATTGGAGTGATTGTCTTTGGAATATGGTTTCGGAAGAGAAAGTATACAGGTGAGTGGCTTTAATACTATTGTTTTCTGAACCAACACATTTTTATTTTTTTCAGTATCAGTCAAATCAGAAATATTCTTGTTCCTTATCCTACATGAAGGGTGTTACTGTATATAAAACTGCAGACAGAGTGAAACCTTGGGCAAGTTTCCTTAGTCCACACGCCTGATAATAATCTCCCCATCCCCAAAAAACAATGATAAATTGGTCATTTCAATCCATGACCTTTTGTGGGATGCTACAGTGCGCAATGTCCCACAAAAAGCCCAAATATATAAAAACAGTAATCAGTTGGTACATACAGGTAGGTATGTACCTCCCCACCTCCCCCTGAAAACCCCCGTGGTTAGTGAAATCACGGTTGGCAAATACAAGGCCTTATGGGAAAAATGGGGTCAGGGGGAGTTGTTTGTTCTTTTACTAAACACACAAAAAAACACAATAACCTAACAAAAACAATAAATATTCAAATAACACAATAAAAAAGAATATAATAAACAATACATTTGTGTTATTTACCTTAATCCTAAGAGAGAAGCGACATTGTGGCTGGTTGATGCAACTAGGTCCTAGTGTGAAATGCTAGTGTTAGTGGTAAAACCCGTGCATACACAAAATTCACTGCTGCGGTTTGCAAAGTTGTCACAGAGAGAAAACTGTGTATACTTGAAATCCGTGATTGCCAAAACCGCAATTGGGCGGGATGCCTGTATTCTTCTATTAATTGATCTGTATTTTTCTTGCAGGAAATGTTGCTGAGAGCAAAAGAAATGAGGGTGAAGAGGTATATGAAATGTTACTATCTTTGTGTAGTAGCATGTGTGGTGTAGTTAGTATTGTTATACAAATGAAATTTTGTTGTTGTTGTCTAAAAACTTGAGTTCAAAATTATAAAGATTAAATAGTAACAATATTCTACAAAACACATTGCAAAACCATTGAGATCAGTGTCCACATGTTGTTTCCTCCCTTGTCCATTCAGTGACCAATTCTTTATACCAACTGTTAAGGCAAATAAAATCCATTTCAGTACTTCATAATAAGGATATTAATCCTTGGATTTGATATAGCGCTTTTCAAAATACTTCATAGAATATACTGTAAAGTGAATTGACTGTATACTTGTGGGTGAAACGCAGCAGCCAATTGAGCCCAGCAGTGTCCCACAAACAGTTGTGGATTGAAGTGACCAATTTTCTATTGTTATCAGGAGTGTGGAGTAAGGAAACTTGCCCAAGGTTTTGCCCTGACAGGAATCTCGCTTACGAGGAGCATGCTCTAACCATGGAGCTGTCGGACTCCGCTCACTCACTGTCCATAACAATGTTATTGTCTGCTCACAGGCTCATTGTGTACAAGCCCATCTACTGGGGTGTAATGTACAATGCAATTGTTGTAGTGGTACACGGCCAAAATAAACACTGTATTCAGAGTGACGCCTTCACTTATATACAGGTTAATTGTTCGCCTACAATTACAGTCACTTTACAGTGAAGTGTGAAGTACATTGAGATAGTTCATGGCATAAGGCTCTTTGTCAAATACAAGGATAAGTATCCAATTAAAAATGATCAGTAATTTGAAATGAACATAATTCTTGTATTTTTTTTGCAGCAGAATGTGATGATGTCGGCCTAGTTCCTATTTCAAACCTGCCCTACCTTGCTGAAGTACTCGAACGAGTTGTTGCCAACCAACTCCATGCCCACCTCTCCTCCCACTCCCTTTTCGAACCCCTCCAGTCCAGTTTCTGCCCTGCCCACAGTACAGAGAATGCGCTTATGACAATCTCAAACAATGTCTCTCTATCTGTGACCAGGACTCCCTCTGCCTCCTTATCCTCCTGGACCTGTCCACTGCCTTCGACACAGTCAACCACACCATCCTCCTCCACCGCCTGTCCTCTGTCATTTACCTCAGTGGGACCGCACTCGCCTGGTTTGCGTCCTACCTCACAAACCACCAACAGTACATCTCAATAAACGGCTTTTCCTCCCACTCTCATCCGGTTACCTGCAGGTACCGCAAGGATATAGAAGATGTGAAAAGTACGATATCAAACGCAAGGAGTATCATGAATCCACGATAAACTGACCACTAGATGGCGCAGTGACCCCACTTTTTCAAGTCGCGGCCCCAGCTTTGGCAAACCTCGCTTTAGAGATACTATACTGTATCTCAAAAGATGTGCTAATGTGCTATATGAAACTCAACGCATTTTATTGTTATTCCATTCCAAAAACTGATTTCACTGTTAAGTTCAATCACTTTGCGTGAGAGAGTCTCTAAACCCGACCAGACCAATCATGTTTCCCTACTTGAACAGTATTTGTGTATATATATATCTTTATAGCCTTAAAGTGTGCCATTTTATTCATGTCTCTGTGACATCTCTCTCACAAAACACATTATATGGTGCACTCTTTGAGATGACTTAAAGACCTGATATTACAAATGCAATTTAGAAATTTGTATTGTATCAAATAAGAATTGTTATTATTATTTTATGAAGGCTTTTTTACACTGGCAGAGCCATTTAATAAAACAATTATTTTGTCAAATCTAAAATTGTGTAAAGGGCATTGAAAGAATTGAGAGACTCAGAAACTAATGGTGAGGAGAATAACCAAATGTAACATTGCTCTTAGAACTGAAGCTCATCTAATGTGGTAAGAAAGTCAGAAAATTTATTTACTTAAATCTTCAAATCGTCTGAATATTGATTTATCCTGTTCACAAGATACACTCAAAGATTTCCAGCACAGAAGGAGGCCATTCAGGCCATCGAGTCTGCACCACCTCTCGGAGCAATTTACTCACTCAATTCCACAGCCCTATCCCCACACCTCTTCGCGTACAACCTCTATCCATATACCGCTACCACCTTACTTGGCAGTGATTTCCATACACCAATAATTCTGTGAAAATAAATCTCCTAAACTCTCCTCACGCTCTCCTTGTAACTCTTATAACTACAGTGGGCAATATTCACTGACTCCCCTCCCAGTGGAACAAGCTCCCTATTTACCCTGTCAAAACCCCTCGTAATTTTATACAACTATTGGATCCCATCAACAACAACAACAATTTACATTTATATAGCGCCTTTCACGTGGGGAGGACGTCCCAAAGCGCTAAACAAGAGGCGTGTGACCCGAGCTGGGAGGGGAGTGTTTGGGAAGGGGTGAAACACGAAGGGGAGGTAAAAGAGTTCAGGGTGGAACAAAAGGCACGATCGAAGAGGAAAGTCTTCAAATCGGCCTTGAAAGAGGAAAGGGAAGAGGTGAAAGGGAGGGATTGAGGGATGGCATTCCATAGGGTGGGAGCGGATAAACTGAAGGCCTGGCCTCCGATGGTGGGGCGGTTCGGGCGGGGGGCTTGGAGCAGGCCAAGTCCTGTTGAACGGAGGGCCCGGGTGGGCGTGTAGGGGGAGAGTAGATCGGCTAGGTAGGATGGGGCAAGGCCGTGTAAGGCTTTGTAGGTGAGGACGAGGATCTTAAACTCGATCCTCTGGAGGATGTGGAGCCAGTGGAGACGGGCGAGGGTGGGGGTTGTCACGGAGGCAGGTGCGGGATAGTACACGGGCTGCAGAGTTTTGGATGGCCTGCAGCCTATGAATGGAGGAACTGGGGAGGCCGACTAGGAGAGAGTTTCCGTAGTTTCCGTAATCAACATTCTCTGCTCATATAAGAACACAAGAATTAGGAGCAGGAGTAGGCCATTCGGCCCTTCAAACCTGCCCCGCCATTCAATGAGATCATGGCTGATCTTCTCACCTAACTGATTACCTGCCCTATCCCCTAATCCCACTATTTTTCAAAAATCTATCAGTCTCAGCCTTGAAAATGTTCAAGGACTAAGCATCTAGAACCTTCTGGGGTAGTGAATTCCATACATTCACTACCCTCTGAGTGAAATATCTATCGTTGCAGCTTTTATTCACAAAATGCCGACTGAAATAAATTTGAGGGTACAAAGAACATCCAGGAAATATATTTATAGTAAAATATGAATGTGTACCTGCAAACCACCAGTGCTGTAATAGAGAAGTTGGTTTATCATTCAGCCCCGGAGGCTATAGATATCCTTTGGGAGCTGTTACCTTGAAAACCCCACCAGTTGTTTGTGAAAATTACGAAACACAAAAGCAAAATGAAGAGACGTTGAACCATTTTCTCTGAGAACTCCCCCACCCTTTGCCTCAGACGCCCCGCCTCGTTCCTGTCTCATGAACATATAGGTGATGAACATGACAATTAACATGCACTCTGACTCACTCGAATGATTTTTTCAAAAAAAATCTCATTCTGATTCACTAACCGACGTTGACACTGTTGCTCTCGGGGGGGGGCAGTGGGGCCGGTCTCAGAGCAGTAACAGTTACGCCCAATGCATTTTTAAACCAAATGATTATATAAGAATTATTCATTATTTTGCTTGTGACATGCACTAAACTTCGCTCCCCCATTACCCCAGTCCTTGCCAGACTTCACTGGCTCCCTATCCCAGAGAGGATCGACTTCAAGAACTTCACCCTTGTCTTCAAATCCATCCATTCCTCTGCATCCCACTACCTCTCTGACCTCTCTCCTCAAACCAGCACGCATTGGCTTTGCTCCGCTGGGTCTGGCCTCCTCCATGTCCCCGAATCCTCCGCTCCACCTTGGCGGCCGTGCCTTCAGCCACTATGCCCCGAGGCTCTGGAATTCCCTCCCTCACTACCTTTGCCTTGCCCCCTCTCTTCTCAGCTTCAGGTCCCAGCTGAAGACCTTTCTCTTTGACCGCGCCTTTGGTCACCTTTCCCCCCCTGCCCCTGGCTCAGTCCCAGAATCCACTATTGTGATGCCATCCGGCATGGAGGGCGCTATATAAATCAAAGCAGTTGTTACACATGATGACTGACTTGTTTTAATGGCAGCGTCCCAACAACCGGTATGCGGTGGCAGAAATATACCATAAACATCGCAATGTTTTTTGTATCAGGAGAAAGGAAACATGGAAAAGAAGATATTGTACTTTGTAGCTGTTGGGATTTCTGTTGTGACAAATATTTTAATATATATATTTTTTAATGGGTTTCATTCACGAAAAGCATTTTTCTCTTTAAAATCAGGCCTGAAATGGTTCAGCGGCTCCACCTCCTCCTTTATCCTGTAATTCAACCTCTTGTGTTCAAACCCCAGGTCACGACTTAGAATCATAAAGTCCAGGCTGACACTCCAATGCAGTGCTGGGAGTGAGCTGCATTGTTGGAGATGCCGTCCATTGGATGAGACGTTAAACTGACTCTGTCTGTTTAGGTGGGCTTTCACAAAACCTTGTCATAGTTTAAGAAGAGCAGGGGATTTCTCTCTCCCAGTTTCCTGGTCAACAATCCCTTGGATAGAATTGGTCATTCACTCCATGGATGTTTGTGGGTCTTTTCTATGTTCCAACTGGCTGTCGGGTACAAGTACAAAACACACAGTCCCTACACTTTGCAGTGGATTCTGTGAAGTGCCAGAAAGTGTTTTAGTTTTTTTTGTTGCAACGGTCTCAAACTGTAGGTGGAGCTGCCGAGGGACTCAGTGCAAAACATCTCTGAACAGGGTGTAATCATTTGGTTGCTGTTAAACAATGTGGTTAACCTGTCTGCATTAGTGAGGAATGCTTCTCAACATTGACCCAGAAATGAATGCATTAGAGGCAATTGCAGTGAGAGCATTTTCTGGTTGTATCAAAGCTCCATTTAATTTGCATCATAGTTGCTCTTTCCACTTCCTGTGTGGGTTTGATCAGAGCTGAGAGGAATTGTCAAACTACCTGTGACATGAATCTGTCCACTTTGACTGTTCAAAAGTGGGAAGAACATTTGGATTCTGGATTGTTGACCTCTCTGGGCTGCACCTTGGGATGTGTTTCCCAGATTAACATTTTACCGGCACATAGTTTATAGTTGTGACCCTGGGTTCCTAGTTACTGAGAGTTTCTCTCCCTCACTGTCCTGGCAACAATCCCTTGGATAAAAAAGGGTATCCAGGGACCAGTTAACCAGAGTGGCTAATTGGGGGGCACTCGATAGTCCGAAGGTTCGATAGTCTGAACACACAAATTTCCTATACCCGGGGCAGTTACCATGGTTACCGCTCGATAGTCTGAACCGACAATGAAATAAGGTTTGTTTATCCGAACATTTGGTGCGATAGTCCGAAGGTTCATTAGTCCAAAGGTTAGGGTTACGGGTAGGGTTAGGGGAAGCTTCAGACTAGCGAACCTTTGGACTATTGTGCGGTAACTGACTAGTTAGACATAGGGCCTCCTGGGCCACAAGGGGAGCTGTGACTGGTGTGGAGGCTCCGGGGAGGGTAGGTGCACAGGCTCAGATGCATCGCAGAGGCCTCTGGCCTATTAGTGGGGCACCCCATGGTATCCTGTGACAGTGCAGGGCAAGAGGCCACAGTGAGGTCCTCCAATAGACACATCTGTGATGTGTCTGAGCCTGCGCACCCAACCCCTATTGAGAGCCCACAACAGGCACAGGATAAGGCGAGAGGACTCTGATGCAAGATGCCATCTTAGCTATAGGACAGGTTGTCCATTTTATATTGCAAACACCTGTACATCTTTCTAAAATGTGGCTTGCTTGATGTTAAGTGGAGTGACAAGCAAAGCGTTTGGGAAGCAGACAGGATATTGACAGCTTTGCTACTGAGGTAGTTGTGATCAGTGAAGCCAGTGTCTTATTATCAGGAACTAACTGTAGTTACAAACACCTCACTAGCCAAGCTACCAATATCCCGGCTGCTTCCTATGCAAAATGTTAATAAGGGACTCGAGTCCCGAGGATCTGGCGGTGAGTTCCACATACTCAGCACTTTCACTTAAATTTCCATTACATCTAGAAATTACATCTAGAAATCTCAGAGATTGATTGGTGGAATGGGATGCTCAATCTCTCCGGAGGGACACATCCTGCTTACCCAATTCTAGAAAGTATTAGGCAAGAACCCAGCCTTGCGGGGAGTAAACAAGGTGGTTGGGTAACAGTTTTATCTTGCTAACTAGACAAACTGCAATTCCCTTTGAGATTTGCTTCCTCATAACATATTTAGATTTCCTAATTTCAGCTCACCAACTTCTTAAAGTCCACTTTATTGAATTTTTTTCATCATCTTGAACACCTCTATCAGGTGAAACCTCACTTGATTTGAGAGAAGCTATGATTTGATCAATCATTCCAGAATGATGCGTCCGCCAATCTTTGCTAATATTCTTGTAAGTCTTCGCTGTACTCTCACCATTGCTACAATATCCTTCCTGTAATGTTGCAACCGCATCTGTACACAGACTTGTAAATGTGAACTAACCAAGGTTGTACAGTAAGGATAAATGTAAGGATAATAATCCTGGTATTTCATGTAGTGTCTTATCATGTCTTCGAGACATCTCAAATCACTTCATACAGTACTGTACATCGAATTGACTGTATATTTAACTTTTTTTCACCCTATTTCTCGAGATCTAAAAATAAGGACTTGATTTGCATTCCTGTCCACCTAAGCTGCTATTTTTAGAGTCCTGTTAAGTGCCACATATTTGTGAGATTTGTAAGACAAGCAATGTGTGTGTGAGTTACATTTCTCTCAGTCTCGGGCCTGCTATGCTGTGTTTATGCTGCGTCTCCAACACCAGGAAGTGAAAGGGGCAGAGTTCAGAGCGATGAAATTGAAATAACTTATACTCTAAAATGTAACCGTTTGATGTTATCTGTTCCTCAAATGGATTTCAGAGAATTGCATAATCGTTCTTTCCCTGTGCCTTTTGTAAAGAATAAAGTGTCTTTGTTTCCCCGCCTTCTTCTCTGTCTGTCCTTACAAACGCTCCCTTCCAACATTTCCCGGCCCTGACAAACTGAAATGTTAACACAATTTCCTCTCTACGCAGATACTGCCTGACCTGCTGACTGTCCCCAGGGACTGAAACCGCTGATGATATTAATGGACACGAGAGACAGAAAGAAAGGCAGAAAAAATGCAACTCAGCCAGGCAGATCTAATGATGGTAGTTCTGAACATTTCCATATTTCATCATTTAGGGTGATGTCAATGAAATGTTCACAAAATGTGCTCCACTAGATCCTATTATGAATTGTGAGAGGTGCAATTGCCTTCAACCCCATCGCAGCAAGTTAGCAGGAATAGTTGCCATCTGTTGAGCAAGATAAGGTGCTTATAAAACGGACATTGAGGTAGGAAGTTGAGATGGGTGTCTTCTGTGTGGTTAGTGCAAATAGGTCACAAAAACATACACCATCAAAGTGCATCTGCAATGTAGAATTATTCTGACACTCTCTATCTCTCTCTCTGCATTTCCCCCTCCACCCCATATACATACATTGGGAGCTGCTCACAGAGGGACATGGAGTAAGTAAACTTGCCTAACATTTTGGCCTGCCTGTGAATCAAACCCATGTCCCCTCGCTTGTGAGGCGAGTGCTCTTACCAATGCTGGCTACAGGACAAGTAAAGTGTTAATGTTTAGTGTAACCACAAAAACTTATTTTTTTAATATAACCACTGGGTTATATGAGCTGTACCTTTAAAACGCCACCAGTCGGCGCTACTCACCAAATGAGTTCTGCTGTTTGTGCAAAACAAACTCGGTCAGAAAATTATTTTAAAATGGAAACAGCAGAAACCACTGGAAAGTTGTTTAAAGCACTCGATTGTGGTTTGAAAGAGTTAAGCCAAAAGCTTAACAGCATTTCTCTCTTGAAGAGCAGCGGGAATTGGTCTCATGAGCATTCACAGCACTTTGTGTTTTTTTCCTGCATGTTTCGGTTCACTTTGAAGCGTATTTACTGTTTCACAGGAATGTCTATCACCAGTTGCTGTTATAATCATTCTAGGTTATTTTAATAGTGAGAGTGGGTGTATTGAAGGAGGACAGCTCAGGTTATTGTAACACAATGGAACTTCCCCACTCAGACACACGTATATGTATGAAATAACAAGGCATTTAGAATATCCATAGTTGGTGAATAATTACCCCCACTTTGTTTCACATTATTAACACCTCTTCTCCCCAGTTTTGTTGCAATCCTCCATTTTGTTTGATACCACTAACACCTCCTGCCCTCTACCCAGTTTCTCCTCTGTATTCCTTGCCCTGCCTCTCCCCGCTCTCTGTGAGTTGTTAAAAGCCTCTTCATCCCAACGTGACCCAGTTCTGAGGAAGGGTCGTGGACCCAAAACGTTGACTCGCTTCCCTTTCTCGATAGATGTTACCAGACCTGCTGAGTGTTCCCATTGATTTCTGCTTTTGTAACTGGTTTCCCAGCGTTGATCAGAGATGCAAGACGCTACACAAATGTAGTTTTGTTGTTGCTGTTGAATGAGTTACAGGCAATTGGAATGATAGCTGTTATCAAAAACCCCATTGATGAAAAGGTGCTTTTTCCACTTCCTCCACAGAGCTTTAAACTTGGGTTAATGTGACAAGCAACACAGAGAACAATCAAATCACCTCTGGTGGAACGCTGCCTACAGTGCAGAGTTTGACTTTTTAACAGTCAAAGTGAGAAAACTCGCAAAGGGGTGTCCGCTGAAAACGTTTGGAGTTGTTTGGAAGCTTTTGGATTGTTCACTTCTGCGGGTTACAACTTGTGATGCATTTGGCAGAATAATTTCCTGTCAAACAGGTAAGTCAACATTTCTTATACACCTCTCGTGTGTCAGTTCAGTTACTAGTTTACCTCAGCCAGCAATATCTCTGTACACTCAGTTCTGGGCTGTTTGTGGGACATTGCTAAACCTCTATTTAGGATGGGGTTGCGTTCCTGAAAAACTGAATCTAGATCGAAATGTCCTAAATAGAAACGCGATTTCCCATGTGGTCCCATTATATAACCAGAGATGCGTTCTTTTCACAAAATTTGCGGACCTTAAACCTACTAAATAACACAAAACCACACAACAGAACACACAAATTAACACACATAGGCAAGAAGGGGTACTTGGGTAACTGTACAGTATTGTATTTTAATACTGGCAAACTTTAATACAGTACACTACTGACAAACTTTAATACTGGCAGTGTGACAGTGGCAGTGGCATTTGCAGCTCCCAGTCATCTTGATGTTGCGGAGCCCACAGCGTCTTTTAAACCTTTGAAACCTCTGCTAGCACTGAAAGATGGTGCCGTTGAGCCTTCTCCTTCCTCATCATTTAACTCCATAAACAATGATTTTGCCTTCTCTTGGATAACCAGGGTGTTGAGTGGTATATTACGCGGTTCAGACACTCAGCATTCTTTCCATGTTTTTCACTCCTATGTTTGCTAATCTGCTTGCACCTGTAGCTGTAACATACCTTGAACTTGCCAGTATATTGTCCTTATTCTTTTATAGTAGCCTCCGTCGATCCAGCTAGCCCTAAAGCCCTCCCGACGTCTGATGTTCCTTCAATCGAAATGTCCTAAATAGAAGCGTCCTAAATAAAGGCTTACCTGTATATAAATTGTCTACGACATTCACCAACAAAGTATAGTTTCTACACTTTACGGTGAATCATGCGAGCGCTTTGAGTTTCCTGATATGAAAGGCACTGTATCAAATGCAAGGATGACTATATATTCCTATGTCTAATTCTATACTTTATTCTGTTCATTACTGTGCAGTTCAATATGATTATAAAAGTCATAAAAGTCAGGAGCATATTTACTGTTTCACAAGAATGTGGCTCACACTGGGCTATTGCAGTTGGAGCCTGACTCCAATTCGCTGGAGTTTGAACTGTCACATTAAGTTGCTACAAGAATGCTGCAGTTATATTTGACGAAGTGATCATTTTCAGGCCAAATAGCGAGCGGTCTCTGGGAGCATAAACCCAGGACTGGACTGTAAATGCTGTGGTTTGTTGGATACTATTCGAGAAGTTGTTTTTGCTTGGATCCTGGCCGATATCCAAAAGATTGTCTGGTTATGCAACTCCTGACTGTTTGCAGGCCTTCGCCAGAGCAAACAGCTCCAATATTTGCCTAAAATAAAACAGTCACTGCATTTATCAGCAATCACATTGCATTTTGAAATGCTTCTTCTGAACATTATTTCTGCATGTAGCTTCATTCTGCAACCTCATATGTGTGCAATGTCAGTCAGTATCTTATCGAGAATCACAAAAATAAATGTGGTCATAAATGTGTCTATTTTATCTCCCTCGAGCAAGAAACACCCAAACAAGTACCTCACTCATAGACTGCCTGAAAATACTATGGCGAATGTATGCCTCAACATGCATTTTCTTTTG
Source organism: Hydrolagus colliei (assembly GCA_035084275.1). Taxonomy (NCBI): domain Eukaryota; kingdom Metazoa; phylum Chordata; class Chondrichthyes; order Chimaeriformes; family Chimaeridae; genus Hydrolagus; species Hydrolagus colliei. The sequence goes on from CM068767.1 coordinate 7,948,398, forward strand.
TTAACAAAAATGTATCTGAAAAATTTATGTTGACTTATACGCCACAATATACGGTATCTTAAAAGAATGACGTATCGTTAATGACCGTTGTAGCTATATGGATGCAGCTGCAATGATCAAATGTTTGTGCAGAACCTTTTTAACTTATTACAAGACCCGATGCAGCTGTATCCTCTCCTCTGTCACTGTTCCCACCCCTGAGAAAAGCAGCTGTCATCACTCCTATCTTAAGAAAACCCTCCCTGCTCTTATGCTCAATCTCCAACCTACTTACATTTACAACAACAACAGCAACAAAATTACATTTGGCTAGGGCCTTTCACGTCAGGACGACATCACAAGGCGCTAGACAGTTATTGATTCAGACCCAAGCTGAGGAAAGGGTGGGAGGGAGTGGTGGGAGGAGTTGCCGATGGGTCCATTGAAGAAGAGAGTCTTGAGGCGAGGCTTGAAGGAGGTCAGAGCCTGCTGAATGGAAGGGGCGGGCAGGTTGGTAAGGGGGTAGGAGGTCAAGGATTTAGAGTGGGGTGAGGTTGTGGAGGGCTTTAAATGTGAGGACCAGGATCTTGAATTGGATCCTCTGGATGATGGTGATCCAATGGAGTTGGACAAGGATGGGGGAGATGGGATCATGGAATTTAGAACAGTAGAGGACACGGGCTGCAGAGTTCAGGATTATCTGCAGCCTGTGGAGGGAGGAATTGGGACCAACAAAGCTACTTTCCTTTACCATCTCGTAAACTAATCCATTTAGCAACATGGATGCACACTTGGGTAGCACACAAAAAAAAATACAAAAAGTATGTGCTGAGTAAATCATGTGGGCTGAGTAGTGGGGGGGGCAGAGTTGGCGGAAAATATGATAAATGCGAAGGAAGGTTTAAAGTGGAAATAATTATATTTTGGAGGCGAATTTGTTCACTTTCCGAAAAAGGAGGAAATAATAATAATCCTTGCATTTGATAGAGGGCCTTATGACATCTTCTAGACATCTCAAAGAGCTTCACAGAATAATAATAATTCTTGCAATTGATATAGAGCTTTAAAAGCGCGTCACAGAATACAAGTTGACTGTATATATGTGGGCGAAACGCCGCAGCCAATTGTAACACAGCAATGTCTCACAATCGTGGATTGAGTGACCAAATTAGTATTATTTTTCAAGGGATTGTTATCCCTGAAAACGTCTATTGTTATCCCTGACTAAAAGCCAAGTTTCTATTTACTGTCAGGTTAAAATAGGGTATTTCCAAGGCTTTTGTTTCTACACTCCATATCAGTTTCACTATTATAAGGAAGCATCCTGAAATTACTTCTTGGAATAGGGCGTCCTTGGGGAAGAGCTGTTCGAGGTAGTGGGATCTCCTTGGAGCTGAGCTGTAGCTTCATACAAACGTTCATCAGATCCAGGCTCAAACGTGCAAATTCCTTGCTTGTCAGCCTCTCCAACTCCTCCCTCCACAGGCTACAGATCATCAGGACTCTTTAGCCCGTGTCCTCTCCCATACCAGCAAACCAATGCTTCTCCCACACCAGCAAACCAAACCAATGAGTAGGGTAGTCGTAGCTACGATAAGTGCAATACGCTTAGTCCTGGCTTAACATCGCAATTGTGTTCTTGAAAAACGCAAAATACTGCAGACGCTGGACGTCTGAAGCAAAAAGAGAAATCGCTGGGAATCTAGGCATTGATAAATTGCAATGTTCCTGCCAAATGTTAATTTTATCATTTCAGCTCCGCTTTATATAATTATGGTAAAATATATCTATTCCAAAATATTTTCCCAAGACTGTACTTGATGTGAACATTGTTCTGTGATTGAGAAGAATTTATCAACAATTTTTGAAAATGGAAATTCAAAAGATTAATCCCTATATTAATTGGCTTCTCCTCCCACTAGGGGAACAGCTGGAGAAGGGTCATGAGGGCTGACAAGTTCTTTCTTAATCAGTCACTTGATTAAGGGATTCATCAAAACCAACCCTGTGATTGAGTCACCTCGTGAGTTATGAACAATCTTGTGATCTATTCACTCATGCTCAATTTTGCTCTTAAAAATACTTCACATTTCAAACAAAGTCATAAGTTCCACAATTTTAATTAGATTCAAACATGTGATCTCTCCCGTGCCAGGCTCTGTGACCTGTCACCTCCATCCTCACCTGAATCCACTGGCTTCCCATGACACAGAGGATTAAAGCCTTCCATGGGCTTGCCCCCCTACATCTGTGACATCCTAATCCCCTACTAAACTGTCCGTTCTCTCCGCTCAGTGGGCTCCGGCCTGCTCCATGTCCCCCGACGCACCCATCCCACATCGGCGGGCAAGCCTTCAGCCGCTCTGCCCCTATTCTTTGGAATTCCATCCCGCAATCCTACCGCCGCAATCCCACCCTCGCCTCTTTCAAGTCCTTCCTCAAAACGCTCCTTTTCAATCGTGCCATTGATCACCCCCCTTTCCCTCCAACCCGATCCAAACTCGGGTCTGAAACATTATCTGTCCAGTGCCTTGGGATGTCTTCCCCATGTGAAAGGCACTGTACAAATGTAATTTTGTTGTTGTTGTACATGATTAAGGTTCCTGCTTGGTTTGCTATCACCAACCTCCAGAACAGCCATTTACCGCATGGCTAACAGTGAAACCTTCCTCTACAATAAGGCAATGATTACTGTAAATCTATGGCAAAAAATAGTGTATTCTGAGGCACTTTGAGGCATTGCTAATTCAAATAAGGCCTAAAAGAATGAGTAAGAAGTTTCTCACCACTTGTCCAAAACAGATCATCCTATCCATCAGGGCTCTGGTTTGCAGGGTCAACTGGAGCAGAGAGAGAATATTATCATACATGGCCTCTGCCCATCGGACCTGCCTGGCACAGGAACTGAATTATTGATATCATGATAGAGAGTTGCCTCAACAGTAACTACAAATAACATTTGTATAATGCCTTTCATGTCAGGAGAGTGTTCCAAGGTCTATCTTGTCTACACTCCCCCAGAAACCCCACAATGGCCTCAGCCTCCACCACCTTACATGGCTGGGTATTCCACACCTCAACTCTCTCTCTCTCATGGAAATATTCTGTCTATTGTCCTTGAGCATGGGCGGGATGGAGGTTCTCCTTGGAGCTGAGCTGGACCCTCATACATACTTTCATTGATCGTGCAAACATCCTGCTTGTCAGCCTTCCCAACTCCTCCCTCCATAGGCTGCAGATCATCAGAACTCTACAGACAGTGCCCTCTCCAATACCAGGCTATTGTACTGAGACCCTATCACCCACCATCCTCACCCGACTCCGATGGCTTCCCATCACTCAGAGAATACAGTTCAAGATGCTCACCTTCAAAGTCCTCGACTGCCTCACTCCTCCCTATCTCTGTGACCTCCTAAATGGGCAAAATGCAGCAGCCAATTGCAGACAACAGTGTCCCACAAATAGTGGTGGATTGAAATCACCAATTTATTATTGTTTTTCTTAAAGGATTACTATCAGACGTGTGGAGTAAGGGAATTTGCTGAAGATTTCGCCCTCCAGGGAATCGAACCCAGGTTACTCACTTGCGAGGCAAGTGCTCCAACCATTGAGCTGGAAAACTCCGCTATTCTTCAGATGAGATGTTAAAGTGAGGTACTGTTTATAAATAGGTATTATTAAACACTATTTGAAAAGAGGAGGGATTTTTTTCCCAACAGTGTGCTGGCCAACAATCACCCAAGTAAGACTGGGTCCTTATTCAATGATTGTTTATTATTATAGGACATTGCTGTGCGCAAAATGTGTATCGCATTTGCCTACAAATACATTTGCCTACAGTTACTTCACCAAAAAATCCTGCCCTCCCCCTTCTAACAAGAAGTTTACAGTGATGCAAAGTTTGGAGGGAACCATGTTTAATTTGCAAGTGGGATTGTTACGTTTCTGTTCCTGAGCGAATACAGAGATCCCACAAAGGGTTCTGTGTTAAGTAGCCTTCCTGGGTGATTCCCTGTAAACCAACTTGCTTTGTGAAGAGTAGGAATCTCTGTGTATGTATTGGTGAACAGAAATACATATTTCCGTCACAAACAAAGGGATCATCCATGCCATGTCAGGATCTGAAACCATATAGCGTAAGTTGACAATTCCCTATAATACTGGTGGAGGTGGGGGTGGAGGTTTGCATTGTCGGAGGTGCCATGATTTGGATGAGACATTAAATCAAGGTCACAACTGTGTGTTCAGGTGGACGTTAAAGATCCCATGGCGCTATTGAAACAGAGAAGGGAGTTTCTCCCAGTTTCGTATCATTGGCAAATTTAGATATTTTAAGTTCTATGTCCTCGTCTAGATCATTGATCTAGATTATAATTACTCCGATTTTTTTTTAAATGGCAATTAATTTTATGGGTGTTTGGGTTATGAAAATAATAATCTTCACATTTGATATAGCATCTTGTCATACTTTGTGGGCGAAACCCAGCAGGCACTATGAACATAGAAATGCCCCACATATAGACATGGTATGAGTGACCAATTTTATTGGCCAGGACACTGGGAGAAATAGAATTAAGATTCTATAATGAGCATAACAGAGTAGACAGTGGAAGACTACCAACATATTAAGAGTAAAAGGTTGGTCAAGGAGAGGGTGGGGCCAATTAGGGACCTAGGAGGAAATCTCATTGTGGAGGCAGAGGGCATGGCTGATGTACTGAATGAGTACTTCGCCTCTGTCTTCACAAAAGAAAATGATACAGCCAATGCCATGGTATTAGAGGAGAGGGTAGGAGAAATGGATAGAATAATTATAACCAGAGAGGAAGTGCTAAAAAGGTTGACGTCGCTCAAGGTGGATAAGTCACCTGGTCCGGATGGGATGCACCCTAGGTTACTAAGTGAGGCACGGGAGCAAATAGCAGGGACTCTGGCCACGATCTTTCAATCTTCCTTGGACACAGGGGTCGTGCCAGAGGACTGGAGGATAGCTAATGTTACTCCCTTGTATAAAAAGGGGCAGAAGGACAAGCCTGGTAACTACAGACCAGTCAGTCTAACGTCGGTAGTGGGCAAAATTCTAGAGTCCATAATCAGGGACAAGGTAGATCTTCACTTAGAAAGATATAGGCTAATAAAGGACAGTCAACATGGATTTGTTAAAGGCAAATCTTGCCTTACAAATCTGATAGAATTTTTTGATGAGGTAACGGAATGGGTGGATAATGGTAGCGCAGTTGATGTAGTTTACATGGACTTTCAAAAGGCATTTGACAAAGTGCCACATGAGAGACTTATTAAGAAATTAAAGGCCCATGGCGTAAAAGGGACAGTGGCAGCGTGGATCCACAACTGGCTGCGAGACAGAAAGCAGAGAGTTGTAGTGAGCGGCTGCTTTTCAGATTGGAGGGAAGTGAGCAGTGGTGTGCCACAGGGATCGGTTTTGGGACCATTGCTGTTTGTAATCTACATCAATGATCTGGACTTGGGTGTACGGAGTACAGTTTCCAAGTTTGCAGATGACACTAAGTTAGGGAGAATAGTAAACAGTGAGGAGGATAGTAGCCATCTGCAAGAGGATATAGACAAATTGGTAAAGTGGGCAGACACATGGCTGATGAAGTTTAATGCAGAGAAGTGTGAGGTGATGCATTTTGGGAGAAGAAATGAAGGGAGGCAATATAGGCTAGATAGTACAATTTTAAATGGTGTGAAGGAACAGAGAGACCTGGGGATTTGTGTTAGTGACTCGTTGAAGGTGGCAGGACAGGTAGACAAGGCTGTTAAGAAGGCATATGGGATACTAGGCTTTATAAATAGGGGTATAGAGTACAAAAGTCAGGAAGTGCTGACTAACCTCTATAGGACTTTGGTGAGGCCTCAGCTGGAATACTGTGTTCAATTCTGGTCACCACACTACAGAAAGGATGTGAAGGCATTGGAAAGGGTACAACGAAGATTTACTAGGATGGTGCCAGGATTGAGGGACTTCAGCTATGAGGAGAGGCTAGATAGGCTAGGGTTATTCTCTCTGGAGCAGAGAAGATTGAGGGGAGACCTAATAGAGGTTTATAAGATCATGAGGGGTTTCGACAGGGCAAATAGAGAAAAACTATTTCCACTCGTGGGTGAATCTGTGACTCGTGGTCACAGATTTAAAATAGTTTCAAGGCGCAGTAGAGGGGAGCTGAGGAGAAATTTTTTCACTCAGCGAGTTGTTCGAATCTGGAATGCATTGCCTGAAAAGGTGGTGGAGGCTGATTCGATAACAACTTTTAAAAGGGAATTAGATCTTTATTTAGGAAGAACGGGTTTATTAGGCTATGGGGAGCGGGCAGGGCAATGGGATTGAATCGCTCTTTTCAAAGAGCCGGCACAGACTAGATGGGCCGAATGGCCTCCTTTTGTGCCGTAAAATTCTATGATTCTATGATTCTATGATTCTATGACTGATTCCCCTGGTTGAAGAATCTATAACTATGGGTCACAGTCTTAACATTAAGTGTCAGCCTTTTTGAACAGAGTTGAGGAAACACTTCTTTACTCAGAGGGTAAAATGATGCTTTTAGACTATTTGTGTTGTTATTGTTGCCAAGATTTCACCGGCTCAGCCTCTTCTTGTGCTGCTGTTATTGCTGCAACCTCAGGGCTTTCACACTCTCCATGTTTCCCCCAAATCCGTACAACACAATATTTCCTTGTTTTTCCTGTTTACTAGAATGCTCATCCTTATTGTTGAGTAGTTTTTAATGTATTCACATCTGTCCCCAAAGGGATATTGTTGCAATTTTATATCTGTGCTGTTTTTGGGGGGGCTCAAAATTTGGGGGGAATCGAGTGAATTGTTTGAGCTCCTTAGGGTCTAGTTGTTTCTGAGAAGTTGCATTTAGTGCAGGAAATGTTTGACTACATCGTCACACGACGGAAAGTACAAGGCGAGAGAGTGAGAGAAATGTTCACATATAAAACCAGAGTTTTGAGGTGCAATCTATTGCAGCTTTTAAAAGGAAACTATTTTTAACTATGTAAAAGAGTGGGGCTGGAGAGCTCTCTGATGGAACTGGAACACACACAGTACTGACTGCAAATTCGATGTTGTGTTGGATACTGTTCAAAGAGGTTACTTTTCCTCATGTACTCGCAAACATTCATAAGATTGGCTAATTATTCAACTCATGATTGTTTGCAGGTCTTTGCTCGTGCAAACAGCTACAATATTTGCCAACCAGATAAATACAAGGCCAGAGCCAGTCGAGCAGAGGCAAAGGGTAATGGTTTGGGGAATAAAGCAGGTAGAGAGGTAGGCAGATGACTGGGCATGAAGCGATTTGAAAACGAATGTGAGGATGAGTGTTTCATCCCTATGTTTAGGGTAACTAAGGACTGAGGTGTGTTATGTGGCGGAGATGAAGAAATGAGGGCCTGGATATAGGGGATAAAGGATGGCTGTGGGTCAAACCTGTCGTATAGAAGCCGCGTCGGTTTAGTGAGTCTGAGGGATAGGCTGGGGAGGTTGAGAATGTAATAGTCACAGTACAGAAGATGTTGAAAGAAGCCAATAATATGTGTTCTGTCCACATTTAGCTGCAGGATATTTGCGCTCATTCAGATAAGCTGAGAGATGTGGTCATCCGCATGCATCTAGAAGTTGAATTTGTACAGTAATTACTGTAAACAAAAAGCAAAAATACTGCCGATGCTGAAAATCTGAAATAAATACAGGAGTTGCTGGGAACACTCAGCATCTGTGGAGAAAGGAAAGTGAATGAACGTTTCGGGCTGAGTTCTGAGGTCACAGTCTTAAAATTAAGGGTGAGCCTTTTAGAACAGAGTTGAGGAAACATTTCTTCACTCAGAGGGTAGCGAATTTATGTAGATGCTCAGTCCTTGAATATTTTCAAGGCTGAGACTGATAGATTTTTGAAAAATAGAGGGATTAGGGGATATGGGGATAGGGTAGGTAATCAGAATTAGGTGAGAAGATCAGTCATGATCTTATTGAATGGCGGGGCAGGCTCGAAGGGCCGAATGGCCTACTCCTGCTCCTAATTCTCTGTGCAAAGTTAGACCTTGAAACTGTCTTAGTTGCTACTCTAATGTCCAAGGCTGTTGACCCAAGCTGTTCCTCTGTCACACGGCTTGACCAAGTTTCCCCAGCACATGACTACCCATAATAACATAACATAAGAAATAATGTCATCCTTGGTGTTTACTCTCCCTCCTAATTTAGTGTCATTCGTGAATTTGGATATTTTAAGTTTGATGTCCTCGTCTACAACAACAATTTACACTTATGAAGCGCCTTTCATGTCAGGAGGACGTCCCAAGGCGCTACACAGGAGGCGTGTGACCTGAGCTGGGAGAGGGGTGATCGGGAAGGGGTGAAACAAGTAGGGGAGGTCGAAAAATTTGAGGGGGAACAAAAGGCACGGTCGAAGAGGAAAGTCTTCAAACCGGCCTTGAAAGAGGAAAGGGAAGAAACAAGGCGGAGGGATTGGGGGATGGAATTCCACAGGGTGGGAGCGGAGAAACTGAAAGCCCGGTCTCAAATGGTGGGGCGGTTCGGGCGGGGGGCTTGGAGCAGCCCAAGACCTGCTGAACGGAGGGTCCGGTCGGCTTATAGGGGGAGAGTAAATCGGTTAAATAGGGCAGAGCAAGGCCGTGTAAGGCCTTGAAGGTGAGGACGAGGATCTTGAACTTGATCCTCTGGAGGATGGGGAGCCAGTGGAGATGGGCGAGGGTGGGTGTTATGTGGTCGCGGAGGCGGGTGCGGGATAGTGCATAGGCTGCAGAGTTTTGGATGATATGCAGCCTGTGAATGGAGGAGCTGGGGAGGCCGACGAGGAGAGAATTTCCATAGTCCAGCTGTGAGGTGATGTATGCATGCACGAGTGTTTCGGCAGCGTGGGGGGTGAGATAGTTGCAGAGCCTGGCAATGTTGCTTAGGTGGAAATAAGCGGTGCCGGTCAAGCGGTGCCTGTCTACATTACAGTGGTTATACTTATTCTAAACTAACACCCCTACAGTAACTACTGTATCCTGGATGAACAATAATTACAGTAAACAGGAAAACTTAATCTGAAGAATGTTTCTGTATGTATATCTGCATGTATATCGCCTAAATTTGCATTTGAGACAATGAGGTTTGTGTCTGTACTGGCTGTCTCAAGTTTTAATGAGTAATTCACACATAGGCAGCCAGAATCTAGCACTTTGTTTATTGCAAAACCTCTCGAGACGTCTGCATATGGTATCCCCTTTTAATTTGGTTGAGTAGAGAACATGTAAAACTAAAACCCTTAAGCATTTTCCCCACTGACAAAATAACCCTGTTGGAAAATGTCTGTATGTTTGTTATACTCCCAACGGTAAACACCTATATGATTTGGTTTGACTATTATCACACTAATTGGCTTTCTGCAAGTTATGTTTAGAATAGTACAAAGTTCAGGAAATACCCTTATTCACTTCCTCCAGCATTTTTAATGCAGGAATATCATGCGATTGTTTCTGTTTGCCATTGAGGAAGTTCACAAGACAAAACCTACCATCTTGTTTTTTCCTCTATGGAACTGAAACTTGCAGAATTAGTTTTACCATAATACTGGTTAGGACACAGCTTTTCGGCAAGATTTTGAGATTGTTGCCATGTGAGCCAAGGTCCTAACAGGTGTTGTGGACAAGCAGTAAAGAAGCTTGGCAGACAGTGATCCCAATGGCAAACGAATGTGTTTAACCGGTTATACTGTACTTGGAATAAGCCAACCCCAAGCCTTCGTTCTTGCCAACTTGCAGCTGATATATTCAGCAGAGTGGTGCATGGTGTCAAAGGTGGTTACATTCCTGGTCAAGAAGGATGGGGAGGCACAGTGAGCCCTGGTCACAGGTGGACAAGTTGTAATTTATGACCTTGACCAGAGTAGTTTCTATGCTGTGAGCAGCCCAGAAATCAGATTAGAGCGGCTCATGGAGGAAGTGAGAGGAGAAGACAGAGCGGAAAAGGGAAGTATGTCGGTCACACCTCTCCCTCCACTTCCTCCTCGAGGTCCTGCAGTCTGATTTTTGCCCTGTCCGCAACACAGAGACAGCTTGTCAGTCACAAATTACATCCTCTCTATCTGTGACCAGGACTCCCTCTGCTTCCTTCTCTTCCTGAATCTCACTGCTGCGTTAAAACAGTTGACCCATGCCATCCCCCTCCACTCCCTGGCATCTCTCTACCTCTCCCACCTCCCATTCCCCAATCCACCACCCAGCCCGTCCGCTCGACTGGCACCGGCCTCCTGCTCATCTCTCGCACACTCCACCCCACCATTGGAGGTTGCGCTATCAGCCACTACGCCCCTAAACTCTGGAACACTCTCCCTCAATCCCTCCACCTTGCCCCTCTCCCCTTTTCAAGTCCCACTTGAAAACGTTCCTCTTTGATCATGGTTATGGCCTCCTCCCTTCCATGCCCCTGCCTGGCTCGGAGTCAGGCTCTGCCACTGTTAAAATGCTTTGAGATGTTACCCTGCGTGGAGGATGTTAAATATATGCAAATTGTTGTTGTATGTCAATCTGACTAAAATGAGTTTGATTATGGTCAGCCTTACTGCAGTTAGGTAATGGACAATAGTGTACAGTTAAACCTCGTTCGGGGGTTACGTTCCTGGAAAACTGCGCAACCAGTAAAATCGCACTGGATAAGGGTAACAAGTAATGGGAAAAGGCGGGTTAGGGGAATCCAGCCACAAGCTACCCACCTCAAGCCTCCAGGCACATCCACACCCGACCAGTGCAAGGTACATACTGAGGTGGGCTACAGCTGGCTGGCCCGCTCCTCCCCCTCAGCAAAAAAGCAACAGTATCGCATAGCAATCAAGAATAAAGCAACACAGCAATAAAACCACAGCTAAGCCAAATTACTTTCGGGCCAGCCAGGGAGGAATCATCGGATTTAGTCGGGAGCTGCCGGCGCGTCACAAGTGCACACACGCGCGGGGACTGCCAGCACGTCCACACAAGTTTTACGCGCCCTGCGCAAACACATACACTTTTTTTTCGTCCCGTATGCTTTCATTCACAATTGATAAAGTCGCCCTCAACGAGGGTTAACTGTAAATGAAATTTCTAAAGCTGGAGCATGTTTACAAGGTTACTAACAACTTGCTTTCTTTCTCTTTAATGATTCATTTTATTGAAATGTTTTGTTTCGATGATAAAGCAGCAACTGGCTGTTTGGAAACAATTTCTATGGCACTGATCAGGGTTCTTATGCTCAATATTGCGTTTCCCCCACAAATACACCGTCAATTCACTTTACAGTATATTCTGTGAAGCGCTTTGAGACGTCTACAAGATGTGAAATGCGTTATACGAAATGCAAGGATTATTAGTATTATTACAAAGTCAGCCTACAACCTAAACGTAGATACATGGCAGTAGGGTCTTAATGTTCAGCCGTGGCAGAGATTTCCCTCCACTTATCAGAGATGATCAGTAATTCCGTTTGAGGTCTGCGTACCTCAGTGTTGGCAAAGATTAAATCTGACGAGGCTGTGTTACCTTGAAAACAGTTTCTCGACAAACACTCTAGAGGCTCATGAAAAGATAATAGACTCGTTGGCAATTGGGGAAATAATAATAATATCCTATCAGAATGAGAAAAGGTCTAGCTCCTTTGGGAGAGACAAGGGGAAAAATGTCCCCTGTGCTTCCAAGTACATAAACCCTATTTTGTGGTAACATCTGCTCCTGTTCAGAGGTTGATACTAAGTAGTTTGGAGGTTCTCTTAAAGCTTGATTCTGTGGAAAGGGGATGTAGCAGAGGCTGTTTCAGTGGCAACACAAACTGACACCACAGAATATTTGCTTAAAGTGGAGTTTAATGATTCAGAGCAATAGTTGCAGACCAAGTGTTTTCATGTAGTATCACAGAGACATTAAGAAAGAACATTACAGTATATTATGTGAAGCGCTTTGAGATGTCTAGAAGATGTGAAAAGCGCTATATCAAATCCAAGGATTATTATTATTAACATATTCATCAAGCAAAGCGCGCACACGCACACACACACACAAGCACAGTGTTCTCAAATCACTGACCCCGAAACAACATTTTCACTGACAATTTAACAAAGGTAAAAATCAGGATTAGCCACTTCATTTTGACAGTGTTGTTTGTAACGCAATAAAAACACATGACCTACACATAGATATATGGCAGTAGGGTCTTAATGTTCAGACTTGACTGAACCCAGCAGCGTTGCCACATTTTTTATTTTAGTTAAAATAACGATAATCCTTGCAATTGATGTAGCACCTTATCAAGTCTTTGAGACTCTCAAAGCGGTTCACAGAATATACTGTAAAGTGAAATAGCTGTATATCTTGTGGGCAAAAGAAGGCAGCCAATTGTGCACAGCAGTGTCCCACAAACAGTCATGGATTGAGTGATAATAATTATTATTGAAAGGATTATTGCCCCCAGAAAAGCGACAATAAAGTCCAAAAAAAAGTGCTCTTCATAAATTTTTATATCAGTCTAGTTAAGGGAAAACGCTGTCAGTGTTTGTTTCCAAAGAACTAGCGCGGTTACCACATTTGTCGTCCAACACATTTCCAGCTTGTGATCAACTGGAGGGAAAAATATCCAGATTAAACTTGTGAACCGACCCACGAATGTCAAACTGCAACTAATTTCCACTAAATTCTGCAAAAGTGGGAGGGGAATTGCATCAGAACAGACAGACCAGAGAGAGAAAAGGTGTGTCTGGGACCCCAAATTATTCCGAATTGAAGAATCCTTTTAAGATTTTGTAAAACTTTTTAAGAATTCCCCAGTTGTTTCCAACGTGTTCATGGTTATTTTCTGACAAATGGAATGGGAAGCTTTTTTTTTTAAAAAAGCGGTGGACTTCTGGTTTGTGTTTTGGTTAGCCTGGAATCTCAAAGGGGTAATAAATTAAACAAGCTTGATTTCTGAAACCTGCATCTTTCTAATACAACACAATAAAATGGAACCTATCTATAAAGGTGCAATAGGCACAGGGAAATGGGAGAAAAAAATCAGTTATTTTGTTTTTACAACAATTACAGTCGAAAAGGAGTTGTATGTGAGTAACGAGGGCGAGAAGTACGCACTCAATGGAACTTTAGTGGGTTGTGAGTGGGGGGGAGAGCTGTTAGTAAAGGTGATCAATGGAAAGTGGTTTAAACTGGAAAGTTATATTTTGTATGTAAATTTATAATTATGTAGGACGTGGGATCCTGTAGCTCTGTAATTAGAGCACTCATCTAAGCGAGAGAAACTTGATTTATTCGTGGGCAGAGCGAAACTTCGGGAAAGTTTCCTTACTCCTAATCACATCCGCCTGTTTACCTTGTAGTAAGTAGGAACCCGTTTGTTATTTGAAGCAACACTTTTCTGGAGATAATATTTCATTAAAAAAAAGAATAATTGGTCACTCAATCCCCAACTGTTTAATGGGACATTGCTGTGCATAATTGGCTGCTGAGTTTTGCACACAAAATATACAGTCAATTCACTTTGTCTTCTATGAAGCGCTTTGAGCATCTCAAAACTAATCAACATCTATATCAAATGTAAGGACCATAGTTATTCGCTGTCTGAAAAGGAGAAAATCACTCAGAATGAAAGAGCTTCGAGAAAAATTCAAATTTAACAACGTTAAAAATCCAGCAAGTCATTCACTCAGCTAACATGTGTTACTTTCTCTTCTATTAATTATAAAATGGGATTTCCAAAACTTTCACTTTTACTTGGCGTCAGCTTCATTTGTTCTATTTCTCCACTTCGCTTTGCGACCCCGAGTCCCCTGATGTTCTATCAGCCTGCATTTCAGACATCAGGAGCTGGATGAGCGCAAATTTCTTGCAGCTGAATGTCGACAAGACGGAGGCCATACTCCTTGGCTCTTGTCAACGTCTCCATTCACACGGCTCTCACCTCCTCCACCTTCCCGGCCTGGCCCCCAAAACTCTCTGAACATGTGTGCAACCTCGGCCTCAGGTTCGACCCCCAACTGTCCTTCCTCCCTCGCTCCTCTGGGTCTGGCCTCCTCCATGTCCCCTGAAACCTCCGCTCCACCCTCGGCGGCCGTCATTACCACCATTGCTGACTCTCCAAGGCAACATCCATTTAGCAACCGGCTGTCATGTGTCATCATTCCGCCACGTTGTTGACTTTTCAGGCCAGGACTGACAGGGAAAACAAGGTTGTCTCCCCCTCTCATGATGATCCACACCAGCCCAGCCACAGCTAACCATGTCATGCTAACCAAGCCACAGCTGCTCTTAGTCTCGGCGCGCGTACTTTGGCTATCGTCACTGACCAAGCTGCTTTCACAAAATATTCCCGTCCCTGTCCCCCGACGCCAGTTCAGATTTGAAATATTGACTGTCCAGCGCCTTGGGACATCCTCCCCACATGAAAGGCACAAAACAAGTGTAATATTGTTGTTGTTTGCTGATGATTCACTTGAACCTACAGATACTATCCAGGCTAACAGTGAAATAATGATAATAATCCATTTGAAATCAGATCACAGTGGTGGTCCATTGGTCTGTTGTGGTACAATTCAGAGATCCAACACCATCAATGTATTGTAATGTTGATGTAGCTTAGTAGTTAGAGCACTCATCTCACAAGTGAGAGGACTTGGGTCTGATTCCCAGCAGGAAATCCAGCTTACTCCACAAACTTCTGTTTAACTAGCTATAAGTAGACATCTCAAAGTGCTTCACTTTGGTCACTCAATCCACACTGCTGTGCATAATTGTCTGCTACGTTTTGCCAACAAAAATATCAATTCACTTTACAGTGTATTCTGTGAAACACTTTCAAACGTCTTCTCCCTGCTGGGTAAACAGAGGTGAGTAGACACTGAGATGACATTGACATTTGATTACCAGGGGACATTGTGCCCTGCCAGTAATCAAACCCACGTCTTCTCATTTGGGAGCCTTGAGATGTCTAACCACTGAGCGACACGAATCTTTTATCATTATTGCACTAAGCGATTGGCTTTGAAAACACGTGATTTCCCAGAACTGAACGATCATAAGCAGCTACAGCGAAAGTGAAAGTGTTGACAGTTGAGCTCAGTTTGTCGCAGTAGAGGCAGACATGGTTTGGTTTTTCTCTCTCATTCCCTGACTCTCTCACGGACAGTAACGGCTGTTCCCACAGCCGGTTCTACTCATTTATTCACGAGGAGCGAGTGGGCAACCGAAGAGGTGGGAAAGGTCACGTGGCTGACGGGCTGTCAGGTGAGTGAAAGCCTGATTTGCGACGTGTCTTTGTTGTTCAGTTGTTTTCTACCTCATGACGACCGTTGACTCCCAACGATATTGGAATATGAGATGGCGCCGCCTGGTGGCCGAGACCGTCACTGAAGGGGGCGGGGTCTGTTCCCTTTTTTTCTGTGCTCTGAGGTGGGCGGGGTCTCTGGAGTGACATGTCAGTAAACTTTCCTTGCAGCAGCTTTCCTATGTTAAATTCTACTGTGACTTTCTTTGCTTAGGGTTGACCATATTTTGTAAACCGAATCCAGGGGACGTGCATTTAATAAAATGAACTCACTACAATTCCTGATACTGCAAAAATAAGTGTGTTGGATTACCGGCTGTGTTTCTCTGATGAGTGTATCTGGTTCAGCATTGTATTGTATCTTCTTCAGTTTCATCATTGGATTTGATATAGTGCCTTATCACGCCTTGGATCATGCTTCACAGAATATATTTGTAATCAGGGATGCATGGTCACCCAATATTTACAAGTTTGCATTGTAGAACGATGAATACAAAAATACCCATTTCATTAAAATACCCATGATTAGTGTGTCCGTCATTTATCTAGGGTTTGCAATTGTGGTTTCAAGCCTGGAAATCAATCATCAGCTAATGACCATTCTTCAAGGGGTTCGGGGGTGGGGAGAAGTGTGGGGGTGAAGTCTCAGTGTGTCTAAGACAGCTCCAATTTGACATGTTTGGTAATGTCAGACTGAAATCAATCTTCTGTGCGGTCTTGACAGTCCAGCTCCTGACCAGGCAGATCTGCGGTACTTTAAGGAACTGTTGATGGTAAACCCACTAGTCTGCTCATCAGCAGGTCTTGGAAGGGCAGACTAGTTACTGGAGGTAGGGATGATTCTTTATTCAACTACTATTAATCCTGCAAGCCAAAGCCATCAGGGACAAGCAGGGCAAACCTTCCCAATGTGTAATGACAAGCCAATAGGAGCCAAGTGAGAAGAGTTTATGCCTTCAGTGAATGATTGTCCCTTTAAGTCCTAGTCTGAGCCAAACTGGCTGGTCTGTTGTCAACAGTTCCTTGGAATACTGCAGACCTGCCTGAGAGAGCGCATTCCATTTCAACAATATTTCTCTGGAATTTCCATGTGTAGGTGGAATTGTCAGTTTAGTTGGATACTCTTCAGCATAGTGATAGGTTGGCTGTTGTGTCATCAGTCGTGCCATGAAATACTGTGACATGCCTGGCATCGGGCTCAGAATACTGAGACCACCACAAGGATCTACTCAATTCTCTATTCCATTGCCAGGCACAGCATCTTGGCAGCAGCTCAGGCCTAAAGTTACACTTCTGACAATGCAGCTTTCTTTCCCTCTCCCAGGTGTGCACAAGAGTGAACCTGTGACATGTTTGTATTTTGCAGGCCCTCATTCTCAGTGTTGGCGATTTGTTAGCCAAGTACATCAGATGTAACGTGTTGTCCTTCAGGGTTGAATTCTTGTTACATGGAAAAAACTTCTGTCTGAATCCCTGAATTACTGCTGTGTGAATGAAATCCAGGCAATTAAAGGTAATGGTGGCATTACTGATACATTGTGGAAATATCTGTAATAGAATGTCCTCTTTACTGGGGGAAGTTTTGAAGAAATTCAAGGAAAGAAAATACATTATACAGGAAATAGTTTTGTTAGGACAAACCAGAATGGTGATAAATGTGCTGGCGCCTTTCATGTGCCTGAAACTCTATCCAGGAAGATTGGATTTCCAATCACAATTCATGATTATGAGTGGCGGAGTTGGACGCCACGCGAAAATTATGTTGAGGTCATTCAATCAGGAGATTTACCCCCCACCCCTTCTAGGAACCAAATTCTGTAAATGGGGAAAAAAAATTCATTAAGACTTTCCATCGAGTTAAGTGCTTTACTCAAGGGAACTTAACGTGGACTCACCAAGTTAATGGAAAGTACTAGTTAGGAACAGACAGTATTCCTCAGGTTTGAAAATTTAATTTTTAATGCATTGCCTGAAAGGGTAGTGGAGACTGATTAGATAACAACTTTTAAAAGAGAGGTGGATGGTTATTTGGGAAGGACATGTCTGTGGGCTTATGCGGAGAGAGCCGGGGAGTGAGATTGACTTTGAATAGCTCTTTTCAAAGAGCCAGCACAGACACAATGGGCCAAATGGCCTCCTTTTGTGCTGTGAAACTCTATGATTTTGTGATTATGGTGTGTTGAAATGGTATTAGTGCCCATCTTCTTTTGTTTCAGATTTGTTCACTTCCCTTGAAGTAAACAAAATGAATTTAAAATTTTTAATCCAGCGTGCCAAACTGGTGAGTATAAATTCTTGCAATACGTTGCATTTTGTGCTAAACTGTGTAATTAATCTTAAAAAATATTCAACCTTTTCTTTTAAGTGAGACGTTCAATACTTTGTTTTAAATGTGGTATAATGAAAAGTCACAGCAAACAGCTCTCGCTTGGAATCCAACTCTGTCATACAGCGGCAGAGTTGGGCGCCAATCAGAATAGATGTATTGAGGTCATTGAATCAGGGGACTCACTCTCCTCTTGGAAACGGTATTCCATAAATGAAATAAATAGTGGACATTCCTGATTTCTGGGAAGTCAGGAAGCCACTGACCTCCGTTTGCTGCACTATATACTGACTTCTGAGTTAGGTTCAAATCCACAGCACAAAAATGTCCACAATTGGCAAACTTAATTCATTCAAAAGCTCTCAGGATGGTTGGTGTGGAAACTTGAAATGTTTCATTGCTCCAGTAAAAAGACATTTTCCAAACTTCAGGTTAATCTAGCACTGATATAGCTAACAGAAATAGCTGTTTGTAAATTGGTCATTTCAATTCATGTTTGTGGGACGCTGCTGTGCGCAATTGACTGCCGTGTTTCGCCCACAAATATACAGTCAATTCACTCTACGGTATATTCTGTCAAGCGCTTTGAGATGTCTAGAAGATGTGAATAGCTCTATATTAAATGAAAGGATTATTATTATCACTTTTACTTCCTTCACATTCTGATGTTACACAGTGCTTTTGGTTAACGCTCAGGGCACTTACTCTTTGGATAAAAAAAAAATTTCAACTAAATATAAATGCTCCATATACTTCAATTGCTTCAATTTAATATTTTTATTCAATTTAGATGCTGTGGTACTTCTTATTGTTTGGCCCTCTGCAACTGGTCAGCTGTTGTGGCCCAGGAGAATATCCTATCCGTGGGCTGTGCTGCCCAATGTGTACCATCGGTGAGTCCACATCGTAGAATCTTACAGCACAGAAAGAGGCCATTTCGGCCATTGTTCCTTTGCTGGCTATTTGCAAGAGTTACTAACTAGTCCCACACCCCCACTCTTACTGCAAAGCCGTGCAAATTTTTCCATGTTAAGTACCTAATCAATTCCCTTTTGAAAACTATTATCAAATCTGCTTCAACTACCCTTTCAGGCAATACATTCGAACCATAAGAACTCTCAAGAGTTAAAAAAACAATTCTCCTTGTCTCCCCTCTGGTTGTTTTGCCAATTACAGTAAAACCTTGTTTATCCCTGACCCGATCAACCGTAACTTCCATATAACCGGCACCTCAAAAAAAAAAGTCCCCATTTCAATAACTAGATCTTATCCAGTACAATCAAAATCATTTAATGAGTTGATTGTCGCACGAGAGTACAGTATGATTAGTTCTGAATGCTGCTGGTAGAGGCACTTCCGTTTTTCCTTCTTAAAGCTGCACTGTTGTTTTTCCTCTCCCTCTCTTCTTTTTCCATCTCCCTCTTTTTATTTTTCTTTCTCTCTCTCCCTCTCCTTCCTTCCTCTCCATCTCTCCCTCTCTCTTTCTATCTCTCCCTCTCTTTTCCTTCCTTCCTTCCTTCCTTCCTTCCTTCCTTCCTTCCTTCCTTCCTTCCTTCCTTCCTTCCTTCCTTCCTTCCTTCCTTCCTCCCTCCCTCCCTCCCTCCCTCCCTCCCTCCCTCCCTCCCTCCCTCCCTCCCTCCCTCCCTCCCTCCCTCCCTCCCTCCCTCCCTTCCTTCCTTCCTTCCTTCCTTCAATCTTATGTCAAAACATGTTGGTCTGGCTCAGTTGGTGGTACTCTTGCCTCTTGAGTTGTGGTTTAAGATCCATATTGACACTCCACCTGCATTGGAGAACTCACAGTTCTAGCCTGACACTGCAGCGTCCACAAACAGTCATGGACTGAGTGACCAAATTAGCATTTTGTTTTGAAGGATTATTATTAGGCGTGTGGAGTAAAGAAACTTGCCCAACGTATTGTCCTGACCTGCCTGGAATCAAACTCTGGTCTCTCGCTTGTGAGGCGAGTGCTTTAACCACTGAGCTACAGGACTCCTCACCAATCTCTCAGAGGTCCAGAATCCCAATGTGTCCATCACATTTGTTAAGGCTCCCACCTCTTCACAGTGCCTTATGTTTTTTAAAAAAAAATTATATTTCAGGAAATCGAGTGTTAAAACATTGTACAGCAGCATCCAGCACTCGCTGTAGAACATGTACACAAGGTGAATACATCGACCATCCCAGTGGCCTAGAGAAATGTTTCAAATGTGAAACTTGCGATTCAGGTAAATGTGGCACTAATTTCATGACAAGTTGTGTATTTTGTCTGCAATGTTTATTAACAAATGGACATTGGAAAATGCAGTCAAAACAAAGGAGGGGGGAATAAATGGGTATTGATGAAAGAGACGTAGAGCTCTGTAGTGTATTGCAGTAATAGTTAGTCTGTGTGGATGCAACAGAGAAAAATCAATTAGATTTTATTTTTTCCCTGGTCCCTTGTGCTGTCAGACACTTTCAGGGAGAAAACTGTTTACCTTTCCTGAAATAATTGTTATTTCTTCATATCATAGGCTGTTATTCTAATGTCTTTAAACAGCTATGATTGCATGTGGAACAAATAAGCTGTTAACTTTGAAGCTGATGCAGCTTCCTACATTGTTTACACCTGTAGCATTGAACCTTCAAGTTTTCATCATCCCAAACTGTAGTGATTTGAAGTAGGTCACATTGATTCACTGAATCTCATGATTATTTTTATTTCTAGCGATGGGACTCATCGCTGCAGAGGAATGCACCTACATCCAGAATTCTATTTGCCATTGCCAAGAGGGTTATTTCTGTCTGGAGAGGAAAGGCACTGGATGTGAGGCATGCAAAAAGCATAGCCTGGGTCCTGTAGGTGAAGGACTTATACAAAAAGGTAAGGCCCTAGATTAAAGTTTCCGTGAATCCAATTGAATGGCTCTGGCCTCGTGGAAGAATCTCGTGACTTCTGTTCAACCAGCGGTGACCGTGTTTTCAGTCACTACGCATCAAAACTGTGCACCAGTTCCTCTCAGCCTTGCCCCGTCCTTCCCCATCTTCAGATTGCACCTGAACACCTTCCTCTTCGACCATGGCAACGGTCACCTCCACCTCACTCAGCGTTGTACTCGGCCTCTTTCAAGTGCTCTGGGATGCTCTCCTGCATGAGGGGTGCCATATAAATGCAAATGGTTGCCGTTTGTTTCTGTAATCATAGGAATTGTTCATGATACAGTGGAGCCTTGTTATAATGTGGTGATCGGGATTCATACATTCTATGCATTGTGCAGGTGTCCAGCTGACCCAGACCAGTTGCTGTGCTCTCTGAACCTCTCACCAGCAATTACAATGTGCTCACACAATGTGGCTGTTTCACAGACCCTTACTTACTCCGGTTACCGCTCGATAGTCTGAAGGTTCGTTAGTCCGAAGCTTCCTCTAACCGTAACCCAAACCTTTGGACTAATGAACCTTCAGACTATCGCACCAAATGTTCATATTAACAAACCTTATTTCATTGTCAGTTTGGACTAGCGAGCGGTAACCCCCCCCCGGATATAGGAAATTTGTGTGTTCAGACAATCGAACGTTCGGACTAATGGAACCTTCAGAATATCAAACCTTCGGACTATCGAGCGGACCCCCCTTCCTCCACAGTGATACAGGCCAACTCCCTCACCCCCCCAAATAAATGCAGCCAGCACTAAATTGGTTGGTGTCCGTCCACACACAAACAAAAAGCCCTCCTCCAACTTTGAGTTGTGATGCACACTTTTGCCAGACTAGGCTGTGAAATAGTAACAGAGTAACAGAGTCTCTGTCAAAGTGTCGTAGACAGTGTAAACTTAACTGAGTTAAGATTCTCCAATATTATGTGATGGCACATGTTTTTCAGGAACAATCTGGGATGATGCTGTGTATGAGAAGTGTCCTCATGGAACATATTCAGATACAGTTTCTAGTGAAGAGTGTAAACGATGGACTAAGTAAGTACTTTATATGTAATCTGGGAATCTAGAATTAAAAGCATTGTAAGTGGGAACAACAATAAATTACAGTAGCGACTTTCACAACAGAGTATGTCTCCAGCACAAAACAGGAGTGTCTCAGTACATGGTACTGCACAATTCTAAGATTCAGATGTTTCAGAATATTCCCCCAAATTACAGCATACGCAACCAGGAAAAATGAGAGATTGGGTAAATTCCTGTTTACTTTTTAATTCATTAAAAACCTAGCTCCTGATCCCAATAATAATCCATTTAGCCCCAGAGTACCAGTAGTGAATCTAACTCAAACTATAGTGGTGTTAGAAAGATTTCACTATTCATTTATTATGTTGAGATGAATCATAAGCAAAATCTATAGTTTGTCTAATTAATTATTCTGCTTTTTCCCAGTTGTGAACAATCAAACAAACTTGAGATTAGGCCAGGAAACTCTTCCAAAGATTCAGAGTGTAAAGAGAAGACAAACTTAGCACTTATAGTATCGCTAAGTGTAATAACAGCTGGAGTTGCTGGAGTTGTTGTGATTTTGATGTGGAAGAGACAAGGTCTGAGTAAGTGTAGAGGTGAGTGGCTTTAATTTCTGAACCAACACATTTTTATTATTTCTTTTATATCATTAAAATCAGAAATATTTTTGTTCCTTATCCTACATGAAGCGGGTTACTTGTTAAAATGCAAGTTGTTGTTTTCCCTTCTATATTTCACCCCATTTCTGCTCATCCTCGTGCCCAGAGAGCGAGTTCCACCAGTTCATTAGATCTCGGCAGATTTGTTAATCTCAATGCCCTGCCTGGCATTCTGTCATTTCCCACGTATCTGTTTAACTCTCTTTTAAACATGTACTGAACATTTTTATTACTGACTCAATGGATTACATTTTCTCGTATTGTTATATCATTGTCATAACAGGCCAAAGACCTGCAAACTGTAATAAATTGCTACATATTCTTTGCATTAATTGATCTATATTTTTCTTGCAGAAAATGATATTGAGAACAAAATAAATGGGGATGGAAAGGTACAGCATATGAAATGTTACTATCTTTATGCAGCACCATGTGTAATGTAGTTAGTATTGTCTAAAAACTCAAGTTTAAAGATAAAATAGTGCCAACATTCCACAAAACACATTCCAATGTCATTGTGAACAGCATTACATCAGTGTTCACGTATTGTTTCCCCTCCAGTCCCGTAAGTGTCCTATACTTTATACCAACTGTTAATGCAAACTAAATCCATGTACATCATTCACTCACTGTACATGACAATGTCTTCTGACATTCTGTGCAATATCCTTTGTGTATAATGTAAATGTTGTACTGTACAGGTACAAGGCCAAAATAAATGCTACATTGAAAGTGACGCCTTCACTTATATATAGATTAATTGGCTACTGTTTTCACCTACAATCACAGTCGCCTCACTTTACCTTAAAATATGAAGCGCTTTGAGAGTTCAATGGCATATGTCAATATTAACCACATAAAAATTATCCGTACTTCTCAATAAATTTGAAGAATTTATGTATGTTTCTTTTGCAGCCAAAAGTTTTGTTGTTGGAACAAAATACTGGTGGAACTCCTGCTTCAGGAAATGATAGTTCAGGTACCGGTCATTGATCTAAATAAGGGAACGTTGGAGAAGGAGGAGCAAACACAAATTCATAAACAAAAAAAAAAGTTGCTGGGGAAACTCAGCAGGTCAAACAGCATTCATGGAGAAAGGAAAAGGAGTCAACGTTTTGGGTCAACAACACTTCGTCAGGACTGACGAAGTCCCGAAACGTTGACTCCTTTACCTTTCTCCAAGGATGCTGCTTGAGCTGCTGAGTTTCCGCAGCAACTTTTGTTTTTGTTTCAGATTCTCAGCGTCTGTAGTATTTTGTGTTTTGTTTAACACAAATTCATGTTGTGTTTCTGAAATGGAAATACCAAACGCACTTCACTGAGCCAGTCGGGAACCTCGGCGTCTTGCTTGCCCCTCAACTGCCCTTTTTGCCCCATGTCCATGCCATGACCCGCTCTGCCTTCCCCCATCTCTGCAACATCGTCCAGCTCCATTATTACCTCACCCCTCAGGCAGACAAAACCCTCATCTACGCATCCAGCACATCTAGGCTTGACTACACCAACTCCCAGCTTGTCAGCTTTTCCAACTCTTTCCTGCACAAGCTGAAGATCATCCAAAACTCTGCAGCTTATGTCCTCTCCTGCACCAGGCTCCGTGACCCATCACACCCACCCTCGCCTGATTCCACTGGCTCCCCATACCCCAGAGAATAAAGTGCAAAATCCTCGTCCTCAAGTTCAAGGACCTTCACTGCCATAACCTTCCTAACTCTGTAACCTGCTGACTTCATATCAATCTGTCCACTCCCAGCAGTCTGTGACTGCTCCAAGTCCCCCACATGGCCAGCCCCACCATCGGCAGTCAGGCCTTCAGCATTTGTGCTCCCACCCTATAGAACTCCTTACCACATTCCCCAAAATCAAACAGGGCACCAGGCCCTCAGTAGTGAAAAGGTTGGACCCCCCACCCACCCCTCACCCTCACTGTCGTACTTGAAGAATGTTACTGTATATAAAATGCAAGTTGTTTTCCCTTCACCTTTTTTCTGCTCGGCCTAGTGCCCAGTGAGGGAGTTTATTAGATTTTGGCAGATTTGTTAGTGCCCTGTCTGTTTTCATTTCCCTTAATTGAAATATAGAAACCTTTATACCTTAATACTTCATCCACCTACATATTTGTTTAACTTTTTTTTAAACGTTTACTGAACATTTTTGTTCCTGACTCCATTGGATTTACTTTTCTTGTATTATTATAACATTGGCATAATAGCCCAAAGACTTTTAAACTTGTCAACTGTAATCAATTAATACATATTCTTTCCAGTAATGTACTGATTTTTTTCTTGCAGCAAACATCAGCGGCTTAAAATTAAGAAGCAATGAGGAAGAGGTACATTAACTTGTTATGTTCTTTGTGCAGCACTATGTGTACTGTAGGTAGTATTGTCTAAAAACTTGTTTTAAAAATCATTTATGGAGCTCCCTTCACGTCGGGAGGACGTCCCTGATAGTTACATAACTTATATAGTTCTAAAGCTAAAATAGTGACCACATTCCTCAACATGCTACATCAGTGTCCACACATTGTTTCACCTCAAGTCCCGTCAGTAAACTACAATTTATACAAACAGTCAATACAAACGAAATCCATGTCCATGATTGACAAACCGACTGACGCTTGTCGCCACCGAATGTATTCACTGAGGCCTTGCCTTCTGTGTGCCAGCGGCTCTGTTCAGCCATGAGGGTGGAAATGAGAAGATTCTAAGATTGACTGACAGCGGACTCCAGACATTCACAAGCGTCTAGAATTGAGCTGTCAATCGGTTAGGGGGGCGGAGGAACAGAGAATAAGGGAGGGAATATCACAATTGATTAACAGTTGAGACACTTGTGAATGGGTCCATTCAACAACAACAACAACAACTTCGATTTATATAGCGCCTTACACGCTGGATGGCGTCTCAGAGCGCTTTATTCAGGTTAATCACCTCAACTCCTTCGCTAATTGGTCCCCTTCCCGTCTACTGGGAACAACTATGGGAGGGTGGGAGGGAGGAACTCATCTGCTGGTATTATGCGGCCAAATAAAGGTAAATATTGTATACTTTACTGAATTCAGTGATCACAGGACTGGAGTCCTGTGGTTCAGTGATTAGCCTTACAAGCGAAAGACCTGATTTAGATTCCAGGCAGGTCAGGGTAAAACCCTGGGCTTTTCTGCTTGTTTCAATCCACGATTGGTTTGTGGCACACTGCTGTGTGTGACTGGCTGCCATGTTTCATCCACAAATATACAGTCAATTTACTTCACAGTATATTCTGTGAAGCGCTTTGGGACGTCGATAAGATGTGAAAAGCGCTATATTTAAAGCAAGGATTATTATTATTATTCTGTGACGCGCTTTGAGAGAGCTGGAAGATGTGAAAAGCTTTATATCAAATGCAAGGATGATTATTATTACAGGATTTTAACTTTAACTCCTAAATCAAAACACTTGTGTCCTGTTTGGTTAGTTAACATTGAAGCCCATTAACATCCAAGGCCATTATCATCATTTGCAGGGATTATTATTGCTTCAGGTGAAACAGCATTATTACATATTATTACACTGTGTCGGCTGGGCTCTTCTGCTGGGAGAATATGACAGGATTTTAACTTTTATCTCCTAAATCAAAACACTTATGTCCTGTTTGGTTAGTTAGCCGTCCTTGATGTGTCTGTCTTAACCGGCTTCCGCTATATTTCAATGGCGTAAGGCGCTCTGTCAAATGCAAGGATTATTATCCAAATAAAAATGATCATTAATTTACAGAATTTCTATATTTTTCCTTTGCAGCTGACAAAACCGTTACAAACGTCTGATGAAGATTGTGATTCAGGGATTGCTACCAGTTCAAATACCAGTGGTAGGACTAATTCAGAAAACAGGACAGACCCAACAGCAAAAACGTGAACCACATCAACAGTCTTGGAGAGAGTTGGCTGTTCTTTTCTCAAACTTCACACAAATTCTACATTTTAAAAAATCGGTACAACAATAACAACAACTTTGATTTATATAGCGCCCTCCATGCCAGACGGCGTCTCAGAGCTCTTCACAGTAGCGGATCCCGGGACCGAGCCAGGGGCATGGGCAGGAAGGTGACTAAAAGCTCGGTCGAAGAGAAAAGTCTTCAACTGTGACCTGAAACTGGGAAGGGAGGGGGCGAGGCGAAGCGAGTGAGGAAGGGAGTTCTAGAGCCTCGGGCGTAGTGGCTAAAGGCTCGGCCACCGAGAGTGGAGCGGAGGATTCGGGGGACATGGAGGAGTCCAGACCCAGAGGAGTGAAGGCAGCGGGTGCTGGGTTGGGGGGAGAGCAGATCAGAGAGATAGGGGGGTGCAGAGGAGTGGAGAGATTTGAAAACAAGGATGAGGATCTTGAAGTCAATCCTCTCTGGGATAGGGAGCCAGTGAAGTCTGGCAAGGACTGGGGTAATGGGGGAGCGAAGCTTTGTACGGGTGAGTATGTGGGCGGCAAAGTTTTGGATAAGATGGATTTTGTGGATTGTGGTGGAGGGGAGACCGGAGAGGAGGGTGTTGCAATAGTCCAGCCAAGAGGTGACAAAGGCTTGGACCAAGGTTTCGGAAGCTTTTAAGGTGAGGTATTGCTGGAGACAGGTGATCCGTCGGAGGTGATAGAAGGCAGTGCTGGTGACGGACCAGATGTGGGGGAGGAAGGACAGTTGGGCGTCGAACCTGATGCAAAGGTTGCGCACAGGTTCGGAGAGTTTTAGGGCCAGGCCGGGAAGGTGGAGGAGGTGAGAGCTGTGCGAATGGAGACATTGATGAGAGCCAAGGAGTATGGGCTCTGTGTTGTCAACATTCAGCTGCAAGAAATATATTGGTATATATCGATATGAGCCAACCGATCCATATCTGAAATTTCCCATATCGACGAGCCCTACTGTACGGTGCACATTGGGATGCCTTCCGGAAGTGGCAAGTGCTTTAGTGTGTGAGGGCGCACATGGATGTACCATGTAGTTCACATGGTAACTGACTTGTTTTAATGGGAGCGTCCGAGCAACAAGTTTGATTCATATAGCGCTCTCCACACCAGATGGCATCTCAGATGCTTAGACTAGTATGCGGTGGCAGAATTTGTTTATGTCAGAAGAAAGAAAAAAATGGGAAAGAAGATATTGTACTTTGTAGCTGTTGGGATTTCTGTTGTAAAATATATTTGTCAATAAATTTGTCAATAAATATTTGTTTTAAAAAGGTTTCATTCACAAAGAGCAGTTTTCTTTTTTAAAGTCAGGCCTGAAAGGGTTCAGAGGCTTCACCTCCTCCTTTATCCTGTGATTCAACCTCTTGTGTTCAAGCCCCAGGTCACGACTTGGAATCATAAAGTCCAGGCTGACACTCGAATGCAGTGCTGGGAGTGAGCTGCATTGTTGAGATGTTCAATGGAGTCTGTCTGTTCAGGTGAATGTCTGGGAAAAAAATTATTGCAAGACAAAAGGCATCACCGGTGTCGATTGATTTCTTTTTATATAAATCCAGTGATTTCTGTGCTGTATATCTCAATGTATCGCTCGCACCTGAATCTAATAATAATACTTGCATTCGAAATCGCTTTTCACATCTTCTAGACGTCTCACAGAATATACTGTAAAGTGAATTGACTGTATATTTTGTGGATGAAACGTGGAAGCCAATTGTGCATGGCAGTGTCCCACAAACAGTCATGGATTTATATTACCAATTTTTGGGGAGAAATTATTATCAGTTGTGTGGAGAAAGGAAACTTGCCCAAGGTTTTGCCCTGCTAGGAATCGAACCCAGGTCTCTCACTTTGACATCCAACAAGCGTGAGTTAAAGCCCTCACTAGGTGAATGTCAGGTACCAGGAACTCCCTGCGAGCTTCCTGGTGGGCAACACAGCTCAGTAGGACAGCATTGCCTCCACTTTCCTGCCCACTAGTCAGGCACACATATCTTCCCACTGAGTCATGGTCCCACCAGTTGGAGCAGCAGCTGCTTGCCTCTTTGCAGGCCAATCAAGGTGGGTTCCATATGCTGGATACATGAATAAGTGTCACAAACATGGACTCCAGCAGCTGTCGCTTCAAGCCTCAGAGTTTTCTCATCTGTCTCCAATGTGGTGAAGTGAGAATGCCATTTTAATGCTGGTTTATGGCTGAGTTATTTATGGTTGTGAATGACTTAGAAATGGATGAAGATGGCACCAAATCAAATTCTAATTCAGAGGAAACTGCCATTCCATCAACTCGGCTGCATTTGAACCAAACATAAACCTGTAGCATCAACTGGACAGTCAAAAGACAGCGCCTACTTCTGCACCTGCTCACTTTCCCTAAATGCAGTGACCTTAGCTACTTTGCCATCAGGTCAAATAAACTACATTGAAATACATAACAATATTAATCCTTGCAATTGATCTAGTGCCTTGTCATGAATTCGGGACGTTTCAAACCACTTCACAAAATATACTTTAAATTGACTGTGTTTCACGACAATTGGCTGTCGTGAAAAACAACAGCCAATTGCACACAAAAGTGTCCCACAAAACACGGATGGAGTGACCAAATAATTTTTTTTAAATTCAGAATTGATTACTACCTGTAATTACAAGTGCTGCAGTAGAGAAGTTGGTTTATAATTCAGCCCCAGTGGCTGTAAATAAACATTGGGAGCTGTTACCTTGAAAATGCCACCAGGCAGCGCTTCACACCAAATGAGTTCACCGACTGAGGAGCCGGTCGGTTTGGGGGCCTGACACCACACTGGGCCCTTTTTTCCCGCCATCTCAGGGATCATCCAGGCGGGCGGCGAGGACAAGGAGTGGTTGCTGGACGATTGTTGATTGTTGTTTGTTGCTGTTTTTGTTGTTAATATTATTGCTTTTGTTGTTTCTTATTGTTGTTTGATTCCCCCCACCCCTGCCCCCATCTTCTTCTTCCCTCACTCCCTTTCCCCACTTTCTCTCCTCCCTTTTCCCCTTCCCTCCCTCTTCCCTCTTCCTGATCTTGCCCCCACCCATCTTTCCCTCCCTCTCTTCCTTACCCCCCCTCTTCCTCCCTCACCCTAACCCATCCCACCTTTCCCTCCCTCTCCCCCCTTACCCTCTTTTCCCCCTTTCTCCCCTGGCCCCATTTTCGCGATTGTTTGTGGGGACACTGCTGTGCGCAATTTGGCTGCCACGTTTCGCCCACAAGTATACAGTTGACTTTCCTGCTTTTCTTCCCCCTGCCTCAACCCCTCCCCTTTTGCTTCTTTACCCCCTTTTGCCCCTAGTCCCACTTCCATGACTAATTGTGGGACACTGCTGTGCGCAATTTGGCTGCCACGTTTCGCCCACTAATATACAGTTACTTTTCCTACTGTTCTTCATCCTGCCCTGATCCTTCCCACCCTGCTCTTGTCCTACCTGACTGTACAGCGCCTTGGGACGTCCTCTCGACGTGAAAGGCGCTATATAAATGTAAGTTTTGTTGTTTGTTTGTTTGTTGTATAACAAACACTCGGTCAGAAAATAATTTAAAAACGATAACAGCAGAAACCACTGGAGAGTTGCAGAAAGTCACTCGATCATGGTTTGAAAGAGTCAATGCTCCATGTTTCAGCCAAAAGCTAAACAGCATTTCTCTCTTGAAGAGAAGCATGAATTGGCCTCATGAGCATTCACAGAATTTGTGTTTTTACAGAACTTTTGGTTTTGCTGTTAACCATTTCTCACCCTGACTGTCGGCAGTTGCTGTTACAATTACATTCAACTGGAAAAAATGTTAATCAGGAAAAAAGTTAGGATTATCAATCGTTGAGTAGAGAACATGCACAACTAATACAGACCCTTAAGCGTTTTCCCCGAGTGAGAAAATAACCTTCCCTGTTGGAAAATGCCTGTATGTTTGTTATACTCCCAGTGGTAACCACTAGTTAATGATTGTATGATTTGGTTTGACTAGCAGGCTTATCACACTAGTTGGCTTAGCAGTAAGTTTTATTTATAATAGTACAAAGTTCAGAAATTAGATCTTGTTCGCTTCCTCCAGCATTTATATTACATGCAATTGTTTCTGTTTGCATTCAAGAAGTTCACAAGACATCTTGTGTTGTTCTCCATGCAACTGAACCTTGCAGAACGAGAACTTTACTGTAATGCTGGTTAGGAAGGACACAGCTGCACCAACTCTTATTATGATCTTATGTTCCACAAAACATTTGATCATTGCAGCTGCATAGCATAAAGCACCAAAGGTCCTTAAAGATAAGTCATTCGGTGGTTCCCTGTTGGTTTAAGATAATTTTGTGCTGACGATGTTTTAGTGGTTGAACTATCACTAAATTCGATTTGATTTTGTACACAGAGCAGACCTTCCTTTCCCCCAAACAACGTCCACACCTTGTAATGTAAAGGATGAGCAAAATCTCTTACTCTCCTTCCCCCTATTCCGATCCCTCCCCCACCTGCTCCGGTCCCCAAATGATTGTTCAGTGCCTTGGGACGTCCTCTCGACGTGAAAGGATCCATATAAATGTAATTTTATTGTTGTTGTATCTAAAGCTGTTGGTCGCTCCTGGTCTGAACCATGAAACTGTTCCTGTTCCTGCCCCCATACTCTGCCACTCCCAATCTGCCACTCCCAATCTGCCCTTCTCTCCCACCTCCCTCCTTGCCTTCTATCTCTCCTGGACCCCACTATTACCTCCCTCTGCTCCAGCCTGGGTAAACAGGGGCGTGTGGAGACAGGAAACTAGCCTCACCAGTTTTGCCCTGCCCAGGTCTTGTTTGCAAACTGAGCTCTCTACCCAATGAGCTACAGGATTCATGTTGATTCATGGCATTGTTCCTCAAGATCTGAACCCAATCCACAATCAGCACATGACCCAGTGAAAGTGAAAATTGAGATGATCTTTGCTCAATAGTTTCTGTTCCCGTGTTTGTTTCTCTCTCACTCACCGCCTCTCTTACTGCCATTAATGGCTGTTCCCACAGTCAGTTCTGCTCCTTTATTCACGAGAGGAGTGGGTGGGGAAGAGAAGGGAAGGGCCGCACAGCTGACGGGCTGTCAGGTGAGTAAAAGCCTGATCTGAGGCCTGAAAGTTACATTTCTATTTCTATTATAATGTCATTTTGCTCACTTGTATTTGATATGTTAGCTGCTTGGGTGGTGGGGGAGGGGAGGTGACAGGATACAAATAATACGGTTTAGATAAGATTTGTTTATTACTCCTTTTATTTTACTTCACGGTAACAGTTGACGCCCAGCCGAGAATGGCTGGCCGAGAGCGTCATTATAGGGGACAGGGTCTGTGCCCTGACAGGAGTGGGATCTGTGCCCCGAGGGTCGGATGTATCTGTGCAATGAAGGAGTGACGTCTCTGCCCTGAGGGGGGGGCAGGGTCTGTGCCCACAAGATCTCCCCACAATCCCTCTCCACGAGTCCAAATTGAGGGAATCTTTCTCAGCTGTCACCACTCTTCCAACTACCAACCCCCTCCCCCCCCCACTCCCCTACACTCCGACTGCTACCCACCCCTCCTTCCACACCTTCAAACCTGTCTCCCCATCCTCTGTCATCACCACGATAACCTCCATGCAGCCCACTACCTGCTCCCTGGACCCAATCCCCACCCCACTCCTTACCTCCCAGCTCCACCACCTTGCCTCATTACTTGCTGACACATTCAACCTGTTCCTTTCATCCCCCTTCAAAACAGCCAACATCACCCCCATCCTCAAGAAACCTTCCCTAGATGCATCGCAGCTCTTAAGCTATCGGCCCATCTACAACCTCCCTTTCCTGTCAAAGGGGCTTCAAAGAGTCATTGCCTCTCAGATTCGCTCCTTTCTCTCATCCCACTCCCTCCAGGAGCCCCTCCAATCAAGCTTCCATGCTGCCCATAGTACGGAAACTGCTCTGGTCAAGGTCACTAATGATATCTTGACCATCTGTGACCAGGGTTCCCTCTGCCTCCTCATCCTCCTCGACCTATCCGCCCCCTTCGACACCGTGGACCACACAATCCTCCTCCACCGCCTCTCCTCCCACCTCAACCTTCAAGGTTCTGTCCTCGACTGGTCCGGTCCTACCTTTCATACCTCTTACACTTTGTGTCTGCTAACAGCTTTTCCTCCAGCCCCTGCACACACTTGTGCGGCGTTATTCAGGGCTCTGTCCTTGGTCTCCTCCTCTTCACACTCTACATGTTCCCCCTCGGTGACCCAACTCTATCTTTCTGCCTCTACCCTTGACTCCAGGACTACTACTGTCCTGACAGATTGCCTGTCAGACATTAAGTCATAAATGAGAGCTAACTTTCTGCAGTTCGATGTCAACAAGACAGAGGAACTCCTGATTGGCTCGCGCCAGCACCTTTACGCTTCAGGCACTGGCAGCAGCAACCTCTATGGTTGCACACTGAACATCACCAACCCAGTCAGGAACCTAGCTGTCTTGTTTGATCCTCAACTATCTTTCCTCCCCACATCCAAGCAATGACTTACTCTGCCTTCTTTCATCTCCACAATATTGCCTGACTCCACCATTACCTTAACCCCGGGGCCGCTGAAACCCTCATGCATGCCTTCGTTATTCCCAGCTCAACACTTTGCTTGCTGGCCTTCCTAATTCCTCCCTCCACAGTTTGCAGATAATCCAGAACTCTGCGGCTCGTGTCCTCTACCTCTCCAAGCTTTGTGACCCCATTTCACCCATCCTTGCTCAACTCTGTTGGCTCCCCATCACCCAGAGGACCCAATTCAAGATCCTGGTCCTTACATTCAAACCCCAGAACGGCCTCGCCCCACCCTACATCTGAGACCTCTAATGCTCAACTGCCCACGCCGCTCAACAGGCTCCAGCCTGCTCCATGTCCCCCAACCCACCCGTCCTACCATTGGCGGGCGAGCCTTCAGCCACTCTGCCCCCAACTTTTGGAACTCCATCCCGCAGTCCCTCTGCCTTGCCCCCTCCCTGGCCTTCTTCAAGTCCTGCCTCAAGACGTTCCCCTTCAATGATCCCATCGATCACCCCAAATCCCCTTCTTTCCCTCCACCCTCCCTGAACCCAGCCCCAGCTTTCTCCTGACATGAAAGGCGCTGTACAAGTATAATTTTGTTGTTGTTGTTGTTGGTGTTTCAGATTCATTAACAGAATGAATTCAGAATATTTAATTCAATATGCCAAACTGGTGAGTATAACTTCTTGCAATGAAATGCATATTATGTTTAACTATATACCAATTGAAAAAATATTTAATGTTTGGTTTTAAGTGAGATATTCAATATTTTTTAAAGAACAATGTAATTTTTTAAGAAAAGGTCACAGCAAACAACTCTCGTTTGGAGTCTGTCATACAGCAGCAGAGTTGGACAGAGTTGTAACGATATGATGTTACACAGTATTTCCAGTGTATGCTCAGTGCAGTTACTCTCTGGGTAAAAAATAACATTTTGAACTAAATATAAATATATATACAGAATGGTTACATAATAAATGTTTATTTTTCAATTTAGATGCTGTGGTACTTCTTATTGTTTGGCCCTCTGCAACTGGTCAGCTGTTGTGGCCCAGGAGAATATCGTATCCGTGGGCTGTGCTGCCCAATGTGTCCCATCGGTGAGTCCACATCATAGAATCTTACAGCACAGAAAGAGGCCATTTGTGTCATCGTGTCTGTGCCAGCTATTAGTCCACACCCCCACTCTTGCCCCAAAGCCCTGCAAATGTTTCCTTCTTAAATTCCCCTTTGAAGCTGTTATCAAATCTGTTTCCACCACCCTTTCAGGCAATGCGTTCGAGATCATACAAACTCTCAGGGTTAAAAACAAATTCTCCTTGTTTCCCCTCTGGTTCTTTTGCCAATTATCTTAAATCTGTGTCCCATGCTTACCGACTCACCCACCAGGGGAAACCATTTCTTCCTATCGACTCAATCATTTTCATATCTTTGAAAATTAACTCCCCCCTAAACCTTATCTGCTGAAAGGAGAATAATCCAAGCCTCTCTATTCTCTCCACATAACTGAAGTGTGTGATGTGGAATCATCAAGTTGTCCTTCTCAAAATGCTTAATATGTTTACAACATTATTTTTAGCAGCTGAATAAAAATGGAAAAAAAAGTTCCTAAATGCTTATTTTAAACCATATCATGGCCAACTTACAAAATGTTCAATTAATTCTCAAAGGTACCAAACTTACAAAATGTGATCTAATGCAAAGGTCTCTCCTATTTAAAACTCCTGAATTGCACATTACTGCAATCTTATGTCAAATCATGTTGGTCTGAAACGCCAGTGCATTTAATTTAAAAGAGAAAAGAGAAGGGAGTTTCTCCCACTGTCTTGCCTTGACAAATGGCCAAACAAAATTGGTAATTCCCTTTATGGCTCTCTGTGAGACACGCTGTGTAGAAATCGCCCCCAGAAAATATTTGAAGACACTATAATTATATGTAATATAAAATATCAGGTAATAATTCTTGCATTTGATATAGAGCCTTATTACCCAAGTGAGACATTTCAAAACACTTCACAGAAGTGTAAAGTGTAAACTATAAGGTGGATGGACTGTACATTTCTGTGGTAGCAGAGAATTAGAAGATAATTAGGATTGAATCATTGACAATAAAGTTTTTAATGTTCTCCAGTAAAATATGTTTTGGGAAGAGTTACGGGATGAGACCCAATTTCTAAATTCAGTATTGCCAATTTTTGTTTTTATTTCAGGAAGTCGAGTGTCAAAACATTGCACAGCAGAATCCAGCACTGGGTGTAGAACATGTACACAAGGTGAATACATCGACCATCCCAGTGGCCTAGACAAATGTTTCAAATGTGAAACTTGCGATTCAGGTAAATGTGGCACTAATTTCATGACAAGTTGTGTATTTTGTCTGCAATGTTTATTAACAAATGGACATTGGAAAATGCAGTCAAAACACAGGAGGGGGGAATAAATGGGTATTGATGAAAGAGACGTAGAGCTCTGTAGTGTATTGCAGTAATAGTTAGTCTGTGTGGATGCAACAGAGAAAAATCAATTAGATTTTATTTTTTCCCTGGTCCCTTGTGCTGTCAGACACTTTCAGGGAAAAAACTGTCTACCTTTCCTGAAATATTTGTTATTTCTTCATATCATAGGCTGTTATTCTGATGTCTTTAAACAGCTATGATTGCATGTGGAACAAATAAGCTGTTAACTTTGAAGCTGATGCAGCTTCCTACATTGTTTACACCTGTAGCATTGAACCTTCAAGTTTTCATCATCCCAAACTGTAGTGACTTGAAGTCGGTCACATTGATTCACTGAATCTCATGGTTTTTTATTTCTAGGGATGGGACTCATCGCTGCACGGGAATGCGCCTACATCCAGAATTCTATTTGTTATTGCCAAGAGGGTTATTTCTGTGTGGAGAAGAAAGGGACAGGATGTGGGGCGTGCAGAAAGCATAGCCTACGTCCTGAAGGTGAAAAACTTAAAGAAGCAGGTAAGGGATTAAAGTGTTAGATTAAAGTTTTACTGTGATTCCACTCGACTGGCTCTGGCTTCCTGCATGTCTTTCTTGCCCCTGATCTAGCATTGCTGTACATGTTTTAACACACTATGCCCTGAAACTCTGGAACACTCTTCATCTATACCTCCACTTTGCTCCGTCCTTCCCCTGAAACCTTCCTCTATGACCGTGCCTGTGGTCACCTCTCCCTGGCTCGACGTTGTGCTCCGCCACTGTGAAGCTCTCTGGAACGCTACCTGCATGAGGGGTGTCACGTAAATACAAATTGTTGTATGTTTCTGAAATCATAAAACCCATTTTCCTATTTATAGTACAGTGGAGCCTTGTTATAATGTGGTGATCGGGATTCATACATTCTGTGCATTGTGCAGGTGTCCAGCTGACCCAGACCAGTTGCTGTGCTCTCTGAACCTCTCACCAGCAATTACAATGTGCTTCACAGTGTGGCTGCTTCACAGGCCCTGCCTTCCTCCACAGTGATACAGCCCAACTCCCTCACCCAACAAGTAAATGCAGCCAGCACTAAATTGGTTGATGTCCACACTGTCCACACACAATAACAAAATTACACTTGCATAACGCTTTCATGACAGGAGGACATCCTAAGGCGTTCAGTCATTGTTTCAGACCCAAGATGGAGTTAGGTACGGGGAGGGTGAAGGGAAAGAGGGGGAATTTGGGGTGACCGATGGGACCGTCAAAGAGGAGGGTCTTGAGTCGGGACTTGAAGGAGGCCAGGGAGGGGATAAGGCCTCCGCCTTATCCCCTGCAGGATGGAGTTCCAGAGGTTAGAGGGCAGAGTGGCTAAAGCCAATGGTGGGGCAGGTGGGTCAGGCACGTGGAGCAGGATGGAGCCTTCTGAACGGAGGGGGGCAGGTTGGTAGGTGGGTAAGGAGTTTGCAGATATAGGGTGGGGCGAGGCCATGGAGGGCTTTGATTGTGAAAACAAACACAAAGCCCTCCTCCAATCTTGAGTAGTGAAAAACAGTTTTGCCAGAATAGCCTGTAAAATGGTAACAGAATCTCTGTCACAGAGCAAACTTTGCTGAGTTAAGATTATTCTGTTATTGCACTATTTTTTAGGAACAATGTGGGAAGACACTGTGTATGAGAACTGTCCTCATGGAACATATTCAAATATTTTTTATCCTGAAGAGTGTAAGTCATGGACTAAGTAAGTACTTTGTAAGGAATCTGGGAATCTAAAATTAAATACATTGGAAATGGGATCCACAAACAGGAGGCTCAGTATAGGGTACAACATACATAACCAGGAAAAATTAGAGATTGGTTAAATTCCTGTTTAACGCAATTCAGTAAACAGCTGGCTCCTGATGCTAATAATAATAATCCTTGCACTTGATATAGCGCTTTTCACGTCTTCTAGACATCTCAAATTGCTTCACAGAATATACTGAAAATTGAAATAATAATAATTAATTTAGCCCCAGAGTACCAATAGTGAGTCTATCTCAAACTGTAGTGGTTTTAGAAAGATTTCACCAATAACTAATTCTTAGAAGTATGGATGAATCACGTGCAAAATCCATAGTTTGTCTAATTCATTATTCTGCTTTTCCCCAGTTGTGAAGAATTGAACAAACATGAGATTAGGCCAGGAAACTCTTCCATGGATTCAGAGTGTAAAGAGAAGACATACACTGCACTTATGGCATCGCTTAGTGTAATTGTAATAGTGATTTCTGGTGGCGGACTTTTATGGTGGAAGAAACGAAAGTGTGTAGGCAAGTGGCTTTAATACTATTACATTTCTGAATCAACACACTTTAATTATTTGTTTTATATTATTAAAATCAGAAATATTCTTGTTTCTTATCTTACATGAAGCGTGTTCCAGCGCCTTGGGATATCCTGACGTGAAATTGTGTTGTTTTTGTTGTTACTTGTTAAAATGCAAGTTGTTGTTTTCGTTTCTATATTTCACCCCATTTCTACTCATCCTCGTGCCCAGAGAGCGAGTTCTACCAGTTTATTAGATCTCGGCAGATTTGTTAATCTCAATGCCGCGCCTGGCCATTTGTCAATTTCTCTCAATACCTTGACTTCCCAGTTTAACTCTGTTTTAAACATGTACTGAACATTTTTTTAACTGACTCCAATGGATTCATTTTTCTTGTGTTGTTATAAGACTTGCAAACTGTAATAAATTGGCACCTATTCTTTCTATTAATTGATCTATATTTTTCTTGCAGGAAATGATGTTGAGAGCAAAAGAAATGAGGATGAAAAGGTATATATGTTTGTGTAGTTTGTGTACTACACAACTATTTTGTGTAGTACAACAGCAACAAAATTACATTTATAGAGCCAAAATAAATGCTACATTGAAAGTGATGCCTTCACTTGCACATTGATTAATTGGCTGCTGTTTTTACCTACAATTAGTTATCTCAAATTATAGTAAAATGTGAAGTGCTTTGAGATAGTTCAATGGCATAAGGCACTATGTCAAATGCAAGAATTAACAACTACATAAAAATTATCAGTAAATCTAAAATAATTTACAGAATATCTATACTTTTCCTTTGCAGCTGTCACAACCGATACAAGATTGTAATTAAGGGATTGCTACCAGTTCAGATACCAGCAGTAGGACTAATTCAAGAAATGGGACAGACCCAGCAGCAAAAACGTGAACCACATGATCAGTCCTGGAGAGAGTTGGCTGTTACCCTATGGAATTCCATCCCCTAATTCCTCCGCCTTGTTTCTTCCCTTTCCTCTTTCAACGCCGGTTTGAAGACTTTCCTGTTCGACCGTGCCTTTTGTTCCCCCCCGAATTTTTCGACCTCCCCTATCACCCCTTCCCGATCACCCCTCTCCCAGCTCGGGTCACACGCCTCCTGTGCAGCGCCTTGGGACGTCCTCCCGACGTGAAATGCGCTTTATAAGTTTAAGTTGTTGTTGTTGTTATTGAATTGACGTTTGTAGAACTTCAGACAAACTCTGCCTCTTCAGTCTTAAGCGATGACTCATGAGTGGACAACATTTTACAATGAATGGCACAGCCAAACAGGTATTAGAACAGAACTGTTTTATTAGAAAATAAACTCTTACAAAGATTGTTTCACCTGCTTTTTGGCTGCTGAGGGCCGGATGCCCTATTTGAGAAATGCCAAACGCTGCCCTCACTTTTCTCTCACCACCCAGCCCCCCACCCCCTCTCTCTCTCCACGAGCTGTTTCTCTCTCTCTCTCCTTCCTCTCTCTCTCACTCTTTCAATCAATTTTTTCTCCTAGTCTCTATCACTCTTTCTGCTCTCAATTACTCTCTGTCCCCACTATCTTTGTTTCTTTCTCATGCATTTAATACAACAAATGCATTTCAATTTAAATGGATTCAATAGGAAATTACCTGACTGTTCATGGCCTTGGGAACGTCCTTCCACCACGTAAAAAGCACTCTAGACATGTAATTTTGTTGTTCTTGTTGTCATTTTGTATTATAAATCAACAACAACTTACATTTACATAGCGCCCTCCACGCAGGGCAGCATCCCAAGGTGCTTTAAAATCCTTTTAAAAAGAAGCAATATGCATTTTTATACCTGGTTGTGTTAAAAAAATGATTTACTGTCAAGAAGACTTGTGGACAATATTTGAATAGAGAAAGCATCTAACCGGCATGTATCAACGCATTTGAATAAAAAATATTTAAGCCAATTATTGTCAGTGTCTGTCAACTATCGGAAACTCACTGAATGTAAATTTAAAATGTTTTAGATATAGATTTGTGTGAAAGCGATTTAAAGAAAGTGATACAGAGAAAGTAATGGTGAGGCGAATAACCAAATATAACATGCCTTTAGGATTTGAAACTCCTCTTCCAGTGGAATAAACTCCCTTTTAACCCTGTCAAAACCCCTCCTAATTTTGTACAACTATTCCCTGCTCCAATGGAAACAGACCCAACTTCTCCAATCTCATAACTGAAGCCCCTCATTGTTATTGTAAATAATAATATAGCATAAAGTTTGTCACTCCTGGACAAAGCTTCAACGTATTTCATGAAGCGAAAAACACTAATTGCTTTGAATAAACATGTTTTAAAATACTAATTGCTTTGAATAAACATGTTTTAAAATACTAATTGCTTTGAATAAACATGTTTTAAAATACTAATTGCTGTGAATAAACATGTTTTAAAATACTAATTGCTTTGAATAAACTTTGCAGTATTTGTGGAGTCCAGTAGCTCAGTAGTTAAGAGCACTCGCCTTACAAGTGTGAGACCTGTGTTCGAATCCAGACAGGTCTGGGCGAAACCGTGCGCAAGTTTCCTTACTCCACACGCCTAATAATAATCCGTCCCCCAAAAAAACACAATAATAAAATTCATCATTTCAATCCACGACTGTTTACCCTGTCGTTTGCCAATCGACGGACTGCCTTCCGGGGGCAATAAACACTTCAAAATAAATTGTGAGCGATCGCTCTGTGCAAGACTGTTCGCGGGACACAATCACTGCAACTTTACAGCATTTGCTGTGAAGTCGCTTTGAGACGTCCGAACGGCGCTTTAAGGCGCTAGATCAAATTGCAAAGATTATTATCAGTATTATTCTAAGAGGTAAAGGCGGCTTTCAAACGGGCGCTAACCCCATCACCCACCATTCCGGGGGTGGGTGTTAATAATTAATCCCTTCCCTCAAAACAATAATAATTCGGTCACTTAATCCACGGCTGCTTCTAGCCCAAAGTCAACTGCTGGCGCGTTTCACCCACAAAAATAAACACTCACCACACTTGACGGCATATTCCGACGAAGCGCTTTGAGGGGGGGGGTTGTTCTGGAAGTTGTGATAAGGTTGTATGTCAAATGCAAATGAATTGTACTTATTGTTGTTGTTGTGAGTGGTTGAGTATTATTATCACTGAGGCAAGTGGACCCTAAAAACCCACCAGTAACGGTCAAGCGCGAGGCCGTTACCGTTTGAGTTTGAATTTGAATTGGTGGCGCGCGTCAGGTGAGGAACCCGCGAGGCGCGGACGCCAACTGCATGGCATCTGCGCTCCTTCCCCGGCTCCCTCACACATACACACACACATCCACAGACTGAGGGGGGAAAAGGCTGCCGCGACGACTCCAGGCTCAAATCAAGCCCGGGGCTTCTCGGCAGCTTTTAGGCCTCGCCACTCCCCCTCGGGCTGGAAGCACGCCCTCTGGTGAGTGAGATGTTCGTCGTCAAAATCCCTCCCCTCAGCTCAGCTTCTCCGATCTCTCGGTGTCCACCCCCCTCCTCCACCACCCACACACACACACACATCGGCCCGAGGTTGGGATTCCTACCCCCAACAAAAGTAGCCCAAAGTCAACCAAACACTTGATGATGCGCACAGTCATTTTGAGGAGCTGACCTTGCCCTACTCTGCCATATTAGTTATTTTTCTGTCATTCAGAACAGCTCATTCTGTTCCTTCCACTTGGAGAAACAAAAAGTCATGTTGCCATTTATGGGTTTTTATCCGGTCTCCTGTATTTTCGACCATCTACAATCAGTTTGTTAACTTTTTTGAAACATTTTACTTTTTATTAATTCATTAGAACCACTTCACTCCACTACCATTACCGGAGTACTAGGCCAAGTACTAGTCCCAAGTGCTTGGCATACCTCGCTTGACACCTCTTTATTGTTCAATGGCACATTTTGACATCTTTGCTGAATGACCAAACCAATCAAGGAACCATATTAATCTCCTTTGGCACCTCCACCCTTCTTCATGGTAATGGAGTTGAGGTACAGATCAGCTATGATGTATTAGAAGGTCAGAACAGTCTTGAGGAGCTGAATGGCCTATTCCTGTTTCTGTGTTCCTATAGTGCTTGCGTTAATTAGGAGAAAAAAGTCCCAGGGAACTTTAAATAGCTAAAAAAATATATTATTAACAAACTGCTTGGACTCTGACATGGAATGATGCTTAAGATTTATGTTCCTGATGTTTTTAAAGAAGATTAATTTGAAATAGTTCATATTTGTTTTAGAATCTAAAGTATCACTATTCTGAGCATCTCTGGAGAAGAGAGGATGAATCCTCAGCCTTTAATACTAAATGGTGGGCAATGTGTCAGACTGGTAAGTTTAAACAAGCAGGGTAATTCCGTACAATGTGTGACACCACTACAAAAATTTCATCTCGTCAATTGGTTTAAATGCCTGACATGGATCAATAGTGTATAAGTTGAAGTTTCAAATTTAGCAGTTACCAGACATAAGGTGGCCATTTTGTTTTCAAAATGAGCATAACGTCAGTTACCCATACTTGCATGTTAAAATGGCAATAATTCAATGCATACCTGCCCAAATCCCTTACTCTTTTGCCCAGCTGTAGTATGAAAACCAATCATAATCTCACATAAAAATCATCTCCCAGTAATGCACAGGACATGAGATATCTTAGTGCAATATAGTACCCAGGTTTTTGGTGTTTGCGTAACATCAGTTACAGTCAAGTTCTTGCCCATTGCTCATGAAAAGAAAGTCAATGCAAAAAGCCCAATACTCTTCACTTCCTTACACACAGTTTTTATAACCATTATCAGGAAATAGCCCTGTCAGTCTCATTTACTTAGCTGTATTGGACTTTACTATGCAAAAATCCTGCATCTATAACATCAGTTACCGTGGTTTTGCCCAGCAGTGGATGTAGTTATTTAGATTTGTCATGCACCATATGGAAACACAGTGCTGACTGTGGATTCGAAGATGGGGGGAAGGAGAGAGACACTTTTCATATTTTCAGTCTGTAAATATTATAAATATCAAAGCGCTTCACAGAATATACTGTAAAGTGAATTGACTGTATATTTGTGGGCAAAACGCGGCAGGCAATTGCGCACAGCAGTGTCTCACAAATAGACGTGGATTGAAATGACCAATTTTATTATAGGTTTTTTTATTTGGATGGATTATTATTAGGCATGTGGAGTAAGGAAACTTGCCCAAGGTTTCATCCTGACCTACCTGGATTTGGATCGCAGGTCTAATGCTTGTAAGGCAAGTGCTCTAACCACTGAGCTACAGGGGAGCAGATCTTTTACTGGGGTGGGAGTGATTCAACTTGTGCATAATACTTTCCAGATGCAAGATATATCCCTCCAGGGAGAGAGAGCATGCATTCCATTCTGACAATCTCTATCTCAGGGATTTCCATGTATAGGTTGGATGTATGGAAATACTATCTTGGTTTGGATATTCTTAAGCAACAGTCATAGGACATCTGGTTGACCAAAAATATAAAGGGCCAAAGCCACTTTCGTAAATGTCAGATT
This sequence comes from Hydrolagus colliei, assembly GCA_035084275.1. Taxonomy (NCBI): domain Eukaryota; kingdom Metazoa; phylum Chordata; class Chondrichthyes; order Chimaeriformes; family Chimaeridae; genus Hydrolagus; species Hydrolagus colliei. The sequence goes on from CM068767.1 coordinate 7,991,382, forward strand.
TTCTTATCATCATTGGAGAAGGGCAGCATTCATGCAACAAAAAAATTCTGCAACTCATCCTGTCCCACCTTTATATCACAAGAACACAAACTCAGCTGAATGCTTCATAGAATCATAGAATTTTACAGCACAGAAGGAAGCTATTCGGTCCATGGTATCTGTACCTTGGAGGAATCAATTCTTTTTTTTTAAAAAAAGAAAGCAAAGGAAGCTACAGACAAGTGAAGAAAATTTGTTTTTATTTCAATTTAGATTTGTTGTCTTCTTTTAACTATTCCTCATCTACAACTGGTGACCTGCTGTAGTAAAACCGAATATCTTTTCAAAAATCGCTGCTGTAATCGTTGTCTACCAGGTGAGCTATAAGTCGGCCACAATTCTGATGGAATATCTTAAGATTGACAATGTTATAATTATGATAAAAATACTTGCATTTAATATTGGTGGTAATCACGTTGGTGAGCTGTCTCAATGCGCTTCACAGGATATATTCTAAATATAACTTCATTCATCTTTTTGATATGATTTCTCTGAGACTATTTTCATGTGAATCCGATAGCTCAGTGGTTAGAGCACTCACCTTGCAAGCAAGAGACCTGGGTTAAATTCCAGGCAGGACAAAACCATGGGTAAATTTTGTTACTCTACACGCATGATAATATAATCCTTTGGAAAAAAAACAATCATTAATTGGTCATTTACAAACTAGTTTGTGGGACATTGTTATGCGCAATTGGCAGTTGTGTTTTGCCCACAAATATACAGTCAATTCACTTTACAGTATATTCTGTGAAGCACTTTGAGATGTCTAGAAAATGTGAAAAGCGCTAAATCAAATGCAAGGATTATTATTATTAAAGAGGGGGGAATTATGTAAGCCTAATAAATTAACTATTGTATGTTAACGGATTGGTGTGCATGACGTGAATTTGAGCATTCATAAAAATGAATCAATGCAACACAAAATATACTACAAAAAAAGTTCTGCAAAAATGCCAGAGAAACCTATCAAGACGTTGATGATTTTGACTGAGTTGTGGTGCTCTCTGAACCTGTACACAACTTATGTGTCAGGTTCGACCGCCAATTACCCTTTCTCCGCCATGGTTCCTCACCAGCGCCACTTTCTTCCATCTCCGACACATCGCCCGTCTCCGCAAATATCTCACCCCAAAAGCTGCCGAATCCCTGGTCCATGCCTTTGGCACCTCTCGGCCGGACTATTCCAATGCCCTCCTCGCTGGTCACCTCTCCCACACCATTCATAAAATTCAGGTTATTCAAAATTATGCTGTCCACATTCTCATCTGAATCAAACTTTCCTCCCTGATTCCCCCAGTTCCTTCACTGGCTCCCTGGTTCAGAGCAGATCAATTTCAAGATCCTCACTCTTGTTTTCAAATCCCTCCACTCCTTTGCATCTCCTACCTCGCTGACTTCCTCTCTCCTCACGACAACACCCAATGCTTTCGCTCTACCGAGTCTGGCGTCCACTTGTCCCCCGAGTCATTTGTTCCACCGTCCGCAGCCATGCCTTCAGCCACTATGTCAAGAAGCTCTGGAACTCCCTTTCTCACTCCTTTCACCTCACCCCCTCCTTTCCTATTTTCAAATCACTGCTAAAGATTTCTTTGCTTTCGGTCACCTTTTCCCCCTCCCCATGCCCCGTGATCCGTTATTGTGAAACGCTCTGCAACGCCGTCTGGTGTGGAGGGCACTATATAAATCCAAGTTGTTGTTGCTCGATTCTCACTTCACCTGTCCGACATTGAAGGATGAGTCCTCAGGCACTGTAACCCACTCATGGTGCCTCTGTGTATTTCTTTACCTTTATCCAATGAACTATAGCATTTTATAGGTCATCTATGAGGAGCTGAATGAACCACACCATTTTCTATGTTCATATGTGTGCATTTCGCCCACAAAATACACAGATCATTCGACTTTACAGTATATTATGTGAAGTGCATTGAGACACCTTGAAGATGTGACAACAACAAAATTACACTTGTATAGTGCCTTTCACGTCAGGAGGACGTCCCAAGACGCTTGGCAGTCACTGCTTTAGACCCGAGCTGTGGACACGGATGGGGAGGGAAGGGGAGATTAGAAGTTGCCAATGAGCCAATAAGGGCTGTCTTTAGAGACAGATTAAGCAGTTCCGTATACAGTATTGTGAAACATTGATGTGTGTGTTCCAAATTTTATAAAACTCAGGTTCCATTTCCCACAATTTGACTCAATTTCTCTCTGTGTTTCAGCGCCTTGGGACATCCTCCCACCATGAAAGGTGTTATACAAATGTAATTCCACACACCTGATAATAATCCCTCAAGAAAAAAACAACAATAATAAATTGGTCACTGAATCCACAACTCTGGGACATTGCTGTGCGCAATTAGCTGCCGTGTTTCGCCCACAAAATATAGTCAATTCACTTTACAGAATGCTCTATGAAGCACTTTGAGAAGACGTGAAAAGCAGTCTATCAAATGTAAGCATTATTATTATAATTTGATGTTGTTGTTGGTGCATTGTTAAAGTTTCAATTCACCGAGACATACAAAAAAAACTCAATATAATTCATGCTACAGAATATTAAAACATTTACAAATCATTGATTTCACAGGCTACCGAGTGTTAAGACACTGTAAGATGTCCATTCAAACCGTGTGTGGGCGATGTTCTGGTGGGACTTACATGGATCACCTTAATGAATTAGAAACGTGTTACAAATGTCAAGTTTGCGATCCAGGTAACGATACTATTACTTTTAATATATTTCCCAAAACATAAATGTTTTTTCCAAACAGGAACGTTACTGAATTGAGCAATATAAATTTCTTCAAGCTTCAGGTATTCACTGCTGCTGAAAATAGCCAGCAACTAATGAATAAAAACAAATAATAGTTAGGTTCGATATTCATGTTTGACAATGTCTCAAAGCACTTCACATTATATACACTAGTGTAGTGATTGTGTATTTGGTTGGCAAACTGATGAGAATCTCCTCAAATATTCAGTTAGCTTTCAGTTTTCTTGGGCGTGTAAAACAGTGCATCATCAACACCAAATCTTATTGCGCTTTCCGATCCTTTCTAAGAAATGTGTTTTGTGGAGTTGTACTCATTCCCAGCTAGCATTTCAGTTTGTCATCTCCAACTATTTTTCTCCTTTTTCTAAAAAAAATCTATAAACGATTGTTAAAAATGAAAGAGCCTTATTATCCTTGCATTTGATATAGCATATTTTCACCCTGAAACATCTCAAAGCATTTGGCTGCTCGTCAGGTGGGTAAACTTAGATCTCCTCTTCCAACAACACAGCATTAGAGTGTTAGTCTAGACTATGAGTTCCAACATCCTAGCATGGGGATTGTACCCTAACACAGCCTTCTATCTCAGAGGTGAGAGCCAGCCCTTAATTTCACTCAAACTTCATGTTGTTTCTCATTTGTAGTAATTGGATTTGGGACTATAAAGAAATGCACCCACCAGCGCAACTCTGTGTGTAGCTGCAAATCATCCTTCTTCTGCAAAATAAAATCAAGCAATGGCTGTCTTCGGTGCAAAAAACACTATGCTTGCCCTCCAGGTGAAGGAGTTAAAGAACCAGGTATAATGCTAGCTTGTCATAAGTTTTATAGGCACGTATGAGACTCTTGCTTTTCTAGAACTATAGAAAGTCATCTCTAGGTGGAGGGAGGGTTGACCTCAATCTGTTTGGCCTTGTTTCCTCTTTTGTGTTTGCTCTCTATTTGCTCTGCCCTGCTTTCATTTTTGTTCTGCATTCCATTCTTTACTTTCCTCTTTTTATTTTCTTTCAACGCTCTGAGGATCTCCCTCCATTTGCTTTTCCAATCTCCATGGGGCCTCCCTCCACCCATAATTAGCTTCCTCCCTTTGGAGCTTTCAAAGCAAGCACATGCTTTGCATTGTAATGTTTCCCAAAATAATCTGGTCTAAAAATTAAAATTCTCAAAACGTAATCCAAGACCATATTGAAGCATGCACATTTAGGTGTGAAGAATGGGGAGAAACTTCCTTCCTTGGAGAATATCTGAAGAACCAAATGTGCAAGACTCTTCAAACCCATTCTTCAGACTGAAGGTAATTCCACAAACAATATCCAACCAATTAAACACTTTTTGATTCAGAGAAACTAATCTTTTTCATTTGCTGACAGTCAGTATTTTACAATAAAATTCTCTTTCATTGCCAACTCAAATTCATCCACCTGGAACTCTTGAAATGCTGATTTAACAACAACTACTAGTGTGTTGTGATCACAGTTTACAGATCAGCCAGCAATCATTTTCAGGATAATTTATTATGCCCTGAAGTTGACATCAACTGTACTAATTGTCTGGCCAATTCCTGAAAGCGGAACCTATTTTCACATTGACGTGTCAAATTGTTTTCTCTTTGTCTACACCTACCAATGAAATTTGGTGTTACCATGACGTATTGTATTTTGGGTTGTAGGTTAAGCTAAAATATATTTGTAACTTTTCTGTTTAGTTTTAGTCAGTGTGTAGTAGCAATGAATAATTAATTGTATTGATTTTGAAGTTCTGACGTGAAGAAATTTCACCCAGGTTTATCAAGATTTATTATATTTGTGAAGCATGTTACAGCTTTCAGAAGTGATTCTCAACCAATGTAGAGGATCTACTAGGCCAGCCAGCTTTAATGTGACTCAAAGCAACATCAAGTAAACAATATTGGGATCTTGGGATATTGTAACAGATGTTATTCTTGAAACATCACTAATAGGATTATAGAAAGTCCAGCACATAAATTCAAGCCATCAATTTTATGCTGATGTTAGCACATCCATGGAGCTAGCTACCGGTAACTACTGAATTCTAATCCCAATTCTCAACATCATTTTGTTGTTCCTCTTCAAATAAATATGCTATATTACAATCTAGGCCTCAAACCATATATGGCAGGGCAATCTGTATTCTGTTAAGACTCGTTCGAAAATAGTCTTCTAATCTCCCTTTACCTGGTGATATAAACCATGTTAAAAGTTGCAATGTACTAATTTTCTGATATTTGTAACCACTTTGTAATTTTGTTATATCTGTCTTCCAGGGACACATTTTTCTGATACTTTGTGTCAATTGTGTGTTAATGGAAGCTTTTCATGGAGATATTCATTCACAGATATCTGTGTAAAATGGAGAATGTAAGTTTTTTAAATGGATACCTGAACAATTTAATTATGATTACGTACATGGCTGGATTTTTTTTAAAATGGGGCAGATTACTTTGTCGCATAAATTATAATGCATTATAACTCCCAGCTTGAAATAATTTAGATATATTTATGTTAGGAAAAGTGTGTCTGTTAACTTTTGTGTATTTATTCATCTGCAGTTGCGAAAATTTGGGCAAAGTTCAGATACAGTCAGGAACTCCACACTCCAATGCAAAGTGCGCATACCCAACGCCTATAGTGCTGCCTGTTGCACTTGTGTTATCCATTCTTATTCTCGGAATACTGATTTGGTGGTGGAAACGTGAACTGAGAGACAGGTTTATAATTTTGAGACGGCAACATTTAGGTATGTGATTCATTCAGAATCTTCGAATCAATTCAGAAAGTACTACTGGTAAACAAGTAACAAGTGGACCAAAGGCTAAATGCCGCAGATGTGGAAATCTGAAATAAAAACGGAAGTCGCTGGGTTCACTCAGCTGGTCAGGCAGCATCTATGGAGAGAGGGAAGGCGCTCTATAAATGTAATTTGTTATTTGTTTGTTAAGTGGGTTGACGTTTCAGGTCGATGACCTTTTATCAGAACTGAGAAACATATGGTCTTGTTTAGTCAGATTCTTAATAATAATTAATTTATCAGCCAGCACTACTTTGATGTACGAGTCCTGAACCTAACAAGGAAGTCTACCTGGTCCTTTTGATCTGATCTTAGCCTTCAGATCATTGTCTTCACTTTTAAGATTCATATTAAAGAATCATAGAATTTTACAGCACAAAAGGAGGCCATTTGCCCATCATGTCTGTGCTATTTAAAGTCAATCCCACTCCTCGGCTCTCTCCCCATAATCCCGCATTACACATGCTCCCTAAATAACTATCTACCTCTATTTGAAAAGTTGTTATCAATTGTGTGAATTTTTTGAAACATTCTTAAATTTGGTCACTTAATCCACAACTATTTATGGGGCCCTGCTGTGCATAAATGGCTGCCACATTTCACCTACAAAACACATTTCACCTACAATCCACTTTACAGTGTATTCTGTGAGAGGCTTTGAGACATCTCAATGACATGATATGGTGATACATCAAATGCGATGATTATTATTGTTATTAGTAGTGCCAGTTGATTTTGACAGTCGGGTTGCAAGCAGCCAAGCCAGTACATTTTAAGAATGTCTACAATTTTACACAATCTTACATTTTACACACATGGGCTGAATGGCCTCCTTCTATGCTGCAGGAATCTATAATAAGGCATTAGTCTTGAAGGGTAAGACCAAATAGCATTTCCGGCTTCTGATGTTAATTTCTCTACATCCCATGTGCTCAAAATATAGTCTGCAGACCATATGTGGATATGGCTTACAAAGGTCTTCAATGACTCCCACACTCCCGTTGTGGAGGTCGGGTAAGTGCACAATGGCATCTTGTGCATTCACCCTCTCCTCTGGGTGTACCGCATTCCACACATGCTAGTTGGCTTATAATAATCCTTGCATTTGATATAGCGCCTTATCATGTCTTTCAGATGTATCAAAGTGCTTCACAAGATATATTGTAAAGTGAATTGACTGTATATTTTGTGGGCGAAATGTGGCAGCCAATCACTGCAAGCAGCAGTATCCGACAAACAGTGGTAGATTGAATTGACCAATTTATCATTATTTTTTAAGGAATTATTACCCCCAGAAAAGTGATCCACTAATCGACTAATAACTGAGTTCCCTCAGTTGTTAGTCCCTTACTGCTAGATAAATAAAGGTGTGCGGAGTGCGGAAACTTGCCCAACATTTTGCCCTGCCAGGAATCAAATCCAGGTTTCTCGCTTGCAAGGCTCATGCTCCAACCACTGAGCTAGAGGACTTCATTGTTTGTGCTGTGTCACAAAAATACTGGACAGTCCTGGCTTGGCATCTGAACTGGGGGTGTGAGCTGCAGCAAGGGGAAGATGACCGAAAACATCAGAAATAGTCAAAGAGGTAACAAAAATGGTCAAATTCAAACTGCTAGATGTACATTGAAAGGCAGAATGTATTAAAGGCAAAGCAAACCAAGAAAGGATGTGAAATTACAGAGAAAGAGTGTAACGATACAAAAGCTGTAAATCATCAAGTGGCTCCTAATTTACTTGAAGATACTTGAAGATACTTTCAACTGTCTCCAATTCCTCTCAGTGATTTGTTCCCATTTTTCTTGCATGAACAGATCGCATCAGAAGAATACAGCTTCGCGAGGTGAGACATTTTGTAATTTTATTTGGTCATGTAGCCATTTCTGTCATATCAGAGTTGTGTAATATCAACATTGTGGTGTTGCTAAATATAATTGGTCCTTATTTAAGAAATCATCAAGGATAAAATGTGTTGAAATTCTCCCCTCGTATCCACTGAATCATAGCTAAATTGTTTGAACAGTTATTTGCAGCTAAATCAAATTGAAAAGCTTCTGGGCATTGCTGGAAGTGTTCTTGAGCACAGAACATTGTCTTTAAGAATTTATTTAAGGAATACTGGTCTACGCAGATATGATTAGGGCAGTTACCTGTGGGTAACATGCAGATGGTTATTTAAAAACCAGTAATGTCTTGCTTATAATCTTTAATCTAACAAAAGTATCCAAGGGCATTACAATCATCTAATAAAGGGAACCTCATGTTTGTCATTGACAAATGAGAGTTGGGTCAAGACAATTTCTAAGATCCCCTTTTCATAGGCTCTCCTAATAACCTACACATGCACCTTCCCCCCACCACCCTGAAGGCAGATATCCATCAACTAGCTGATGACAAAACTCTAAGGTTTGGGATGACAGATGGTGGCCAGTGTTTCCTGGAGTTTGTGTTGGTAAATGCACATTGTTATATCCAGGGTTTGACATCCACCTTGCTTGAAGTGGTGGATAGGCATGTTATGGTAGACCTGAGTGTCCAAGTCAAAGCTCTAATTGGTGAGGTGGACCTTGCTGGACAACCAGTGGGAAGCCAGTATTCTCAATGGCATACTGTCTGGCATTTCCAGGTTTAATCACTGAATAGGAATCAGAAGCAGTGGCCAAGCCGATTTCCCCCTCCCCAACCCACAGTGGCTAATGTCAAGGGTGACTAGTTCCTCTCTAGTCATCCTTGACATTATTCCTCAGTCATTTTAAAAAACATTTCATCAGAGTTGTCTCAAATTTGACCGCTGAATTTTTTTCATTAAACTGTACAGTAATGCTTGGTGTTTTCTTATAACATTTGCTCTCATGGTCAATGTCAACACAAGATGAAAGCCCAACTCAGAATGGTTAGTGCAAGCTGAAAGTGTGATGGCAAAACTCAAAGAAATGAACTGACACTTACAAAATAAATAACTATTGTTTTTGTTTCCTCTTTAAAGTACGTTAGGGAAATCAGAAAAAACGTGACTCAAGAAATTGATCTCAAACATTCGATGGCAGAAAATGAGCCCAGTCTTTCCAATATATCTGGAAGCCTCCATGAAAGTTTAACCTCAGTGGATAAATCAGAAACAGAAGAAGTGAAAATCATTAAGGGTGCATCTGAGCAAGGTACGTCACATTTGTGGGACAACCTGAGATTCACATTGGTCTATGTCGAAAGACTTAATTTGACACAGGGATATTGCAACTGTAAGCTGCTTAGATCTTTTAATCTAGAATTGTTTTAATGTTCAACCCTGCATTATAACTCTCCCTGTTGGCCATGTCTTCAGTCACTGAATTTCTTCCATTTTTTTGCGCTCGGGTCACTGCTCACACCGTTGAGCACTTTGAGATGTTCTTTTACATGAATGCCACATACATGAAGGAAGCAGTGGTTAGCAATTCAGATGAAACCAATAAAATAGGACAGTAATGTCGCCAATACATTTAAATTGCATTTTAAAACAGAAATAATGAATTCTATTCCTCACGTGACAACTTAGTTTGGTAAAGGCAAAATGTGTAAGGACAGTTAAAAAGACACTCAATGTTATTTGGCTAAGATAGGGTATAAGAAAGAGCAACTACAAAATTACATTTGTATGGCAAGTTTCACGTTGGCAGGACGTCCCAAGGCGCTGGACAGTCAAGAACAAGGAACTGTTCCCACTGTCGTTTTCTCATGTTCTTATGTTTAGCCCTTGGGATGTCCTCCCGACGTGGAAGGTGCTCTATAAATGTAATTTTGTTGTTGTTGCTTACCATCTAAGAGTTCACTGTGTATATGAACAGTAGCAAGTTGGATTGATGATAACTTTGTTTTTAAATTGAGTTTGTCATTCACTTATAGAACATCCTCAAAACATTTCTTATGTTGTTGCCATGGTACAGATCGTGCATGTCAGTGTGTGTTTACCGTATTTGGCTGGGGAGGGAGGGATCCAACTGATGTACAGTTGACATGTTGTAGCAGATGGATATTGTGTGTGGCATTGTGGCTGGCTGATGTGCCAGTGTCTGTCTGGTTGGTTCAGCTGGACTACTATGATGTACAAACTGTCACAGCATGGCAGTTAAATGTGTAACTTTCAGCTTTGCTGAGGTCTCTGGGAGAAGTTGTCAGTCAAGCTCTGACCATATAACTTTAATCTATTACAGATTGAGACTGGGTGTGATATATCACACATGGATTTCCATTCGTCATCAGACAAGGGCCTATTGAGCTTTCCCCTTCTCTCTCTTGCTTTCTATAAATTCTTGCACGCTGCTGTTACTGTGTTTGTACTTTCTGAGCATACAGAAATAAAGATTGAATATCTTCACAAAATCAGCTTGGCAGTGTGATTATGGGAGGCAAAGTTTCTGTTGCTTGGAGATATCAGGTGTTTATGGCCTAGCTAACCTGGTCGGATTTGAACATAAGAGCATAAAGAAAATCTGGAACGAGGAAAGGCAAATAAGTCATCAAGGCCAGTTCCCGTCTGGTGAAATAGGTATTTGGGACAATGAAGGTGTTAAGAAATATGAGAAATTAGATTATTAGGTCTGTTATTGTCCTTTCTCTAATGGAAACCACAAACAGTTGTGAATACAGTGACCAGTTGCCCCCCCCCCCCCCCCCGCCACCAATCCATATATGCATATACAACAGTAACTTTTTTCTAAACTCATGCATCTCTTCTCTGTTGAATCCTGCATTTATTTTCTGTCCAAATTAAACCCAGGGTGAATTTCCTGCAATGGCTCGTCATGAAAATGCGCCACCTGCTGCTGACTGAATGTTACACAGTTTCTGACAGGACTCTTGTTTGATTCCTGTTATTTGCAGATGTCTTTTCAGATCCAATGGCAAACTTGCTATAATTGGCCTCAGCTTCCCCTGGTCTGCTTAAGGGGAAAACAATCAAACCAGTTGCAGCTCAGACTGCTTTCCCATGAGCCCAACTGGGAACAAAAAATGATCCCCAGGGGAGTTCAGAACAAGACTTGGGAACACTTGTCAGGCTACTGGGTTCACACATTAACATTAATCTCAATTAATCTGATACTCATGAACTCTACCCAGCGCAAGTCATCTTTTTCGGAGAGAAGGAAAAAAATTAGGAAATCATCCTACAACAGAATAATTATAGCAGCAAAAGCAATCTATATTGTTTTACAAACCTTCACTCACTTTCCTGATGAATCCATCTCCGCGGATCCAGTACCCAGATAACAAAATCCTGTTGATATGGTTTTGCCTAAAGCTTTCGTAAAGTATTTATGATAGGAGATAATAGAGATGCTGCCCAAACGCTCCAAAACCCTGCCACACTTGAACAGCACTAAAGATCCAGTATATATAATGCAAGTTGTTGCTGTTGTGATTGTTATCAGAGTGTTGTTACTGTTTTTACATGTTATTGTTACTAGTGTGAACCAATCCCCAGAACAGTGGGGATATACACACCAATGATGTTCTGGGCAGTACAAACCAGCGGAGCTGGAGTGACACATGAGGCACTTTCATTGACTGCTGAGGGCAGATTACAGCTCCATCCAGAAGAGTTCAGCACCATCCTGACAATTTGGTTGAGTTTTGAGGAGCGTGGGTTTCTCCTAAAAAAGAACGTAAGTTTAATTTAAAAAACGTTGACAATAAAGTTTGCTCTCCTCAGAAGTTTAGATTTCCACTGCCAACTTTGTATAGTGTAATACTATAATGTTGTATTCCCTCGGTTTGTTTTGTTTGTGACATTTTGGGGGGAGGGGATGTCGGACAAAGTGCTGAAGTTTAAAATGTAAAAGCTAATTGCATTCTCCATCTTAGTTATACAGAATGAAAGGGTTTCAGTTCACTAAGGTACCTAACAGTTACAGTAAATGTGTTTTTCCCAACTCCCAGCTTGGGTGCGAATCCATGACTGTTGGGACGTCCTCCTGACATGAAATGCACTGTACAAATGTAATTTATTATTGTTGTTTTTCATCTCAGTTGCATACATAATCTGCAACAGGGCCTGGAAGATTCCCCTGTGTGGAAATTTGTCAATATCACAAAGAAGTAATTTGAGGAGAGCCAAGAACCTGTGAGTTTATAAACAGATTAGTGTTTATACAGACCCATATCCTGCACTGAACGCCTTACACAGGAATCACATCAGGCCTGAGATGGCAACACTGCTTGCTATAGCAAAGATTATCTGTGGCCTTAACACTCTCATTCCCCATCTTGTGCTGAGCTGTCCTGTTACAGCAGTTCTGTAGCTCAGTGGTTAGAGCATTTGCTTACAAGCGAGAAACCTGGGTTTGATTCCCGTCAGAGGCGAAACTTGGGCAAGTTTCCTTACTCCACACACACACCTGGTAATAATCCCTCAAGAAAACAATAATAAATTGGTAATTTCTCAATCTATGACTGTTTATGGGACACTGCTGTCCGCAACTGGCTGCCGCGTTTTGTCCTCAACTATACAGTCAATTCACTTTACAGTATATTCTGTGAAGTGCTTTGTGATGTTTAGAAGGCGTGATAAGGCGCTGTATCAAATGTTTATTATTATTGTTATAAGAACTCCTTGCTCTCACTGAGAATCAATCTTTGGGGGGCGGGGGGGAGAATTTGACAAATGGATGAAATATTTTCAAAAGTCTGGTTTCTTCAACTATTTTCCAATGACAGAATTAAAGTGGTTAATTAATTATTTAAATTTAATGGCAAGGGGGATTCACACACATCCAAAAACATGTAGAGTGAATAGTAAGAAGCAAACCGACAGTGATAAAAGAAACAAGGCAAGGTTAATTCGGAGAGAGCTGAGACGTGGTTGAAGAGGGTCTTGTGACGTGCCTTGAAGGAAGCAAGGAGGGGGCATGCATAGGGACTACGGGATGGACTTCAAAATGGTGGAATTTGGAAGCTGTTTCCTTTTGGGAACAACGGAAAGCCAGTTCTCAAACTAAGCCAGAATTTAAGATATTTCCACAATTCTCTGCAATCTTAAATTTAAGACAAAATAGTCTTACAGGCAAACATTGGATGGGATTTCTGGTCTCCAGTGCCTTTATATGGCTTTATTGTACACTTAGCGGTGCCCTCCCAACTGTTATCAAGGAGTTTGGTACAAATTTGAACAGAGAACACAATAAGTCCTTGTTCTCACGTAAAATTGATTGTACAAAACAAACTGATACAATGAAGCAATTTCAATGACAAATAATGTCAATGACAATATCATTCCGTTTTGGCCAACACTAGTTTCTTGATACATTTCAGCCTCTTAAATGCTGAGAATACCCTGCACTTAAACATGACCTTGGAATGTTTACTGTTCACAGCGTAGCACGAATGTGATGTACACTACAGCGGAATTGCCCATTGTGCTATTTTAATGGAAATGTAACGATACACATTATATATATACAGTACTGTATTATATTTTACTGTCTATTTTGGGGGCAAAACTTTGTAGCCAATTGCGCAGCATATGTGGAGTCCTGTAGCTCAGTAGTTAGAGCACTCGCCTTGCAAGCGAGACTCCAGGCAGGGCAAAACCTTGGGCAAGTTTCCTTACTCTACATCTGATAATAATCCTTCGAAATTTTTTTTTAAAAAATTGGTAATTTCAATCCACGACTGTTTGTGGGGCACTGCTGTGCATAATTGGTTGCCGCTCTTCATCCACAAATATTCAGTCAATTCACTTTACAGTGTATTCTGCGAAGCATTTTAACATGTCTAGAAGACGTGAAAAGCACCATATCAAATGCAAAGATTATTATTAGTATTATTATTATATGCGGTATTCAATCATTTCTAATTTCATTTTTGTTTCAGAGCTCAGGAAAGCTAAACCCTGGATTTCTACAGAAGTACGTGAAAGATGGGACAATCCAACGTGAGTTAATCAAGTCAATGCACCAAACAAATGATGTGCTTAGAAATAGTAAAGATTTGCCAACAAATATTGATGCTTTTGAGGGTTCCAACAAAATAAAAACTACTGTATTCTCGATTGAACTGAAAGTCCTGTAGCTTAGAGCACTCACCACGCTAGGGAGAGGACGAGATTGAGGACGGGTTTGATTCCCGGGAAGGGCAAAATCTTAAATAAGTTTCCTTATTCCACATGCCTCTGTTTACCTAGTAGGAATTTGGTTACTGGTTGATTGGTGGATCATGTTTCCAGGGTAATAATCACTTCAGAAATAAATTTAGAAAAATAATTTAGTCATTCAATCCACTGTTTGTGGAAAAATGTTATACACATTGGTTGCCATGTTTTTCACACAATATATAGTCCCTCAACATTACAGTATGTTCAGTGAGGCATTTGATAAGTCTCATAGACATGACAAGATGCTATATCAAAAGCAAGGATTATTATTATTACTGCACAATATTTGCCTTGTCTCACCTAAGATGGTGGGTGGGGAGGGGGACAGGGAACCAGTTTCTGTTCTTTGTCATGAATTAAGTAGCTCTTATTTCTGCTTAGATTTTCTGCTTCCTCTTACTATTCTCTTCCCTGCAACTGGTGACCAGCTGTAATGCAGGAGAATACCGTGCTAATGAAATATGCTGTTCCATGTGTCCCTCAGGTGAGTGACAACCTTTTGAATTAGCTTTAGGTCAATGGGGTGTCCGACACATGAGTATCCAAACCAACTTGAGAATTCCATGCATCACACCCATAAATGGAAAATCCCAGAGATAGATTGTTCGAATGGAATGCACTCTCTCCTTGGGAGTCTGACTATCTAAAACCGCATAGCTTGCCATTGGTATTGCTGTCTGTCTGACAAGCTTTTCTACTGCTTGTCCAGCTAGGACCAACCTCCCTATTAGGATTTTGGCTTGCAGGGATAATATAATAATCCTTGCATTTGATATAGCAGCCGTATCACGTCGCTAAAATATCTCGAAGCACTTCATAGAATATACTGTATTAGAATATTAGAATACACTTCATAGAATATAGATAGTCACAAACCCCTATATATACACACTATACTATATCTACAGTAAATGTGTGGGTACATAAACACACATACACCCAAAACAATATATATATACACCGGTGGAGTCCTGTAGCTCAGTGGTTAGAGCACTCGCCTTACAAGTGTGACAGCTGTGTGTTCGAATCCAGGCAGGTCAGGGCAAAACTTTGGGCAAATTTCCTTACTCTACACGCCTAATAATAATCACTCCACAAAAAAAAATTGGTCATTTCAATCCACGACTGTTTGTGGGACACTATTGGGCGCAATGGCTGCCGCGTTTCGCCCACAAAATATACAGCCAATTCACTTTACAGGATATTCTGTGAAGCACTTTGAGTCATCTAGCTGATATGAAAAGCGCTATATCAAATGCAAGGATTATTATTCTTATACTATATTGCAAAGTGAATTTTGACTGTGTATTTTGTGGGTGTAAAGAAACCCCTTTCGCTTTTGGATGGTGCTATCGGATCCACTTGACTAGGCAGATGGCACCTTAGTTAAACATCTCATCGGAAGTCCCCTTATTTGGGACTTGAACCCACGACCTTCTGATTCAGAGGCAAGATACCAACTGAGTTAGACTGATATAGAACAACAACAATAAAATTACGTATGACTACTATAAAATCTGCAAGGAATGTATTTTTCTTTCATTGCAGGCACACATGTGCTGAGACATTGTACATTAATGACCTCTACCACGTGTGGTCCTTGTGTTCCTGGAGGTTACATGGATCGTCCGAATGGTATGGAAGAATGTTTGACCTGTAAGAGTTGTACTGCAGGTAAGTGTTTAGTGCTATTTTTTATTTTAAAGAATATTTAAATGGTAACGTTAATCTAGACTAATCAAGCTTAAAAAGTAGCTTCTGCAAATTAATTCAATAATAATCATCTTACACTGTAAAGCATTTAAGATGCTTAAGATAGTTGTAAGGCATGGCTGAAAACCATAGCAGACTAATACAGGAAGTGATTTGGACTGATTTCAATTAAACTGAGTTTTATTTTCTCACCCCCTCACCCCACATTTGTAGACTTGGGATTTCAATCAGTAGACGAATGCACCTATACGATGGATACGGTGTGTGATTGCAAAGAAGGTTACTACTGCACACAGAAAGCAGATAAAGGCTGTCAAAATTGCAGAAAACAACGTAATGTGTACGAATCGGTTGATGAAAAAGGTACGATTGTGAGGTGCAAATGCCTTGCATATGAACCGAACAATATTATAATTCAGATACATTGAACTTCTATTTATAAAGTCACTACCAAGTAGCGGAGGTAATGTGGGAGGTAATGACTGTTCTACAGGTGTGATAAACCCCAATTTGTCTTCCCCCCGCCCTTCAGAATGCCAGCCCATGACCACATAATGAGCTTGCTATCTAACTCAACAAAGAAAATTAGTATAAAGATGGTAGCTGACTGATCAGCATGCCAGTGGGCAATCTTCAGGCTCATCTATTCGTGATGGAGTAGGGAAAAGAGAAAACAATGCAACAGGGAAAATTTAACAATGTGTTCCATGAACCCATCCAAGGCCATAATTGTCACCCAGTTATCAAAGTACTGTATAATATTTGAAAAATGTCTTTACAATTGTACTTCCAAAAACCATAGCAATGGCTTGTGCACTTAGAATAAATTTAGTGTATCACTCAATGACCCATGTTTGTGATCTTAGCACTTTGCCACCAATCAGTCTGTTCTGGGTGGCTCCTTCACTGGAATTTTCTACACCAATCTCATTCCCTTTTCTCATATCTTTTTTTATTCACTTTTTATTTTTATACACACAGATTTCAATAAACTTATACAATCTGGACCCAAAGCATCACATGCGGTTCTCAAGGAAAACATCATAAAAGCTATTGGGGAGAACCACCCCCAGAAGACATCTACACTAACGCACATTCCCTCAAAGAAGAAATCTAATTCTCAGTCAGAAACGATAAATGCACAGAAGAAGGAAGACTCATACCTGCAAGATTCTATTAGAAAATCACTGATGCAAATTGGAATTTCTGATGCAAGGACTCAGGACGCAGGGAAGAAAGCTACAATGGAGCTAAGGTCTGTTATGCAATCGAGCATGGCAAACATGCATGATGCCATACAGAGTGGAATGGCAGGGATTCGAGATGCAATTCAGTCTACCATGACTGGTATTCGTGGCGTTATGCAGACAGGCATCACAGACATTCAGGTATCTATGGAGAAGGGGATGACCTCCATTCAGGAATCTATCAAATCTGAAATGGCTAATATTAAGGTTATGGAGAAGTCGTTCAATAATATTGGTAAAAGTCTGGAAAATCTTCACATATCTGTGCAATCCGGCTTGGGAGAAATGTCTTCAGAGGTTGATTTATTGGTCAGCCAGTTGTCAAAATACCTCTCAACCCAGGCACTCTCTCCCATCCAATTCAAAGATATTGCTTCAGCCTTCCAAGAGAGACCTGAATCTAAGTAATCTGACCTGAGATCAGATTCCCATCTTGGAACTTTGACTCACGGCTCCAGGCAAAGCAACACTCAGTTCTGTTGAAGAAATGCCCCAAAACTCTTGGAATATCTTCCTCTCTCTCTCTGCCTTATCCCTTGGTTCTCCATCTTCAGATTGTGCCTGAAGAACCTTCCTCTTCAATCGTGCCTACAGTCACCTTCCCATCTCCCCCTGGCTCAGGGTCATCCTCCTTTACCATGAAGCTCTCTGGGACATCACCCTGTGCGAGGGGGCGCAATATGAATGCACGTTGTTGTTATTGAAACTAAGAATTCAACTTAAAAAATGGGGAAAACATGTTATTCTTGCAAATAAGATACATTTAAATTTATCTCTCTTTCAAGACTGCACTTTCCCCTTGTCATGCCTTCCCTATAATGGAACTGTATTGTTATTAGTGCTCTCCATTCATGATCAAAATCCTAGCCTTTGAGAGGCTTTTTGCTGCCTTGTACTTTTTTCAATACAGAAATTGTGCAATAAGATTAAAAATGCTCATCTGGATTCACTTGCTGAATTTAAAATCCACTAAATATTAAGACGTCATAATGAGAAAGTGACTCTTAAGTTACTGTTGTATCTTTAACATGTCCTGTCTCTGAAAAGTGCGAGTATGTATTATTACCTCCCACATCTTTCACCATTGAAATCCTCCAAGATGCTTTCAACTTGACGACAGCACTGAAACTGCCCTTGTTAAAGTCACCAATGACATCCTGTCTGTCCACAACCAGAACTTGAAGCCTTTCTTCATTCTCTGTGCTGCTTTTCAGTTTGTTAAACTGGGGTCCATCTATATTACGCACCATGTGGAGCTCCTGTGGCTCAGTGGTTAGAGCACTTGTCTTGCAAGTTGGGGAGACCAAGCTGGGGAGACCTGTGTTCGAATCCAGGCAGGTCAGGGCGAAACCTTGGGCAAGTTTCCTTACTCCACACGTCTAATAATAATCCCTCCAAAAAACCACAATAATAAAATTGGTCATTTCAATCCACGACTGTGTGTGGGACACTGCTGTGCGCAATTGGCTGCCGCGATTCGCCCACAAATATATACAGTCAATTCACTTTACAGTATATTCTGTGAAGCGCTTTGAGACGTTGATAAGATGTGGAAAGTGCTATACCAAATGCAAGGATTATTATTATTATGAGCCAGCAGCAGAGGAGGGTGGATATCACACCCATGCCAGGAACAGTCAGCATGTTTAGCTACTGACACTGTCAGTTGTCAGGATTGTTAATGTCTTCATTAATATAAATGTTATTTATCCTGACACAGGTTTCAAATGCTTAGAGTATTGATGACATCAGCTGCAATCTGATGATTTGGGAGGTTGGCAAGCAGCTTTCTTATGTATTGAGCAACTGAAGCTTGAACTTTAGATCTGTCTAAGATTATACAATGTTAAAATGGTTAATATTATGTAACAAGGAAATTACCAACTTGTACATTGGGTAAGGAATTGGTGTTTTACCATCCTGTTGTCTTATTAAACAACTTTGTTCCTACAATTGTGTCCTGCAGTCCATTTAAACTTGGGGAAAAGGCCTTATTGAACTTCAAAGTTGATGTTTTTCTTGAGAACATGTTTCATTTGCAGATTTTACAACAATTCTAGTTATCTGTTCTATTTACCGTTGACGGTGGAGCCTTTAGTTGCTCTGCCCCCAACCTCTGGAACTCCATCCTGCAGTCCCTCCGCCTCGCCCCCTCCCTGACCTCCTTCAAATCCAGCCTCAAAACTCTCCTCTTTGATGATCCTAATCCCCCCCTCCATCCTCATCTCGTTCCGAGCTCAGGTCTGACACAGTGATTGTCCAGCACCTTGGGACGTCCTCCTGACGCGAAAGGCTCTATACAAGTGTAGTTTTGTTGTTATTGTTGTTGCTTTTCTAATCTTCAATGAAGAACTAATAGGTGAGCAGGAACATGTCATTGGTTCGCAGGATTAAAGTAAGCAAAGCAGGAAGAATCCCTGCCACTGCCAATGAGCTAGGCTGGCTGGTCAGTCTAGCGATGCATCATCACTAATGCAAGAAATTGCATTTTTATAATGGATTATAAGAAGGGTATTGCCTCAGTGGTCCACTAATTTTCCACTTTCTTGGTACTTAGTACAGCTCAATAAAATGCTGCGAGGGAAAGTAGATGAAAATAGTATGTTAAAACGGTTCCAGTGAGTCGATTCAACGCAGTTGTTCTAACAAGCCTACACCCAGCTGTAATTCAGATTTCTGCTGTTAACTAAATAATTACAATGATAATAATCCCCGCATTTGATGTCGCGCCTCACCACGAGAGGCGAGACGCCTGAAATGGCTTCACAGAATATACTGTAGAGTGTTTATGACTGTGTAGAGTTGTGGGTGATTTAATCGCCAAAACAGCGTTAAGGTACATTTCCCAAAGTACATTTTGCCCCGAGTTCTCTTTGAGTACGAGAGCGCGGTTATTCATTCCTTGCTCTTTTTTTTCTCTCTCAGAAAGGCATCTTGTGGTAAACCAATTGTCTTCAGGAACAGGGGCATAATCACAAAATGTTTGCGGCTCAGTTCCTGGCAGTAAAAAAAACACTTTTTTTTTTGGGGGGGGGAACTAAACCCTGGGAACAAACCACGTAATTTGCTACTTAGGACATTTCTCATTCTCTCTCTCTCTTATTCTCTCCCACCTTGACAAAAAAAAGGCTTCAAGCGATAACAAGGCCTCACTGCGCTCCTTCCTCCACCAGCGACTTTGCGGGGCGGGCGTCGACTTTGATTGACAGATTGATTGACAGGCCCCGGGGACCAATCAAAGACCGAAGCGATGACAAAGGGCCCCTCGTGACTGCTGCGTCTCGGCCAATCAGTGCCGCGCTCTGCCCTGGAAACAGGCGGGACATCCTGTGACGCCGTGGGCGGGAAGGAAGGAGAGGGGAGAGAGAGAGAAGGGAGAAGCTGAAGGAAAGGAAGTCTTAGAAAATGGCGGCCGAAGGGATCCTCATAGGCGACAAACTCTACTCCAGCATCGTCCTGACGTTGGAGAACTGTCTCATCTCTGAGGAGAAACTCTCGCTGACCGCGTCCGTGTCGGACGGCCTGGATCCGGAGGTGGAGACCGACCTGAGGATCGTGGGATGCGAGTTAATCCAGGCCGCCGGCATTTTACTTAAACTACCTCAGGTACAAGTACAATGGAGGGGAGGCCCCAGGCCTTCGTTCGCCGTGTGGTGTGGGAGGCCTCTGAGAAACACAAGCCTGGGCTCGTCTCGCTTTACCTCGCCTCCGCCTGTAGGAGTGCGGGAGTTTAGGGAGCGCAAATGGGTTTTAAAGCTTATTAATAATTAACTCTTACTATTAATATACGTTTCGCCGTCCACAAAGTACACAGTCAATTCATTTCACAGTGTGTTGTGTGTGAGGCGCCTTGAAGGCTTGATGAGGAGCTATATATCAAATGCAAGGATTATTATTCTAATTAGAATACCGAGGGCCCCTCTTGTCTGTTCAGGTGAATGTTAAAGGTTACCGTGGATCTATTTGAAAAGAGAAGGGAGTTTCTCTCTCTCTCTCTCTCTCTCTTACCCCGGTGTCCTGGTCGACAATCCCCGCTGTTTGTGGAATATTGCTGTGTGTAGCCCACATAAACTAAGCACTTTGAGACGTCTCAACGACGTGATGAGGCGCCATATCTAACAGGATTATTATTAGTATGTGAGTCAAGTTTGCCATTCGGGTTGCAGACGCCCCAAGCCAAGTTACATGGCTGGCTTTATTATTCTCCTCTTCTTAACCAAATCTGCTAATAACAGCCGTGTGGTACTGAGTAAAAGTAGTGTAAGATCCATGTAGAACATAGATACAAAATACAGAACAGAATATTAAAAAAACAAGAGTAAAAAAAACAAAGGTTGCCAGTAGCAGTGATGCCCAGAGGTGCCTAAACTGTGCCAATGGGCGGAGAGCAAGAAGTTTGATGACCGTGACTAGTGCTTGGTTTACGGGAATAAGTAATCCTTAGCGTGTTTATTACGTTCAGGTTTCTCACATACCAGTGATGTTGATACACCTTGCCATTAAATCATCAAATGACTCGTGCGGATGGCTCACCTTTCCCTCTTCATCTTCTCAGCTTCAGTTGCAGCGATCAGGAAGTGTTCATTAATAATACCAACAAATTTAAAAAAAATTCAAATGACTGAGGTTCTACACATACCTCAGTCATTTTACTGAGTCAGCTGGTTGTTTTCATTCGTTCTTGTTGAATGAACTGGAAGGGACACTTTCAGAAATTGAACTTTGTTGTTGGTTGCCTAAATGGTGGAGAGTGAGGTTCAGGAAAATAACTATCTGATTTTGGGGGGAATACTATCCCTGCTACCTTACCATTACATAGGACCATTCAGTGTCCCAAAGCCCCTTACACATGGTGTTCTGGGTCCAATATGTCAGATACTGTAATAAAAGAGAACAAAAAAAGGCTAATCTCTGCATAATGATAATAATAATAATAGTAATTCTTGCTTTTGATATGGTACCACATCATGTGATTGAGACGTCTCAAAGCACTTTACAGAATATACCATAAAGTGATTGACTATATTCTGTGGGTGAAATGTTATGCATCACTTCCTTTCTGAGGTTAGGTTAGTAGCACTTCCTGTACACCATGAAATGCGTACAAAACAATGTTGGTGACCCCCTACTTCCCGTTAATTATCTTGTATACCTCTACAAAAGTCTCCTTGAGAAATTACCTATAAAGTATATAGACTACTTTACATTTTGAAAATACCCAGTTACTGTATAGTTTAGCTGTTGTAAAATGACCATTCTGAACCAAAATTATCTTGGTTTACCCAGAACAATTCTGTTTATTCAAATTAACTTCTTTGAGCATAACTGGACTATACTTTTTATGCTACTTTTATATTTTTGAAATATTTATTTTCTACTTTCACCAATTTGATATGTAGGATGTGTCCCTATAATCAGAGCATTCCATTCTAACTATCTGGGATTTCCAGGTCAGATGTATGGAAATCTCAGCTTGGTTTGGATATTCTTAAATCTGGTGATGGGTTTCCATTTTTGTCAGATAACTAGCTGACGCCTCCCCCCCCCCAACAAAAAACGGGGTGTAGTGAAATGAAAGGCATCCTTTTATATTTTTCTAATGTATTTTTCTTTTAATTTAGGTGGCAATGGCAACTGGACAAGTATTGTTTCAGCGCTTTTTTTATTCAAAATCCTTTGTGAAACACTCCATGGAGGTAAGGAATATCTGAGGTTGACCATTGAGCTAAAATTGAGTCTTCAGATCAAAATAAATGGCGAATGTCAAATTCAAAAGCCTGGTCCATTTAGTATGTGTGGACTTTATTTTTTTTAATACATTATAGTTCAGATATTCGCCAAAGAAATTGGTAGAAGAGTGAGATTTCAAAGATTTCACCTGGGCCATGTACCAGCAGTATTCAGTTGTCTGATTCCTGATGTTTTGCTCTAGAGTTGATCTCTAAGTTAAAAAGAGGGAGTGTACAACTGTTTGTTTTCTCTGAATTTCCTGGTCCATTCCGTCTCATGTCACACCTCAGATCGGTAAATCAGTTGCATACCATTTTCTCACTATGGGATTTTATCTAAACCAGTTTAGCAAGTATTACTTGTACCTCACCCATTTAGTTTTTCCTGGAAGTGTTTTAATGCTGTGAAACCAATTATAAATCTGACGCTCTAGGGAATTTTACTGATTTTCTTTTACCCGCTGATCAACACATGAAGTTTTCTTCTTTTTAAAATTGTTTTCCATAGATATTATCAATGGCTTGTGTTCATTTGGCATCTAAAATCGAAGAAGACCCCAGGCGCATTAGGGATGTCGTCAATGTGTTTCATCATCTGCGAAAACTCAGGGAGAAGAAGTAAGTGCTTTGGGTTTTTGTTTAGCTGTTAACCATGGGCTGCTAGGCACAATTAGCTGCCATGATTCGCCCACAAAATATGCAGTCAATTCAGTTTACAGTAAATTCTGTGAAACATGTTGAAAATGTGATAAGGCGCTGTATCAAATATCCAAATTATTATTATTAATTGGGACCAGCCTATTGTGGAAATGAAAACATTGCATGTTCATTAAAACAATGTGTATCCTCCATTAAAATTGCCCCCGGATATCTTGAGTACAGCAACTTTCATCCTGACTTCAGTTCCATATTGGAGCTTGATTTGGGGATTTGGTGTGTGGTCACTTGGAATGCTGCAAATACATTTATATTTGAACTAATAGTGTTTTCTGTTGAAGATCGCCTGTACCACTTCTTCTGGATCAGAGTTACATCAATCAAAAGAACCAGGTCATAAAGGCAGAACGGCGAGTGTTGAAGGAATTGGGATTCTGTGTTCATGTCAAGCACCCTCACAAGGTTTGTTATCATGACCTTTTAAATAAGACTATAAATACACACCACCTTTTGTTTTCATGTTGAAACGAATGGAGAAAAATTCTGAATTAACAAGTATTCCCTGTGAGTTTAGATGGGTACTAATCTCAGGATATTCCTTATATTTACCATAGTATAATTCCTTGCCTTTCAGCACAAACTGGGATTATCAAAGACGTGGCTAGATTTCCTTTTATTGCAGGACAATCGGTTATTTTCTACATTTGGGATTTACATAAATTATCATTTTGAAGTGGTGCTGAATCTTCTTAGGTTGGGGGCCTTGTCTATAGATTTTTTTTTGTCATATTGCCATGCTGGATATACAAACATCTTGGTTAACCTAGCAGTACTAAATCCATTCCGCTGATAATTTAATAATAATAATTATAATGATCTTACTATTGGTTAATTTCTGACATTTCTTCAGATTTTAGATGTCATTGGGTATCAGCAGAGTGGCCGGTTTTTGTGGGGGAGGGGGTTTGAATGATGGAACCACAGTTCCAGTCTTACTTGAGGAACACACCTTCTATTGACTGATGTCTTAACGTGAACTATCCTGAGAATGTACCAGTTTTGAGTAAAGATGCAACCACTTAATACTGTCTCATTAAAGTACAATATTCTTGGTGCTAACAGAAATCTTCAAGCTGAAGCTTGATGTCCAGTAACAATCTGTTGCAGTCCAGAAATGGAAAGTTTACAGATCCGTATAGTACAGTTCTAATACTATATTCTTTACCACTTCATGCTAAACATTTTTCTGGTGGAAGAAACCGAAAATACAATGTTGTAGTTATTTTTATACACTTGCTCCGACCTTACTGAGACTTCCAAGTTGGTCAAGTAGTAGGTTCTGATTCTCAGTCCAGTGGAATATTCAACACCTGAAATCAAAGGCCTTTAGAAATGGGAGAGGCATTACACTGAAGTAAGTATCATTTGTAGTCAGTTTCATTTGAATTTTTCTCACTTAAAAAAAAGACTATTTATCAATTAATTGTACGTTGAAAAAGATGTTCTATGAGAGGTGATGCAGAATGTTCATGATGCTCTGATAATTATAGACAGGATGTATCTTGGTTCTCTGTGTGGGTTCTTGACCTAAAACTGGAGAAGGTGTTGGATTTTTTGCCCTCACTTCCTGTAGGGACAACACTCTTGTACACTTGACTGGCTGAGTTCAGGTAATGATAGTTGCCTACTAGCTAGCTAGTTGAATGGGAGAATGTGGTTGGCCAAATTGTAAATCTAATGCGGATTTGTATTTCATCAACCACTAACTAGCGTGGTCATAATATAACTTCATTTTTGAGAGATTACACCCCAAAGAGAAAATTAGAGCAAAACCAAGTGAACTTTAAATTGAAAAACATGCCTTCATTCATAGCTAAGAATTGGGAATGCATGCCCCTAGAGTACTGTAGTTACAAAATGGTACATTGCAATGTTTACAACTGAGGATAGGTATATTCTTTGGGAAGTAAGTGTATTATTAAGGGATTAAGGAAAGATGGGTGGTGGGATTAAAGATGATCTCCTGTGTTGTTCCAAAAGACCTGGCTTGTGAAAGAAGGGATTTGTGGTTTAGTAAAAGAAATTCCTTGAATACATCCTTTTCCCGGCCTTATTTGAGGTTCAGTTGTAACTCTATAACCTGTATCTTCCAGATTATCGTTATGTATCTTCAGGTGTTAGAATGTCAACATAACCGGCCTCTGGTTCAGACTGCATGGTAAGTTGATTTTCTTTGTTATTGTTAGATGACCAGCAAAGGCAGTGGCAGAAATATGTGTGTGTTTTTTTTCTCTGTAAATTCCACCCCATTTGCTGCGCACCATTCCCTGGTTGAGGCACAGGTAGGCACTCTACCCCAAACCTCAGCCGATGCTGCATACAAGTGGCTCAGGGTGACTGACTTGTTATTTTAGGCCTCTTCTCCCTCCATGTGGGGAAGTGTGTCTTTACTTCTTCCTCCCTTGACAGCAAACATAAGATCAGAAAAGTTGTCAAGTTGGAAACTACGGGCGTGAAGCTTACATGCTGCTCTGTATGCCTAGGTAATGGCAAAAAAAACTGTTCAGATACCTGTAATGGCTTCTGTTCAGCATCCTCCTTAATTATATTTGTCAGAAGAGTAATATATGTTACGATTTTCACCGGTTAAATTTTTAAAATTAAGTTTGCTCGATTTGTTTTTGAACTGGCTACTGTCAGATTAATGTAAAGGTTAAACTAGAATAACATTTCATATTTCTGCTAACTGATCTTCTTTGGCTGGTATAGTATTTGCTTAATCGAGAACCCATTTTAACTTCTTTCTTTTTTCTACTCTTTCGATCAAAGGGTAGTCCCTGATGGTAAGTGACTAAGACTTCTGAACTGCCCTCCAAGCACTTTGATGCCAGGATGGCCCTAACTGGCTGCCACTTTGAACCAATCCATTGCAGGTTCTCCTCCGAGAAGGCTGACTGTCTAGTGAGAGGTGGTATATAGTAACTGGCCGACTGCTTCTTGTGTTAAACAAACATTAATTGTAATAACTAGCGCTTGAAATACTTTTCGATTCTGTTTTAAAACATTGAAATGTTTAATTTTAAAAAGTAATGTCTCAGTAAGTGTAAATATTATCATATCTGTTAAATGTTTAATTTATTCATACTGTGTAATTAATGTATTTTTGTAATTACGTTAAATAGAAGAAAGATTGTTAGGCTGTTGAAACTCTTCTGACTGTTGTGCAGCACCTGTGATATCTTGCAGCTTTTGAGTTTCTGAATTGGCAGCATGCCGATTGCTGGGATTATGAGTAAGAAGAATACATCTGCCATTTTCAAGACAAACTTGAAGGGGACTCGGAACTTCCTTCACTTAATGAATGTTGGTGGACAGACATTGCATCAGATGTGATGGTCCTGGGATGAACATTGTTTGCATAATTAACCGCATGGATCAAGACTGATCAGATATGCAAAGCAGCAAGTTCCTAGTCTTTAAACTACAGCCTTCGGAAGATTTCAGTGATATGGAACTGAATATTACTGGTGCATGGGAAATCTCGTTTATAATCATTTCTAAATTAACACGTGAACGGAAGAAAAGATCAGACATTCCCGCGCGGATCATTATCTCAGACTTTCCTAAATATATATGATGGTTTTGTTAAATGTTCCTAATTTTTTATTGCATGTCTATGAAACTGTATTGGTTTGTCACACGAGAGCAGGCCAGTGATTAGATCAGCACGGAGGTTAAAATGGGTTCTCTCTTTTTTGTAATTGATTGTTGTCTTACAGGAATCAAAATGCTCTCAAAAGTACAGATTATTAAAAAAAAAATCCCTGTGATGCCTTCATAGAAAAATCAGCAGATTGGCTGATATACTAAAGATAGTATACTAAGATCTTTGGCATATTGATTAGAGTAATTTTACAATTAAATCTTGATTTGAAGATATAGGGGAAAATCCCATATAGAAACCTGGTATTTCTCAGTACTGCTTTGAATTCCAGTCTCAACTCGCATTTAGAAATGTATGTTATCTGGACAAGGATTGATCTTTTTCCAGCAGGTTAATAGACGGAGTGAGTGCTTTCTGATTGAATGTTAAATCTCGAAGAAAAGGAAAATAGTTGAGATTCTTGTTTCCCTTCCTCCCCAAATGTTTTCTTAGTAGTTAATTAGAGAAATTTGCAGCTCATATTGTGACCAGAATATTATGCAAGCTTGGTTAGAAGTACTCTGGAACTTCAGTATGACTGGAGTGAAAAATTCTGGTCACCTGAAAGATCAAATGAGGCTTTGCAATGGTTTAAACAACCTCCCAATAAATGATCACATTCTTTGATCTGAATTATCCTTTTGACTGTCATGGTGGCCTAGCTGGTGTCATACTAAGTCTTGCAGAATGGCTGTTATTCTCAATCTGCCCTGTTAGCAGATCTGAACTGAGACAGTGGTTGGGATTCAATGATTGGCGTTTGTAATCATGGAATTAGCTGTGTTTGAAAATTCAGTGAGGGTGACCATTCTGGATGCTGTCCAGTAATCCCGACTGAAAAACGTGCCTTTGCAGACTTCAGTTAAGGAAGTGTTGTTGGCCATGATACAGTCCACCATTTAATCAGCCATATGACGCTTAAATTCACTCACGAAGACTAGCGTCTTGGTTGAGGTATTGCAAGATTACTAGATCAGTATTTTTATGGAAAGAAATGAGAAAATAGGCCTTCACTCTGAACTTAATAATTTTTAAATCATATTCATTCTGCTATTTAGAGTACTAGACAAATACCAGGGAAATAATGAGCATTTTGAACCATGTGTAAAGTAGCACGCTCTGAAATGAATCTGAATTGGGTGGGTTGCGTTAAGGGGTGCTGCAACATTCTTCTTGTCTATTTCAGGAATTATATGAACGACAGCCTGCGCACGGATGTGTTTGTCCGATACAATCCAGAGACCATAGCTTGTGCATGCATCTACCTGGCTGCTGGAGCACTTGAGGTTGAGAACGCATTTTTAAATATATATCCACTCGTGTTCGGTTAATTAGCAGTCACTGCAGGTTTTAATCCTTTTATTTCTCAAGCTAGTTTATTTGGCTGACAATTTTCAATACTAAATATTGAATTTTGCCCTCAAAATGTACAGCCAATTCACTTTACAGCATATTCTGTGAAGTGCTTTGCATCATCTCAAAGACGTGTTAAGGCACCATATCAAATGCAAGGATTATAGTTATATAAATAGACTTTACATAATCGATGCAGTGTGCCTTGTACACAAAATATTATCTTGCTAATGGGGAGTTTGTTAATCCTATAAGAGTGATGGAAAGGGATGGAAGTTAACATTGCAAATTAATCTTGTTTACAAAGCCAGCACAGACATTTTATTGAAAGTTAATTTGAAATACAAACTTTTTAAAGAGTTAGTTGCATTGTCAACATCTGATCTATTAACGTTACAGATTCCTCTTCCAAATCGACCCCATTGGTTTCTGCTGTTTGGAGCAACCGAGGAAGATATTAAGGAAATTTGCATGAAAATCTTAAAACTATACACTAGGAAAAAGGTAAGCATCTTCACAGAACATTAGTTTTGCCATTTTCCAATAATTGATTAGATTGTCTAAATCAAAATAAGTCGTGTTTTTGTTTTCATTTTGCCCACAAATATACAGTAAATTTACTTTACAGTATATTCTGTGAAGCATTTTCAGACGTCTTGAAGACGTGAAAAGTGTTCTATCGATGCAAGGATTATTATATATTCTGAGACGTGCTTTGAGATGTTTGAGATAAGGCGCTATGTCACATAAAAGGATTATTATTAAGTAGAAGATTCTTAGATTTTGTTTTGATTGCCCAGGCAAATTTGGAACAACTTGATGATGAAGTTGAAAGAAGGAAGGTGGCACTTCAAGAAGCGAAAGCTAAAGCCAAGGGTCTTCTACCAGACGGCACACCTGCTTTAGATACTCCAGCAGGTTTCTCACCATCCTCAAAGACAGGTGAATCATTTGTTTCGAGGTTGCGTCAATTTCTTTTAATCTTTTGATTTTTAATCTGTGTTCCCTCCAGATTAGAAGGTTGAAGGTGATTTTATTGAGTATTTTTTAAAAAATGCAGGCATTCGACAGGGTAGTTACAGAAGCTATTTTGTTTGGGGGAATCCAGAAAAGACAGGCATCATCGTATAATTGGAGTTGAGCCATTTAGGAGTGAAATCAGGAAGCATTTTTTCCAACAAAGAGGATTGGGAATCTGGAGCCCTCTCCCTCAAAAAGCCTGTGAATCCATTCAAGAGCACACGTGAGATATCTTACTGCTTTTGTTCACCTTGTACTAATGAAAAACAAAATTCCTAATGGTTAAAGGAAATTATAGTAGGTTTGCGACTCGCTGTGCTTTTGGGTGTTCTGTAAGGTGAAAGGTATTTGTATAGGAAAACTAAATTTGTATTATGTTATCCCTGGTATTCTGTCCTTAGATTCTCCAAAGGATGGAAAATTCGAAAAACCATCACCACTGTCTGTGCAGGCGATGAAAAACGCCAGAAGAAAACTGGATGACGAAGAAAAACGGGCTCGATCTGCTAGCCCATTCAACGGGTAAGTAAAGAAGCACATCATTAAAAGCTATAATATACTGTCTCTGTGGTTTCGCCCACAACATATACTGTCAATTCACTTTACAGTATATTTTGCTTTGAGGAGTCATGAAGCCGTAATAAGGAATTATAGCAAATTCAAAATTATTATTAATAAACAAGTGAGTTTGAATGGTGGGCAGCAAAGCTTCAGTATTAACTAATTATTTGTGTATATAATTCTAATTCTTCGGTCTATGACCTGCATTCCATATGTTTCTGAATAGAGCGAGAATTCAAAAACTTAACCTTGATTGTGGTCCAGTATTGACCTCACAATAAAATCTCACAATAACATCTAATGTATGGAATAGCAAATTTCCAGAATCATCAGTAAAATTGAATTTCACCCTATCAGTTATGCCATTGGTGTTGTTTTTAATTTCTAGTGTTCAAAAGGGAAGGAATAGCAGGAGTCGAAGCTACTCAAGATCTCGTTCAAGGTCACATTCTCCTAAGAGGCGGTGAGTAGAATTTGTTCAACAGCAACCTTTCGTTTCCTGTTGTTTGACCTGAATCTTTACTGGTACAAGATGAAGACCAGTAAAAGGAGCAAGAGACCTAGAAGTAGCAATTGATAAAAGTAAGGGTTGGCAAGATGAGGTATGACAAGCGGATCCTGTTTTTCTCCATAGCTAACCAGCATATAAAAGCAGATAAATTGATCATTCAACTCCTGACTGGAACTTTGTTTGCTGGGTGCAAAATAGCTGCTGTGTTTTCCCTCAAATAGTCACTACATTGTACATTCACAATACTTCGAGACATGTTTATTTATAGGAGCTACAGTAAGAGCTCATTATAAACTGCATAGTTTGAGTTTGTGGTGCACATGATCTATGGTGTCAAGGTGTGGTATACTTTCAGCACAGACTAGATTATTGATCTGTCTAAATACCTAGAACAGAAACCCAAGTGCTTGCCTTCAGCCATTGAATAGCTAACATTGCTCGATGGGGCGAATCATTCAGAGCATCTGCAGAAAAGATATGTTGAAGGAGCTTTGAACTTAAATATTCTGGTTTGGAAACTTATTTTCTGATTCATTTAGAGTGATGAAACAGTGTCACTGATAATAGTTTGAGCTTCAGTTCTCACGGTATTTACTAAAGCGCTTTGATTTTCTTCGGGGCTTATTCTGAGTTTTTATATGTATTTTTCATTGCCCACAGAAGAACAAGAAGTCGTTCTGCATCCAACAGTTCTCGATCCCAGAGCCACTCAAGAAGCCGTAGCGATTCTCCCCCACAACGGTTTAAGCGCACCTCGCCTTATATTGGCCGGCCAAAAGTGAGGGAATACGATGACATGAGAGACTACAAATATTTGGCCCACAAACACAGGCGGTCGCACAGCAGGAGCTACAGCAAGAGCTTGTCGAGATCCAGAAGCAGGTCCAGAGACCGTTTAGATTTTCCTCGCAAACACAAGGAGAGCCGGGCCCATCACGGGGAAAGGAGGCACGAAAGGTCGCGATCGTATGAAAGACCACCCAAGCACCACAACAGCAGTCACTCTGGCCATAGCAGACACAGGCGGTGACTGGTTCAACCAATGCCCGATGTACAGTTTACATAGCTTTCTCATTTCAGGGTTCATACATAAAATCTCTTAAATTTGCCTGTATTACAGCAGAGATTTTAATGGGAGATCTGGGGTTGGTGTGTGCACATTGCACTGCTCCTTGTTTTATTTTTTCTCCAAAGTCAGATCAACGTGGCTCCTCTCATCTGCTGGCATCTCAATCAGTATTTTGATAGCATCTCTGACCGTTGATGACATTTCGCATTCAAGATTTTTCATGTCTTGTTTTACACGGCCCTGTATTGTTTCAGGATTTATAAATGAATATTTAAATTTGCCTGCGTTGCAAAAATTTTTATTTGCTTTCCCGTTTTAGATATTTTGTTTTTTACAAGAGAAGGCGATAGGGAGCCTTGGATGTGCAATGCCCCTTTGTGGCTGTGGACAAATGCCCCCTAGGGTACAGCCGGTGGTGGCTGGCTAGATTTACACTGAAGAGAATAAATAGCTAGCACATTTGTAAGTGTGTGCAATTGGGAGATGCCATTTTCAGTTAGCAAATTTATTGCAGCTGGAAAAATCCCTGTTGAAGTGATTGAATACTTCTGTTACCTTGCACTCAGTCCACATATACCCTTGACAGGAATATGTTTTTTAAAAAATAAAAGGTCACTTTTGGTACATCGGTACTTTTTTTGCTGCTGCATACGCTAGCGATGTATCTTTCAGGAAGTGGCCATGCTCCTTGTAATTGTTTCCTGTAAAGTACTCAACATTTGTTCTCTTCGGAGGTAATGATGTATCTAAAATTGTGTGGTTATTTGTGCTTTGTAAAGATTATTTGTGTTTTTTTTGTTTGGACAGGCGGGAAGGGAGTTTATTCATAATTAGCGAGGATTGTGTTTGTCTGTTTAAAGCATATGCCATTTTCTGTTCTATTAAGTAAAGGAAATTATTTTAAACAAGGAAATACTGTACATAGATTATCTTTTTATGTAGTGCAGCAAACATACATGTGCCTTGAATGTGTAGGTTTTATGAACTACAGATGGAATTTGAATATACATAAACTGTAAATAAAATTTTGTATGAAACTGGAAAGAAGCAAACTTTATTTTTGATCTTGTTGGATTTTGAAACGGTACTTGGTCTCAAAAAATTGCCACAATAAAATTTTAGTCAGCTTTTGTGAATAATATGCAATGAAAGATATAATAATTTTATACTTTTTGAGCTTTCTTGACCAACCAAATTCTTTAGATATATCGAATATTTCTTCCCCATGATTGTCTGCTTTGTTATAACGGATTTTTACAATCATCAAAATGTTTTACAATCATCTAATCAAGAGCTCTAGAAATTGCTGGCAACTTAATCACTCTTATTGAAGTTGTTCATCCATAATAAGAAGCTGATGCACGATAACCGAATTTGAAGTGTATTTTGTTTGTGTGTGTGTATATAAAAAGAATATTTTTCTGAACCAGACAAATGGGAAAAGAATTCAGGTAATATTTGTGTTTGTTGAAGTAGTGGAGAACTGCTTCATCAAAAATGGTGCAGTGAATTAATCCACTAGTTAGAGCAAATGAGCTTTAGGCTCTACATTGTATCTTATTGAATGTGGGAAGCTAATGTGACGGAGGTCTTGATTTTAACTGTACTGTCATCAGTTTTGTGTTGGAATACTTTTATACAGAAAGTTGTCACTTTGCAGACTTATTGTTTCCTATAAGTACACATTTCTAAAAAAGAATCCTAGGGAAGAAGCTAGAGAAATTTGCAGGGAAAATATCATTGCTTTGGAAAGTGAGGTTATACAGGCATAAAATCACTAGATGGCATGAAACACTCATGGGTTTCTAAAAAATGTTTTCGTTTGATTGTTGCTCAAAAGGGTCCATATCAGATTTTGCTTTGTAGGAACAGAATTTTTTTAATGACAGATCATTTCATAAAAACTATTTATAAAAAGAAAACTTACTCTTGTTAATGTTACTTCGATGTAAATATTAGAAATAATTACATTTTTTATCAATGGTTTTTATACAGTCACTACACAATTATATCCTGTGAAGTGGTTTGGAATGGCCTCAAATGTGACATCAAGAGTACTATTATCAAATGTAAGAATTTTTTATTACTCTTCAAAAGTGTCTTACAATTATGAAATGATTTGAGTGTTCAAAAGGGACATGGTTTGTACTGAGTATTCTCATACAACGCTTCTATTCCACGGAAAAAGATAGAGCTGACAATTAAGCCGTACTTCACAAAATGTACTGTAAATTGAATATACTGTAAAACATCCCACAAACAGTTGTGGATTGCGTGGCCAAATACTTTTTGAAGGGATAATCTTGGGAGGGCAATCAATGAATCTTTCAAGCTAACCCCGGATTATATGTGGCACTCTGACTTTTCCAGCTGTCTGACACGCAGGCAGGTGGATTGTTTTGATCTTTTAAGCATTGAAGATGAAGGCAGATAGGTTTGAAATATTGTGACTTAAAATAAATTCTTGCAGAAGGAGGGGAATTCAGAATGCAACAAGCAAATTTAACAGCTTTATCCCGTAGAATGTTACAGTAGTAATGCTAGTTGGCCTTGCAGCCTCAGTATTCTGAGGATTGTTGACCAGGACACCAGGAGAAAGCCTCTTTTTGAATAATGTTCTTTGATGTGCCCTTGAACAGATCCACAGGACCTCAGTTTCACTGAAGGTTACAGAAGGTCAGCTTCCCCCCAACACTGCACTGGAGTTTAGCTGAGAGTCCACTCTTTATTTGACAGTATATCATAGCATGGTTTAAATCGATTTTAATAGTCACTACTTTATAATAGTTATAAGATTGGGTCCAGATCAGCTGAACTGGCAATAAGTTCTTACTTGTAAACGGGAATCTTAACAGGTACCAGGCAGCTGCAGTCTGCTCAGTCGGGCAACATTTAAAACTGAGCCAGGACAGGTAGCAAGGGTGTCACTTTTGCTTGAAATACATAAGTTTCCAAATTAGATATTTTTTATTAGCAAATTATTGCCTGTAGAATCACAGCGTCAGCGATTCTCCGCGCCAATGCAATACAATTTATATTTAAATTGGGCCTTTCACGTCTGGAGGTGGGGAGGGATGTCTCCAAACACCTCACACACCTGGCTGGGTAAGCGGGCCAGGAAAAAAAGTAACACCGTCGTTTTAATTTATAAAATATATATATATAAACATAATTGCTCTTAAATTGTCCCTGGATTACATACTGAAGGGTACTGATGTGATCGGTGTACACCGATACAAAGAAAATCAGCTTTCTTAGTCATTGACAGTATAGTACGTTGGACTAACACTCATGTTTCCTTCAATCTTTAGGCCGGCCTTTTCCACTTGCTTCTCGCATCCGTTTACAAGTTAACACCTTGTTCTCACACGAATGTGAGATTTCCTTTCAAGCCTCCATGATGGTTACATTAATTACTCCACAAAAAATAAACGGGTGTCACTTGTTTTTTTTAAAAGGTTCATAGAATCATAGAATCATAGAATTTTACGGCACAAAAGGAGGCCATTCGGCCCATCTAGTCTGTGCCGGCTCTTTGAAAAGAGCGATTCAATCCCACTGCCCTGCCCGCTCCCCATAGCCTAACAGACCCGTTCTCCCTAAATAAAGATCTAGTTCCCTTTTAAAAGTTGTTATGGAATCAGCCTCCACCACCTTTTCAGGCAATGCATTCCAGATTCGAACAACTCGCTGAGTGAAAAAATTTCTCCTCAGCTCCCCTCTACTGCGCCTTGAAACTATTTTAAATCTGTGACCACGAGTCACAGATTCACCCACGAGTGGAAATAGTTTTTCTCTATTTGCCCTGTCGAAACCCCTCATGATCTTATAAACCTCTATTAGGTCTCCCCTCAATCTTCTCTGCTCCAGAGAGAATAACCCTAGCCTATCTAGCCTCTCCTCATAGCTGAAGTCCCTCAATCCTGGCACCATCCTAGTAAATCTTCGTTGTACCCTTTCCAATGCCTTCACATCCTTTCTGTAGTGTGGTGACCAGAATTGAACACAGTATTCCAGCTGAGGCCTCACCAAAGTCCTATAGAGGTTAGTCAGCACTTCCTGACTTTTGTACTCTATACCCCTATTTATAAAGCCTAGTATCCCATATGCCTTCTTAACAGCCTTGTCTACCTGTCCTGCCAAGGTTCCGAATATGATGTAAATAAACCCGAAATGCTGTGAGTTACTCGAGTCCAATGTTTGTAAATGTCCAAACCCAATTTTCCTTTCTTCAACGAAAGGTCAGCAGTCACTCGAGAATGTCTGCGACTTCATGAGCTGGGCAAACGCAGGTGTATTATGTTGTCAACCAACGTGCATGATGTTTCGCCCGCAAACTGTGCAGTCACTCCACTTCACGGTATGTTCCGTGAGGTGCTTTGATTGTCTCGTCTCCCAACGATGTGAAACAGCCTCGCATCAAACGTGAGGATTATTATAATTGTACAACAACAACAACCGAATTAACAACAAATAAATAATCCCTCAAGTTAAATTTAAAAAAAAAACCAGCAATAAGAATCAATCGGGTCATTTGGGGGGGGGGGGGGGGTTACGCCGCCGTTTCGCTCTACGGTATATTCTGCCAAGCGCTTTGAGGCGTGAAAGGATTTATTTATTCTTACGATGAGGATCATAATGTTATATCATAACGTTGGTTAAGGCAGAGTGGTGTCAGGGGTGGGAGGGTGGTGGTGTGGGGGGAGGGGGTGGTGGGGGGGACACAATTACTGGTTGCAGACGCTGGAAAGCACTGAGGGGAAGGCGGGCGGGTGTCTCACGCTCAAGCTTCCCCCGAGAGCACGGAGCGGGGGGGAACCCGAGCCACTTAACAGACAGAGACAAAAGACAGACACAAGGCAGGAGGAGCCCCCCCCACACACACACACACCCTGACTGACCGGGCGGGAAAAGGGGGAGAGGGAGGGAGGGAGGCCTGTCATCGACCAGGAGAGAAGAGGAGGAGAGGGAGACTGGAGCAGAGGAGAGAGGAGAAGAGGAGGGAGAGGGAGAGAGAGTCGGTGTAACGTGAGGTAAGGTTGAAGCTGTTTTTGCGGAGGAGAGAGTGAGTGTGTGTGAGAGAGAGATAGAGAGTGAGTGTGAGAGAGAGAGATAGATAGAGAGAGAGTGAGTGTGAGAGAGATAGAGAGAGTGTGTGTGAGAGAGAGATAGAGAGAGAGAGGGTGAGTGAGTGTATGAGAGAGAGAGATAGAGAGTGAGTGAGTGTGAAAGAGATAGAGAGAAAGAGATAGTGAGTCGGTGTGTGTGAGAGAGAGCAATAGAGAGAGACACAGTGAGTGTGAGAGAGATAGAGAGTGAGTGAGTGTGAGAGAGATAGAGAGTGAGTGAGTGTGAGAGAGATAGAGAGTGAGTGTGAGAGAGATAGAGAGTGAGTGAGTGTGAGAGAGATAGAGTGAGTGTGAGTGAGTGTGAGAGAGATAGAGTGAGTGTGAGAGAGATAGAGAGTGAGTGAGTGTGAGAGAGATAGAGAGTGAGTGAGTGTGAGAGAGATAGAGAGTGAGTGAATGTGAGAGAGATAGAGTGAGTGAGAGAGATAGAGAGTGAGTGAGTGTGAGAGAGATAGAGAGTGAGTGAGTGTGAGAGAGATAGAGAGTGAGTGAGTGTGAGAGAGATAGAGAGTGAGTGAGTGTGAGAGAGATAGAGAGTGAGTGAGTGAGTGAGTGTGAGAGAGATAGAGAGTGAGTGAATGTGAGAGAGATAGAGTGAGTGAGTGAGAGAGATAGAGAGTGAGTGAGTGTGAGAGAGATAGAGAGTGAGTGAGTGTGAGAGAGATAGAGAGTGAGTGAGTGAGTGTGAGAGAGATAGAGAGTGAGTGAGTGTGAGAGAGATAGAGAGTGAGTGAGTGAGAGAGAGATAGAGAGTGAGAGAGAGAGATAGAGAGTGAGTGAGTGAGTGAGAGAGAGATAGAGAGAGTGAGAGAGAATGAAGCCCACAGAGGCCCTCATTCCTCTCCTCAAATAATAATAATAATGTTTGTGGAGCTCCTTTGGCTCAGTGGTTAGAGACACCCTCCCCTTACAAGCGTGAGACCTTGTGTTCGAATCCAGGCAGGTCAGGGCCAAACCTCGGGCAAGTTTCCTTACTCTGCACGCACGCACGCACACGCGCACACACACATGCACACACATGCACACACACACGCACACACACACGCACACACACACACGCGCACACACACATGCACACACATGCACACACACACGCACACACACACACGCGCGCGCCTGATAATAATCCGTTCAAAGAAAACCACAATAATTAAAAATCGGTCATTTTCCACCCACGACTGTTTGTGTGTGGGGGGGGGGGGGGGGGGGAACGCACGGCGCCGTGCGCGATCGGCTGCCGCGCGCGTTTCGCCCACAAATGCATACAGTCACTTCACTTTACGGTATATTCCGAGAAGCGCTTTGGGACGTTTGGAAGGTGTGAAAAATCGCCGTATCGAACGCAAGGGTTATTATCGATAATGAATAATAATTCAGGATAAACGGGTGGTGTCCATTATCAGTGTAAGTGTCTATTGTTGTTACCGCCCCTCCCACACACCCACACACACAAACCCTCTCCCAGCTTCTCTTTTTGCCCACAAAATACCCGGTTGCCATGTGTACATGTGTACAGCGTATCCTGCGAAGATGTGACAAGTGCCTATATATCAAATGCAAGGATTATTATCGTTATTATTATTGCTGTATAGTGTTCGGTGAAGGTGCTTTGAGACGTTTCAATAACGTTATCAAATGCGAGGGTTTGTTTATCAGTGTTATTGTTTCGTTTCTCTTCCCCCTTGTTTGTGGAGTCACCACGTTTATGTATAAACGCCCGCGATACACCCGGCTACATCATTTGTCCATAAACATGGTCGTTTTCTTTACAGAAAGAAAGAGTCAGGACTTTGGCAACAATAACCGTTCGCCTCGAGCATAAAGCCGTGACACTAATTAGCTCCCTCGTTGTGACTTTTGTGCATTATTCAGCCAAACTTCATTTCTCCAGCTGAAAGGCATTTAAGATTGATTGTCAGCTCGTATTTTGACTCGGATCGAGCTGGTGTATCGAGGCTGTGAGGGTCCAGTTGAAGGACTCGGGTTTAATTGCGTTATTGCCGGTAACCTAGCTTAGGCAACAACAACTAATATTTGTGTACAGCGCATTCCACGCCGGAGTACTTAACAGTGGAGGAGTCTGACAAGAAGCCGGGTTAAGTAAGTACAATCAAAAAGGAAGGGATATGAATGTGGGGAGGGAGGGAGCAAGGATTGAGGGAGAGAGCTCCAGAGTTTGAGGGAAAGTGGCCATCGATGCTGTAGTGGGGAGGACGAGGTACCAATAGAAGGTGCGAGGATTTGAAGAGAACTTGGTACAAAAGACTTGCTCCGGTTGGGTGTAAGAGTGCCTTCCTTCGTATGAATATGCACCAGTTTCCCAGCGCGTTCATTAATCAGTAAGAACAGCGGTTCTGGTTGCTAAATTTACTGCTTTTCAGAGCAACATTTGTCAAATATCAAGGAGAAATAGGACGAAAGTTAGTGTCCTCAATATCTTCCTCGCAATCCTACTTAAATTCCCTCTCTTCGCCCACAAAATTCACTTTACAGTGTAGTCTGTGGAGCACTTTTGAGATGTCTTGAAAACACGATATATAAAATGCAAGCATTTAAAAAAAATGATGATGATTATGAAATGCATTTGAACTTGCCTGGTGCTGCTAATCCCAGCCAACCTGATTCGTGTAATTGTAAAACTCTTTAACTCTAGGTAAGGAAGGTAGCATTTCAGCAGCAACAGTAACTGGTCATGGTGGAGTTTAGGGAAAGAAGGAAATTAGAGGCAAGGCTACCCCATTTGCTGTGGTACACCTCTTAATTACCTAGCAGGCAATGTACCGTACGCCTGATTGCGGTTCCCCTTTGCAGTGTGAGTGTGTGTCAGTCGCTGCACAATTGCAAGGAATTCTAACACGCTGACTAACGTTTACTGTCTTGGTGAGTCTTAATAATGTGGCCGCACGTTTACATTGCAAACCAGATGTTGTTTCCAACACTGAGCTTCATTTCGATAAACTTGTGGAATCCTGTAGCTGAGTGGTGAGAGCGACTCGACAGGGAGAAAACCTGGGTTCATTTCCCAGGCCTGGTGAAACTTTAGGCAAGTTTCTTTACTCCACACGCCCCTATTTATCTAACAGTAAGTAGGTTGTTAGGCGATTGGCAGATCACTTTTCCACGGGGGTAATTATCTCTCTTGTTTTTTTTAAAAAAAGGCTATTAAAGAAAAATGTGCTCACTCATTTCGCCCACAAGTCAATTCGCTTTCCAGCAGATTCTGGGCAGGACTGTACCTTGAGGCGTCTCAAAGATGTGATAAGGCACTATATCAAATGCAAGGATTACTATTATAAGAGCCGGAAATTGTTCTTGTTAAATTAATCTTGAGACATTGCAACTCGTCTCTCACTGAGACATCTGTTTTCAAGCAAAATAATTGAATTTCCTTCAACTAGTTTCAGTTAAGTTATACCTGTTTTTTATTATGAATTGCAACTTTATGTATTTAAAAAACAAGTTGCCTGAAGTAAACAATAAACAGCTTTGATCCTTGCATTTGATATAGCGCTGTTTCACGTCTTCTAGACGTCTCAAAGCCCTTCACAGAATGTACTGTAAAGTGAATTGACTGTACATTTGTGGGCGAAAAGCAGCAGCCAGTTGCGCAAAGCGGCGTCCCCCACAAACAGTCGTGGATTGAAGTGACCACATTTTTGTTTGAGGGATTATTATTGGGTGTTTGGAATAAGGAAACTTGCCCAAGGTTTCGCTTTGCCAGGAATTGAAACTGGGTCTCTTGCTTGTATTGGAAGCACTTGAATGAGAAACA
This sequence comes from Hydrolagus colliei, assembly GCA_035084275.1. Lineage (NCBI taxonomy): Eukaryota > Metazoa > Chordata > Chondrichthyes > Chimaeriformes > Chimaeridae > Hydrolagus > Hydrolagus colliei. The sequence continues at coordinate 8,031,594 of CM068767.1, forward strand.
TTTTGTGACTTAAATGTCTAAATAGGAACATTGTTTATTTCCATTAGGCGTTTTGAAAAACAGAATTGTCTGTTAGAAGATACTATTTGATTGATTAATAATAAAAACAATCCTTCAATTTAAAAGAGGGCCTTTCACATCGGGAGGATGTTTTCCTGAACATTTACTCGATTTACGGTAAGGTGTAGTGATGGTGTGTTGTGCGGGCGAACGTGGCAGCAAATTTGCGCTCAGCAATGTCCCACAAACAGCCATGAAGTGAATAACCCAATTTTATTTGGGGGTTTGTTGATCTGGACCAAAAGAGAAAATACCCTTTTCTTTTCACATATTCCCACAGGGTCTTTAACGTCCACTGGAACAGGCAGATTGGGTTGCATGTTACAATAGTTACTAATAATAATAATCCTTGCATTTGATATAGCGCCTTGTTACTGTTTTGAGGCTCCTGAGAAACGCTTCACAGAATGTACTGCAAAATCAATTAAATTGACTGTATATTTGGTTAAGCAACGACTGGTTTACTCTAGTCTGTTCTCTTCGGATGGTTTGAGTTTTAATTTTAGAATTAAATAAATTTTAACTATTAAAAGCTGCATATCTAAGCTGCTTTGAAAATATGTTTAATGATGCATTTACACATACAAGGCAGCTAATGGTAACCCATTCTTGATTGGTTCAGGTTCCTGAATTGAATCCCAGAATGTGATTGCTAAAATTTTGTCAAATGCGCTTTATAATCTGTACCAGTGACTACAGTATTTTTAGTATTTTATGCAGTTTATGGAAAATGTATTAGTCCATTTAAGTTTTTAAAACATTGCCACACTACTTAGAAAAAAAGGTTATTGCTAATTATATGATCTTCAGCCTGAACAGGAATACATTTGTCATTAATTCAATCAAGTTTTTCTGCTGACGCCATCACAATGTTTGGAAAGTGGCTGTGAATAGAGAAATGTTGCAATAAAACTGGATTTATACATTTTCTTTTTCATCCCATTCAGATGAACTTATTGCTCCTGGTATTACCGTAGAAACTTTTTATGGTAGTGATTTTTTTAACACCTAAATCTAAATATATGAACTTATCACCCAATTGTGTTTTAAGCTTAAAAAAATTAGAAAATAATTATCTGGTCACTAAACTCATAACTGTTTGTGGGGAAACTGCTATGCCCGATTGGTTTCCGTGAGACATGCTCTGAGATGCCGTTCGGAGTGGAGGGCGCTATGTATAAATCCAAGTTGTTGTTGTTGTGTTTCGCCCACAAATATACAGTCTGTTCATTTCATACTGTATTCTTGTGAAACGCTTTGAGATGTCTTGAAGACGTGATAAGGTGCTATATTGAATGGAGTCCTGTAACTCAGTGGTTAGAGCACCCGCCTTAAAAGCGAGAGACCTGCATTCAACTCCAAGCAGGGCAAAGCCGTGGGAAAGTCTCCTTACTCCACACTCCTAATTATAATCCCTCCCCCCCAAAAATTGTTAATTTCAATCCATGACTGTTTGAGGGATACTGCTGTTTCGCCCACATATATGCAGTCAATTCACTTTATAGTACATTCTGTGTGAAGCACTTTGAGACATCTAGAAGACGTGAAAAGCGCTATATCAAATGCAAGGATTATTATTATTATTATTAAATGATGCATTGTAGCCAGTGCCTTGAGTAATTCACTGACTAAATCACCTTGGAGGCAACACGGTCAGTTACCATCTTGTTGAATTCAGCTCCACAGTCTTCATATGACCTTATGATAATTTCTTCCTGCCATTGAGTAGTTTAATGAATGGCTATGATAGAGGTACATGAAAGCTACATGCTGGGTTGCTGACTTCATACCAGTTTAATCCGACCAAAAGGTACTGGATTGTTATGTATGGCACTGAGAACTTTAGTGGTATTGAGAAGAAACCTATGTCATCTTATTATAATTAATAATAATGATGAATAATTCTTGCACTACATGTAACATTCATGTCAGTAAGACATCTCAAAGCACTTCACACAATATATTGCTTTGGGACGCTATCCTGCACGAGGAGCGCTATATAAATGCAAGTTGGGTTTGTTGTATTGTGAAGTGTAATGACTGTGTTTACAGTACTAGATACCCAACCGTTTCGCCCACAAAATACACCTTCAATTCATTTAAAGTACGTTGTGTGAAGCGCTTTGACATGTCTCGACAGACGGGATTACAATTGCAAGAATTATTATTATAGATGACAATAACAACAGCAACAATTTACTTTTAAATAGTGTCTTTCACATTGGGAGGGCATCTCAAAGCTCTTTCCGCAACTGACTTGGGACGTTGGGATGAAATGGCGGGATGGGAGCGCGGTCAGTGGGGCAAGACCTGATTCATAGATTCACAGCATGCATGAACATTTTGCTTTTATGTTGTCCGCTTTTATAAATGCAGTAGAGATAAAGCAGCACCCATACATCCACTCAGCCAGGCAAGGTCCAACTGATCTGGCACATATATAAATGATTTACTGTTGCTTGGTCAGTTGCTGGTTGTCAGTTATGTTATGCTGTACCGCAAAGAACACAGTTGAGGCCTTTTGTTTGTCGTGGAGGTCATTTTGATGGTTACTCCAGCCACAAAGTCATTCGACCTATCTTTACATCTGATGTCACTTCAGCTGAATGCAAAAACAAAAGTGTGGTGCTCGAGAACGATTAAAGTGCATCTCAGTGTGGCTTATGCTCCAAGGAAAAGATTTGCTGCTTTCAATGGTTTAAGAAACGGTTAGATTTGGTTAAGCGGGGTCTCCTCGGGGCTGAAATGGCTCCAAGGTGACATGTCTGACAATGAAATACGGAATCGAGCCAGCAGCCTCAGCAGTTTCCATAGTCTGGGCCTTGGGCCAGACAGATCTGTAGTATTCCAGAGCACTGTTGATGACGGCTCCTGGCTTATCAACAGAACCCAGAAGGGCAGACCAGTCAAAGGGGGCAGGGAGTCATCCGACTCAGCTCCTGTTAACCCTGTAAGCCAAAGCCCTAATGGTAGTGTGGGTAGCGTCAAGCTGGACAAGCAGCAGGAAAGCTTGCCGGACACAGTACCAATGGCAAGCTATGCAGTTTGGGCTGGTTAGACTCCAGCAGTTACCCCAACACACACACTGTGCTCCCCTCACCTCTCCAACCAAGCCTTGACTCTCGCCAACCTGCACCTAATACTTTCCGAGATAATGTAAGCAGGATGCATTACTCCAGGGAGAGAGCGTTCATTCCATTTCAACAATCTACCTCTAGAATTTCCATGTGCAGGTTGGATGCATGGAAATCTCAGCTTGGTTTGGATACTCTTAAGCAATGGTGATGGATTTCCACATGTATCAGACACCTAGCTGGGCCTATATAAAACATTTTTGGCTTTGGGTAATTTTATCAAAAGGGATTCAAAACTTCAAGGTTGTCAGAAATCCTATGCTCCAGTTTTAATGCTTCACATGTGCCTTGTTAGGTGGCTTTGTGTGATGGGATATTGGCGTTCAACGCTCATGGCATTAGCGTGGGTAAGGAACTGTACCACAAATGGATAGGATGGGGACATAATTGTGATGCATTGTCTTGTGGTGTGAACTCTAGGCATCCCCCTAACAATAGAGAATAAATTGGAAGAGGAAGTCAAGAGCTCTCCTGGCAATATGGGGTTTCACGTCAACCTCTTCAATACTCTTTATCTATTGGGAGACTAATACTAGCAACATTGGCTACCGTCCTAAGTAAGCCCGAAACTCTTGGCTTGTGAAGCAATCAGTTAGCAAATGCAACAATTGAATTTACAGTTCTGTTTTGTTCTTGCTATACCAACAGTGCTGACGTGTGTGTGTGTGTGTGTGAAAGATAGTTCCTCATTCTCACTGTTGCAGACGAAACGAGCCCAGTGCAGTACATGTCCTGGTACGTTCTCTAAGTGTATTTACATGTACCCTTCGCTGTGATGATATTGTTGTGAAGTTTGTGGTACAAGTGGCCGGTGTTATTTCTTTTCTGCTGAACCCTGTTGCAGCCAGCTTTCATTGGTGTTTTACTGTATTAGACTGCGGATATTCTCTTCCATTTTTCGCTTCTCTCACATCAGATCCACATGAGACCGGGACTGGGTGGTTAATAGGAATCTGATCGTTAGTCGATTGGCAGGTCGCTTTTCTGGGAGTAAAATTCCAATCCTAAACATTAAAAAAAACGAATAATTTGATCACTCAGTTCACGACTGTTTGTAGGACACTATGTACAATTGCCTGCTGCGTTTCCCCCACAAAATATACAGTAAGATCACTTTATAGTGTATTCTGTGAAGTGCTTTGAGACAACTCTAAGACGTGATCAAATGCAAGGATTATTGTTCTGTACAATGCTCACAGCTTGCTATCTGATTCTGTTGCCGTGAGTGCCAATGATGCAGAATGTAGCAGATTTTAGTGCTACTTGCTACCATTTCCTATTTGGTTTGAATGCTCCATTTGCATAAAGATCATCTCAATCTACCCTAACCAAAGTTTAATGTGTACACATCATACAGTTAACAAGAAGTTTCTTTCTTCTTAGTTGAAAGTCGATTATACAGTAGAGTACCCAAAACAATAGGAATTTTTTGAGTACATCGTTAAGTTGACAAAGCAAAATTGGTTTATGCAGTACAGTATTTGATTTTATCAACTGCGAAGGGAAATATTAAGGCTTTTGTTTTTGACTCCTGTAGCACAGTAACTCAAAGTGAGTTTACTTTTGCCTCCAGATACGGTTTGCATTTTTCATGGCTTTCTGTGGATTTTTAAAATAAAAACATTTAAAAGGACATGATGATAATAATAATGATCCATGCATTTAATGGAGCGCCTTTACACAGCTTCAAGACGTCTCAAAGCGCGTCGCAGAATATATTGTAAAGTGAATTGACTCGTGTTTTCTGGGCGAAACGTTTGTCCACTTCTAGAATTCTACTTCTCCACTTCTCCATCTACATTATTAGCCATCACTAATAACATCAGAGTGTAGCTGTGAGTGTAGGAGGCAATCGGTGTTTAATTACCATGACCTGTTCCCCTCCATGTTTCTTCCTGAATGACTGAGCAGAACTGGGACTCATTCAGGTTACTGCTATGTTGTGAGAATTTTTCTGTTTGGGGTTGAATTCAGACTTGAGTCATGTAAGTGGGATGTCAGTATATAGGTCAGAGACTACAGTAGTACACTGCATTCAGTTTATTTTCGCATCAGTGCAGTTTTGTTGGACGGATCATAATTGTACACAGATACGAGCTGCCGGGATAAAATAAGCCAATTATCGATGGATGAATCTCTGCACAAAGTAATATTATGATTTCAGAATATGGTTCAAGAATATTTGTGGAAATTGAATGGCAAAGTGATGGCAGCTTAGATAGTTATATTGGCATTGAATTTCATAGTTTATTATAATAATAATCCTTGCATTTTATATTGTGCCTTCTTTTAGTTATCATACAGTATCTTACAGTGGAGCTCCTGTAGTTCAGTGGTTAGAGCACTCGCCTTACAAGCGTGAGACCTGTGTTCGAATCCAGGCAGATCAGGGCGTTTCTCTTCGAACGCGCCTTTGGTCACCTTTCTAGCCTTGTCCCTGTCTCAGTCTTGGGATCCGTTGTTGCGAAGCGCTCTGAGACGCTGTCCGGCTTGGAGGGCGCTATATAAATCGAAGTTGTTGTTGCTCTATAGATTGTCTGTCGAAATTTACATTAAAAGCAGCTCTGAGTATTTAATTAACCTATAACATTGTTCATGTTTGAAATGGATCCATTATACCATTGATTGGAGATTTCTTCCAATTTTAAACATTGATTGAGGCTTGTTAATTTTGTATTTGTTTCTTCTAGTCTGACCAATGGTCCAATTAATAAGCCTGTTTACATGATCTATTCATTTCTTCCATTTGAATCCTGTCTTCTCTCAATTTTGTTTTCTCCTCTTGATTAAAGTGGAGTCCTATAGCTTAATGGTTGGAGAACTCGCCTTGCAACCGAGAGGACTGGGGTTCGATTCCCAGGCAGGGAGAAACGTTGGGCAAGTTTTCTTACTCACAAGCCTTTGTTTACCTCGCAGTAAGTAGGAACCCGGTTGTTAGTTGATTGGCAGATTGCTTCTCTGTGGAGAAAAAAATTATTGAAAAAATATAAGTAGGTCAACTATAAACCAGAACAATACTAAAAGGGCACTTTCAGGTTAGACACCAGGAAGTTTTACCAGATGGGTAATTCATGTTTTTTTAAATTAAAGTTTCTTTACCCGGTGGGTAATTAATAACTGGAACTCGTCGCCAAGAAGCGTAGGACATTTGACTCCCTTTTTAAAAACAGCTTGATGCTTTGATGGGAAGACTAGTATGGCAATCTGGAATGATGAGATCAAGTGGGCTGAAGGTCTTTTTTCATCAAAACAATCTGTGATCTCATAATTAATCATTGCGTTCAAGAGAGAAGGGGAAATCCACTCTTACAGCCTCCTAGCCTTCAACTGTACTGTCATATTATTCTGATTTCAGTGAGTTGTAATCCCAGAGGAAATTTTCCTTTTACTTTTGCCCTGTGATTGCTTCACCAAACCCAAATTAGGAATTCCAATAAATTCCCCTCATTTGCACACAGTTTGAATAACACTCCCCGAATCAGCGGCTCGTCAGGTTAATTTTCATACTGGAAATGGCAGTGGTGTGCAGAAAAGATTCTCTGTTGTGGTTGCAAAAATGGTTTGTTTAGAATCTTTTAAAAAAAAACAAGAAGTAGGTCAACTACAAACTATTTGAAGAGGCAGCAACCTAATTGAACTGCAAGGTTAAGGGGAAACAATATACAGAAATAGAGGAACAGGAGTTGAAGGGAAATCTTAAAAGAGAGCGAGCAAAACAGGAACCAGAGTCGCAGTAAGTAAATTAACAGCAAAACTACCGAGATCAGACGAGAAATTTAAAGGTGATAATACGTAATCCTGAATAAAGTTAAATTTTGCACTCTTCAAGACTGACATCAACAGTATTTTTTTTTAAAAAGCGAAAGGGATTAAGGGATATGAGCATAGGGCAGGCAAATAGAATTAGGATAGAAGATCAGCCATGATCTTATTAAATGGCAAGGCAGGCTTGAAGGGCCGAATGGCCTACTCCTGTTCCTGATTCTTATGTTCAACAACAGCGACAACTTATATTTATATAGCACACCTCATGCAGGATTGGGTCCCAGAGCGCTAAAAGCTTTCAGTCATATCAGATGTGACCCTTCAATGAGAAGACCAGTAGAGTTAGTAAATTGAAACAACAATAACAACAAAATTACATTTGTAGAGCTCCTTTCACGCCGGGAGGAGTCAGGGGTCATGAGCATGGTGGTGGAGTTGGGGGCAGGATTGGGATGAGGGGGGGCAGAGAGGTAGGATGGCGGCTGAAGGCAAGGTCGAAGTGGAGGGTCTTGAGACCAGTCTTGGAAGGAGGTGAGGTTGGGAGCAAGACGAAGGGATTGCGGGATTGATTTCCAAAGCATAAGGGCAGAGAGGCTGAAAGCCCGTCCACTGATGGTAGGGCAGGTCGGGTGGGAGGCACGGAGCCTGCTGAATGGAGGGAGTGGACAGGTTGACAAGGGGTCAGCAGGGCAAAGTGGTAGGTGGGAGCAAGGCTGTGGGGGGCCTTGAATGTAAGGACAAGGATCTTGAATTCGATCCTCTGAGGAATGGGGAGCCAGTGGAGCTGGGTGAGGGTGGGGGTGATGGGGTCGCAAAGCCTAGTGCGGGAGAGGCCACAAGCTGCAGATGTTTGGATGATCTTCAGTTCATGGAGGGAAGAGTTGGGGTGGACGACAAGGAGGGAGTTGCCGTAGTCAAGCCTTGAGGTGACAAACACGTGCGTAAGGATTTCAGCGGCCTGAAGCGTGAGGCAGTGGTAGAAACTGTGGCTGAAAGTCTACCATTATTAGAATTTATCTTGTTTCTTCAGTTTACTTGCTCTCTCTGATGCTCTTTGCCCTTTTTGGCCTACTTTTCTTCAAACCCAGAAAAAATTTACTTGTTCTGAAACTGGGATTTATTTTTGGGGCCTGCCTTCTCAATGACTATTCTGGTTTGTCAGGCCTTATTTAGCTACAGCTAATCTTTGAAAATGACACCCTGCTCTCTTATCACTCTGAGACGCTACCCAGCTTAAGGAGCGCTGTATAAATACAAGTTGTTGTTATTGTTATTATCAACCAAATCAGCCTGGGTTTTTAATTTTCCTTTGCTGCTTTATCGTTTTGCATCTATCCTGCAGGTATTCTGGGGCAGAGAAGGGTGTGTTATAGTCCACTGAGAATGCTCGTGGTGTCCTGGCTTCTTGTGCTATTTTTCTAGGTCACCAACACAGGATGTCTGGGTTCATTTCTGTTCTGTGTAGCTGTACCTTTCTGTCGAAACCTTATACTTGAACTTTGATGTGTAGAAGAAGGACCCATATACAACAACAACAATTTTGATTTATACAGCACCCTCCACGCCAGACGGCGTCTACATCTGCTCAATATAGTTTCCTTGGGAATGAATTGGATCCAATAAGACATGTATGGTAAAGCAGTAATCTAGGCTTTGATGATGTATGATGAGGACCTGTCTTTATCTTAAATACTGAATTACTAATGAACATGTTCATCTATCAACAATGCCTTAGATGAAAGCGTTTGCCAGGCCACGTCTGTGTGAAGCCAATTTACCCCATGGATGGTATATTTATATATAATCTTTTTATCAACTTCAAAATATTGAAGGGATGAGTGAGCCCATTGGGACTTGGAGCCAGATGCAGCTCAGATACAGCCGACAAGTATGTCTTGCAGGCTCTCTGCTTGTTTTCTCCGCCACTACCTCCTGATTGAGAACTAAAAACCTCTGGTAAACAACTATAAGCTCGTGATGAATGATCTTCATAAAACCATGTTAATAACTGTTAAAAGTAGATCTAAATTGCAAGGGATTATTGTGGAGCAATCAATAGTAATGTCAAATGATTCACAGTACTGTAACAACTTTTCCAGTTGCGAATGTAGAAAATAATGAGTATTTAGGAGATATAAAAGAGCTTTAATCTATTGGAATTTCGTCCACAAAAAAGTCAAATCACTTTAAAATATATTTTATGAAGCACTTTGAGACATGATGATGTGATAAGGTGCTATATCAAATGCAAGTAATAACAACAACAACAACAACTTTGATTTATATAGCGCCCTCCACTCCGGCAGGGGTAGAAAGGTGACCAAAGGTATGGTCGAAGAGAAAGGTCTTCAGCTGGGACCTGAAGCTGAGAAAAGGGGGGCGAGGCGAAGGTAGTGAGGGCGGTAATTCCAGAGCCTCGGGGCGTAGTGGCTGAAGGCACGGCCGCCGAAGGTGGAGTGGAGGATTCAGGGGGGACATGGAGGAGGCCAGACCCAGTGGAGCGAAGGCAACGGGAGCTGGTTTGAGGAGAGAGGAGGTCGGAGAGGTGCAGCGGAGTGGAGGGATATAAAGACAAGGGTGAGGATCTTGAAGTCAATCCTCTCTGGGACAGGGAGCCAGTGAAGTCTGGCAAAGACAGGGAGCGAAGTTTGGTGCCTTATCATGGAGGCAGGCGCTTCTTTCTCTTCTTCCTCCCCCCTCTTCTTGTACCCTGTGGATAACCATGATCCCATTTTATGTTCTTGAGCAGTTCTTTCATTCAAATACCTTTATACTATGTGTGAAACTGATTTGAAGATCATCCCTGGCCCCGCCCGAACCACCCCACCATCGGAAGCCGGGCCTTCAGTTTCTCCGCTCCCACCCTATGGAATGTCATCCCTCAATCCCTCCATCTCGTTTCTTCCCTTTCCTCCTTCAAGGCCGGTTTGAAGACTTTCCTCTTCGACCGTGCCTTTTGTTCTACCCCGAATTTTTCGACCTCCCCTTCGTGTTTCACCCCTTCCCAAACACTCCCCTCTCAGCTCGGGTCACACGCCTCCTGTGCAGCGCCTTGGGACGTCCTCCCGACGTGAAAGGCGCTCTATAAATGTAATTTGTTGTTGTTGTTTACTGCACTCGTGCTTTATCTGCATATTAATGAACTGTATTGTGTAGATGGAGATGTAAGTCTCTTGGTTGTTTTATGTTCTTTTAGATCATGGAAAACACCTTCAGGTGAGACTGTTCAATGGGATCCATGTGTTGTGCGTTTAATGCTTTTTTGTTAATCACAGCTGCTTGCTGCTTAATGAGTGATACTCAGTGCTGTCACTTTGCATTTGCTGTTGTTGCTGCTGAAGCTTGTACATTTAGGAGTCTCAGTCTGTTTCATTCCATGCACTAGAGGGGCCTGTGAAGACAATCTTCATCCTATATCTTACTGCTTACAGCTCTTGCCTCACAAGCGATTCCCTTGCAGTGCGAAACGTTTGGTAAGTTTCCAATTGCGCACAGCAGCGTCCCCTACAAATAGTCATGGGTTGAAATGATCAATTTTTATTATTGTGTTTTTTTGGGGATGGATTATTAATTGGAGTGTGGAGTAAGGAAACCTGCCCAAGATTTCACCCTGATCTGCCTGGATTCGAACATAGGTCTCACGCTTGTAAGGCGAGTGCTCTAACCACTGAGCTACAGGAGCTCCACGTTTAGCAACTTTGCTCCTGACTTCCCCCTGTTACTGTTATTGAGAAGTTGGCGATTGTGATATTTCTAAAGTCAAGGACAAGTGGTAACAAGGCCATTTTGCCACCAAGGTGAAATATTTAGTTACGGCGACTGTATTGCTGGGAAAAGCCGGGTCCCGTGTTGGGAAAGGTCCGCCACAGATGATTCTATGTTTCATTCCTGTCTGCCTACCATAGAAGGAGTTCCATCATTGGGAGAACCTGTATTTTTACAAACAATAACAACAAAATTATATTTGAATAGCACCTTTCACGCCAGGAGGTGTTTTAATCCAATCACACTACCAATTTTAATGCTTATTCATTCATTGCAATTGGCGAATAGTGGATCAAATAACAAAACATCTCATAGAATAGCATTCAGCCATTTTGCTCCAGTTTTCTGGAACACTTATGCACTCTCCTCGTCCCCTTTGCTGCCTTTCCGATCGTCTTTGCTCCAGCGATTTATCGGGATTGGCTTCATTGGTGTTCCGTAAGGGTCACAATGACGTGGAGAAAGGTTGGAATGGAATGGAACTTGACGTTTGTTTTGCCTGCGTTGCCACATGCAACCTTGATGCGTTTGGCTGTACATATTACGGCTTTGCGACTTGCAAATTCTGATCAGAGCATTTGTGAGGTCAACTATCTTTTTAATAATTAGAATGCTTGCATTTGATATAGCACCTAATTGGGTCTTTGTGAGACCTCGAAGTGCTTCACAGAATATATTGTTAAGTGAAATCCCTGTATATTTTGTCGGCGAAGCAAGCAGCCAATTGAGCACAGCAAAATGCAAGCATTATCATTATCAAAACACATAATACTACAGATGCCGGGAATCTGAAACAAAAACAGAAGTTGCTGGGGAAACTGAGCAGGTCAGGCAGCATCCATGGAGAAAGGAAAAGGTCAACATTTTAGATCTACAACCCTTTGTCAGAACTCAACGAACTCTGACGAAGGTTTGTAGACCCGAAACGTTGACTCTTTTTCCTTTCTCCATGGATGCTGCCTGACCTGCTGAGTTTCTCCAACAACTTCTGTTTTTGTTTTAAGCATTATTATTATAATTGGTTTATTTTCTAATCTTCTGAATCAAGTTGGCACAGAGTATGTTTTCTGATACTTTTCGTTGACAAGATCATACTCCTGCACCAATTACTTTGACAATTGAGCTGCTTTGTTTGTGTGATACTGTGGAATACTGATCAGTTGTTACCAGATTGTTAGGTATCCCAAATGGTGGAAAATTCAGCTCTTAATAGTGCAATTGCTTCTGAAAGAGAAAGCAGTCTACATTTATGATTAATGTATTGTTCTATTGTTGCAAAGATTCAAAGAAGTTGAAATGGGCAACAAATAAGGATGACGAGAATGTCTGTTTGGAAGTTCAAATAATGAACCTTGGCCTTTTACGTGGGTTTACTTGGTAAAAACAAATGGCTAGCAATTAACCTTGAGTTGTGAAATTGGTTTCCAGGAATTTGGTTTAAAACATATTATTTTAGCAAGTAAAACTTTGCACTTGGTACTGTAACTGTTTTACTATACACATCTTATTTCATCAGTGGACTTGTGCCATTCCCGTCATTAGCAAATCAACAGTGTCATGAAGTATGTTGTAAGAGGTCTGTACTGTACTTCCAGTTTTCATTACTCTGCAGGACTCCATACGTCCTTATAACTCTTTATATAATTGTTAAAAGTTACAAATCTCTGATTTTTAGATCCAATATCTCTGTATAAAGGGAAAGTTTTCAGCTGTTGCTTCTACATCAGAGAATCTTATGGGCACATTTAATACATCCAGGCATTTCTCCTTAGTCGAGGCCTGCTCCTAAAAGGAGCAGGCCTCGACTAACCTGCAGACAACCGTATGGTTTCACTGTAATTCTTATTTAGATTTTAAGTGCAAGAGTGGGGATTTGGGGGAATTTTGTAATAACAAAAATTGGTTATATGAAATAATGTTTGGATCCCCAGGCGCTGAATTTAATGAGTCAGAGATAAACGAGCCCTGACTGTAGCTGGCTTGCCTGTTAATTCCATGAACCTTAAACTTTAAAGGCACAGTATGAACTTCATAAAATTCATTATGAAAATGTAAATAAATTCCAGCTTTTCCCACTAATTCAGTAGTGTTCATAGAAAAAAATATTAAAAAAAACTCCAGTAGCAATGTCAGGCATAATAATCCATGATTATTTGTGGGACACTACTGTGCGCAATTTGCTGCTTCATTACGTCCACAAAACACACAGTCATTACACTTTACAGTATATCCTGTGAAGCATTTTGTCCTACACTGCTGCATCAAATGCAATGATTATTATTTTAATAATTATTGCTTCTGAACCACACTTTGGCCAATCGTTGGAAACAACAACAACAACTTTGATTTATATAGCCCATCTCCACGCCGGACGGTATCTCAGAGCGCTTCACAATACCGGATCCCGCGACCGAGCCAGGGGCAGGGTCCAAAGCCGTGACCAAAGGCACGGTTGAAGAGAAAGATCTTCAGCTGTGACCTGAAACTGAGAAAAGAGGGGGCGAGGCGAAGATCGTGAGGAAGGGAATTCCAGAGCCTCGGGGCGTATAGTGGCTGAAGGCCTGGCCGCCGAGGGTGGAGCAGAGGATTCGGGGACAGGGAGGAGGCCAGACCCGGTGGAGCAAAGGAGGGGGGTAGGGAGAAGACAAGAGGGCAGAAAGGGGGGAAAAGAGGTAGGGACCAGAGCAGGAGGGAGGGGTCATGGTTGGGGAAAGGAAAGTAGGAAAATTTAGTGTTTATTTGTGGGAAAAACAAGCAGCCAAATTGCGCACAACAGTGTCCCACAAACAGTCGTGGAAGTGGGGTTTGGGGGAAAAAGAGTGTAATGGGAGGGGCCGGGGTAGGGGGAAGGAGAGCAGAATGAAGTTGGTGTGGGTGAGAATGCGGATGGCGGAGTTTTGGATGAGCTGAATTTTGTGAATGGTGGAGGAGGGGAGACCAGTGAGGAGGAGGGGATTACTTAATCACTCATAGTATATCAAATGGAATGTATCTCTACTTATATTTTCCAATATTTATTATTATGAATAATTATATTTTTGGCCCTCACATACGTCTTTCCTTCTTTCACACACTTTGACTCGTCCAGATCTTTGCTTTTCAAGTCCTGCCTGGCTTCAAGTCCCACACTCAAATCACCCATCTTCCTGCTGAGTTCAACTGGCTTATTTCTTATTTCAACAACAACAAACTACATTTGGGTAGCACCTTTAATGTCAGGAGTATGTCCCAAGGGTGTTGTCAGTCATTTTGAAAATATGGATTTACCATTTTCTAAGACCAACCCTTTCTTGAATAGTCATTTTTATTTCTTTTACGTAGATTTTATTTTAAAACGTCTTTGTATTATGTATTGTTTTGCAGAGGAAGCCTTTTTGATGCCAGCTGTAAACATCTGTTGGAATTGGTGTAATTCGTGCAGAAAACCGCCACAGGTAAGTGGAAACTGTTGATAGATTATACATAATAATTCTTGCATTTATTAGGGTGTCTATAAAGTCGGAAAGTCTGGAAGCATTTCACAGAGAATTGCTAAATTCTCATCCAATTTATTCTGTATATATTGTACAGTTTTGGAATGTTATCTCCAATTTAAGAACAGAATTATCTGAAGAGGGAATCTGTATGAGGGGTTCATAGTCATGACAATATTCTTTGCTGTTAATTAATTAGACCACTAGGAATTGCTAATTCTGATTTCAATTGGCTGCTTTTGTGTATTAATATTTTTGAATTATTTCATTCACAATGTGGACAATTGGGGAGGTCTAGTTTGCAGGGCTATGTTATGCGGAGAGGGGGAGTGGGATTGATTTTAACAGCTATTTTAAAAGAACTGGCACAGATATGATGGGTTGAATGACCTTTTGTGCTGTATGATTCTATGAATGTGTGTTGAATCATGTAGTGTAATGGTTAGCAATTCCTGGGGTGGGGCTAAACCTTAAGCAAGTTTCCTTACTGCACACACTTCTGTTTATCTTGCAATAAGTAGGAAGTGGTTATTAACCCGGTGTAGAGTCCTATAGCTCAGTGGTTAGAGCAGTCGCCTTGCAAGTGAGAGACCTGGGTTCAGTTCCAGGCAGGGCAAAGCCTTGGGCAAGTTTCCTAACTCCACACGCCTAATAATAATCCCTCGAAAACCCCCCCAATAAATTGGTCATTTCAACCCAGGACTTTTTGTGGGAAACCGCTGTGTGCGATTGGCTGCCACGTTTCGCCCACAATTATATAGTCAATTCACTTTACAATATATTTTGTGAAGCACTTTGAGACGTCTACAAGACGTGAAAAACGCTATATCGAATGCAAGGATTATTATTACACTATTACTGGATTGCTGGATCACTTTCTGGGGATAATAATTCCTCCAAACAAAATTTCTGTAATTTGGACATTCAATCCATGACTGTTTGTGGGCCATGCCACTAGTGTACGGAATTGGCTGCTGCATTCCAACCACAAAATACCCAAGTCACTGCACGTTACCACATATTTTGTGAAATGATTTGAGACGTCTCAACGACTGATAAATATATCAAATGCGAAGATTATTATTTCGCAGTTTAAAAAAAAAAGTGAAGCCAAAGTAGCTTTGTGGAACCAAATTAGCAGCATGATCTTAAGCCTCGGACAAAAAACAATGGATGTAGAGAAATTATAGCAATGAGTGGCTTTAAAAAGTAGTGGGGGTTAAGTCTACGTGGAAGAGCAGTTTATATAGGCTGAGCTCACTGTCTGAAGGTCTATGAGTTTCTTTTGATTTCTTTCCAAAGCTGAGCACCTCCTGCTGAAGTTCAGTGTTATTTTCCACTAATGTGTTAAATATTGTACATGAAAATTTGCCTTTTGAGGCATAATAAAAGTAGGGGGAGAACGATTTAATATGATTGTGTTGTGAATAATTGGGTAGGACTGCTTTTTATACAAAAAAAAACTGGTTTATGTCCAAGCTTACGTATGTATTCTGTACACTGTGGAACTCCATCCCGCAGCCCCTCTGCCTCACTTCCTCCCTTTCCTTCTTCAAGGCCGGTCTCAAGACCTTCCTCTTCGACCATGCCTTCGGCTGCCCGCTAACTCTTGCCCCTCTCCCACTCTCCTTCCCCTTCCCCCTACCCTGACCCTTCCCCCACCCAACAAATTGTGTTGTTCTTGTTGTTGTGGTATTCCATACCATCATTGACTGTATCTAGCCTGCATAATCTTTTGAAGGAAGAGTCTTGCCTTCCTCCTTACCCCTCGCTCCATTCTTCACCCTGGACCAGGTAAATCAATAAAAACTCAAGGATATCCGTCTCACCTCACACCTTTCATCATGTATCCTTGAGTACTTGCTTTACTTGCTGTGATATTGCCAAGATTCTCCTGTTCAGCTCATGAACCATTATGCACCGCAAAGCGTTTGATTGTTTCTCTCCCCTCACCCACCCCACCATCGCTTCTAATTCTATTTTTCACTGCTCTATTTTGAGACCCATCTCAAGACCCTCCTCTTCAACCGTGTCTTTGGTCACCCTGCTCCCTCTACCCTCCCTGCTCTCCACCCCTCCCGATCCCTACCACCAGCTCCTGTGCGGACCCCTGACTATCCAGCGCCTCCTGACGTGAAAGGCGCTGTACAAATGTAATTTATTATTGCGGTTGCTTCTTCCTCACCTGATGTCCATCTAGCACGTAAAGATATCAACAAGGCCACGTTGAGTGCCTTTACCCACAAGAGGTTCACAAAGTGAGTGAGGATGTGAAATAAAACCTTGAGATTACATCAGCCAAATGGCTTAAGGTCTTGTGATTGAACGTATGTTTGCTACACTTTCAGATACTGGGTAATACATTCCCTTTTCTGATTACTCCACGCGCAGGCAAACAGAAGAGAGAGATTAATACAGCAAATATCAGTATTTACCTTGTAATTTTTTTCTATACCATCTTGATAAATGTCAAAAGATTTTGCAATATTCATTGCAATTAAATGCAAGGCACAACATGGTGAAAGTCTCTTAATTAGTGATTGACGAGTTGGATACAAGACAGAATGGGCACTCGAGTTACTGGGGCATGCAGAGTGATGATCAATTTTATTAAGCAATGACTTGGGAGTGAATGAGTGCTAGCGTGACCCAGTCTGGCTTCTCTGTAGCATAGCCAACAGTCAAGTGCGTCATGATTCCAATCACTTATAATGGCTCCGGTTTGTATGTTTAATGAAAATGTGTTTCAAAAAAACTTATTGATGACTGATTTCGGATGTCCTGTGGGATTCCTTATTTTCTTTGAACAATAATAGGTTGAACAACAAATCAGTCGATTATGCATTAGATTAGCGATACAATTATTGTAGCATTAGCATAGCAGTCTAGTGTGTCTAAGCTTGTCTGAATTAATTGATCCATGACTGTTGCTTCAGCCACGTGGCTCTTGAAACCTGGCTTACACACTAAAATTTTATGACCTGACTGTAATTACAGTGGCAATTTTAAAAGGTATTGCTGGCTTTGTTTAACCCAGATGGAAGTTTCTCTTATGACACAAATACTGCTAACTGGCTTTTATTTACCAGCAGGATGCAGCAGGCTGTTTAAATTCATGTTCACAGCCCATGCAATTAAATTAGAAGCCTACTGATTTGAAGATTTTTTTTTCCATTTAGCGAATACTTCAGCACTATAATAATTAGTTTTTGTGCTGTGTAAAGATTTCCTATATTTTGCCGTTGCTTTAAAGAATAAATATCTGACAGTCTTAGCTGATCTTTCTTTCACCATCCTCCAATTTATACAATAATCCACGCATTTAATATAGCGCCTTATTGCGTCACAAAGTGCTTCACAGAATATACTGCAAAGTGAATCAACTGTAGATTCTGTGGGGGAAACCATGTGGGGGAATATTAAGTTCAGTTTTCTTTACTTGGAGGAAAGATTCATTGCTCATAGCAAAGACAACCTAATTTAACAGTTATTGTAAGAGGGTTGAAGCTGGGAAAAGGTCTCTGCAATTAGTAGCTTAGGTATTCATTCTAATTCTACTCCTATAATTAGA
Organism: Hydrolagus colliei; assembly: GCA_035084275.1. Classification (NCBI taxonomy): domain Eukaryota; kingdom Metazoa; phylum Chordata; class Chondrichthyes; order Chimaeriformes; family Chimaeridae; genus Hydrolagus; species Hydrolagus colliei. Next base: position 8,049,362 of record CM068767.1, read on the forward strand.
CGCGAGGGATTTGTAGAAGTGTTTTTCAAACAGATTTAGAAGGAAATGAAAGCCTCTTTTAAAAATTGCAGACATTACGGTTTTGATAATTAGAAATGTACAATTTTTAAAAGCAACAATCAAGTTGAATGTTGCGTAATTTCACAGCAATAATATTGCGTGACGTATTTTTCTTATTACTAAGTTAAATTGTAAAAGCAAATTCTGAGTATAACTCATCTCTAACTATGCTTTTCTGCTCAATTATGATCAGCCAGACTACATCGCTGCCTTTTAATTCACACATATACTTGTAGCCTTAATTGTCCACTCACAGTTGCATTTCCAGAATATCTGCAAATTGCCTGTTTACATTCTTGTCAACTGGTAACTTACTACAGAGCAGGCTGCTTGCTCAAATGGGAACATGTTGTGGGATTGAGAATCTGTCTGGACAACAAAATTCATTGAACCAGAGAAGCTGATGGATGATCAACAACACCTTGGATTATTAGGGATTTAGATACTTCTTAAACTACGTTATTCCTTTCCAAATTTATCTTGATAAGAGTTCACCCTCTGAGGGGTGGAACCCAAATCCTTATGATCCCAAGATTTGGTGTTCAACCAAATGAATAATCTGGATCTTATATGTCTGGAAACAGAAAAGGACCCAGAACAATTAGCTCCATGACAACAGATTGTAATTTCACTATCCTGGCCATATAACGTTCAAGATATATATATAGTATTTAAAATAAACTTCCGGTTGCGGTGTTAAAATTGAACTTTATAGAAATGTACTGTAATAATAATATTTATAGCATCAACTAGCTGGTGATTTCAGGTCAATGGAAACAAAGCAGTGACTGCATTGTTGAGCAATTTATTTTTCGCATTGCTGTAAAGTTCATTATCGGTATTCTCTAAGGAAGCTCTTACTTGTTTACTCTATCTACTTTGATTCTATTAGTATTTTTTCCAGTGAAAGAAGCCTAATTTACATGTTTTACTCTTACAGATTTTCTCTTTGAAGTAATTGGAACATTCAACTAATAAATATTCAGCTGGTTTCCCTTGCAGTATCTAACGCACTTGATATTTTTCCAGAAACTGTTTTGTTTTTGTTGTTTTAGGAGCTGACCTAGTGTTCCTTTTTTCTATAGAAATAAGTACTTTGACTGTTTCCAGAAAACAATGGTACATTTTTAGAAGTTCTATCTCTAAACTGACCTTGTGAGCTGAGATTTTAAAATTCAGTTCTATCTCCAACTATCCAGCATCTTGGAACATCCGCCTGATATGAAAGGCGCTATGTAATTTGTCGTTGTTGTCTTACATATTCTCCAAAGCAACATAAACAGATATTATTCAAATTTGTAACTGGTTAGTTTTAAAAAAAATGTACAGTGAATGCAGTTACGAAGGCACTAACAATCCAAGGTAGCTGATTATCTGTTCTCTCAATAAAATACCTTATCAATGTTACAAGCATGGCTATTTGCTTCTCAATGCTTGGTTTCGGTGAGGGGAGGCTACCTGTGAATTAGCCGGTACAAAACATTGCAGTTATTTTCAGTTCTTAATAGTTTGAGTAATCTTGTAACAATGAATTGCCCACTTAAAGACTGGGAATCCACACAGGGCTTCACTGTGACCCGTTTCAAGTTTTTTTTAAAAAAAAATCTCCCAATAGTTTCTAGTAACAATGATAGATCTCCCATAAGAGATTGAAAGACAACAATAACAAAATTACACTTGTATAGCCCCTTTCATGTCAGTACGACATCCCTTTCTAAAGCTGGAAAAGATGGACTGAAGTTCATGTTTCAGTGTGTTTAAAATGGTGTATGGGAAGCAGACATTTTCTGAATCCATGCTTTTACTTTTTTTTATATATCTCCTATCCAGGACCTGGGAATATATCACTACAATTCATACTTTTATAGCTTTCATGCTCCATTTAGACTGCTGGGAGCAAAGCTGCTTTGTGCTTGGGAGGAAAGCAGTAGAGAGTAGGAAGCTTGGCTTGTTTCCTCCTCCACATTGCTTTAGGGCTGAAAAAAAACATCACCCAGTTTCTCAAAGTTCTGGGAATGGACGGAATAAAATTATTTTTTCAATTTTTTTTTTTTTTGCCATTTCCTCTGCCATTTTCTCCCCCCCAACTCCTTTCCTGCTCTCCTGAAACCCTTTCACCTAGTTTTCAATCTACTGGGAACTGAAACCTTTTGGTATTTTCCCCATATTGATGCTGATCTTGATGGCGAATTAAGTTATATGACGAGAGAGATAGATCAATTTGATCAATGTCCACATGGACATTCAGTAGGGTCAGTAGGGTCTTTGGATAGTGATTAGTTATGGAATTCTTGCCTGATTTCTTTTTTTCCCTCTCTCTCAAAAATACTGTTCTACATGGAGACATTATGAATCCATATCTGAGATGGAAGAAGGCTTATCAGTACATTACATTGTGATCAGGTTTAACTTTTCAGAAGAGAGAACATGTGTCAGGTTTGGGCGGAGAGCGTAGCACTATTGGTTAAACTAATGAAGGGTCTTTAACTTCAGTTTTAAATCAATCTTAATCTAAAACGTCAAGTACAGGTTATCCAAATTGCTGCCAAGCTAGTAAATCTATACAGTAAAAATACTATGGGGAAAATGAGGTATCACCCCCCTCCCCACTCCTAATATAATATATTTGTGTATATATGATTAGATTGATGGGCAACACTGTTGATTTATTCTTCCATGTTCCTGCAAGTGGTTTATTTTCATATCCATTTTAATAGTTCTGTTGCATAATATGAGATTCACCAATGCCAAATCTGATGCAACCTGTTTTATAAAGCGTACACTGCAGTGGGCCATCTGAACCATGTATATTTCAGGCAGCTAAATGACGTCAATCGGCTTGGAGCCTAGATCTAATTGCCATCTGCAGATTGTTAACTGCAAACAACTGGGAAGGCAATATTCTTGATAAGCTATGTTATAAAGCTTTCAATAATGCATAAAACAGCTCCTTATATGTTTTTTTAAGCAGATTATTTCCTATATGATGATATTTGACAGGTATTCCGTGTAATCCCTTCATGCCTTTGCACCTCCTTACCTCTCTGATCTGCTTACCCCGCACTCCACCACCCATTGCTCTGCTCAGCTGGCTCGCTTCCTGTTGAACCCTCGTCCCCTCCGCTGCACCATCGACAGCTAAGTCTTATAATAAATAATAATAATCTTTGCATTTGATATAGCGCTTTTCACATCTTCTAGACATCTCAAAGCGCTTGACAGAATATACTGTAAAGTGAATTGACTGTAAATTTCAGCCACTACAACACCATCCTGCACTCATATAGCGCCTTCCATACCAGGTAGGGTCTCAGAGCGCTTAATAGTGGCAGAACTTGTCTCTGAGTTGGGGGGGGGAGATAGCTGAAGGCACTACACCCTAAAACTGTGGAACTATCTCCCTCAATCTTTCCTCCTTGCCACTTCCCTCACCACTTTCAAATCCCACTTAAAAACCTTCCTTTTTGATTCTGCTTACAATCACCTCTCCCCCAACTCAGTGAGATTCTACTGTTGTCAAGCGCTCCAGAACGCTACAGTGCGAATAGACTACTATGTAAATACTAGTTACTGTTGTACTAGTATATTGAGTCACTGGACATTATTTTGCTGTACTCACTTCATATTTATAAGTGCAGCATACCTTTTCATGAGAAATCACATTTTAAAGTTGTTCTTTCACTTAGCACAGAAAGACAACCCACAGAAACAATTGTTCTACATCTCTTAGATTCGGATTGATACTGTGATATTATAAACCGGTTGTTTGCTGGTCATCTTGGCAGTGAGTCATTGCAGTAAAACCTGTGGGATTATGTGTCTTTCTGTGGTATGCCCATCAGTACTCCTGTCATCATTGGCAAATGGGAGATTGATCTACCTACCCTCCCTGTCCTCCACAGGGATCTCTGACTGTCCAGCACCTTGGAACGTTCTCCTGATGTGAAAGGTGCTATACAAATGTAATGTGAACTGCTAGGATCTTTTGCAGCAATGTTTATTCCCCTCTTGGTTATGTGGAATAATACATCAATAAAACGAGACAGTTCACATCGTGTAAGCAGTTGCCAAGCATAAGTTGAGTGACAGCTGACCTTGGGACTGTGGCCCGTGATTGAGTTAGTTTGTGGGTTTGCTAAGGTCGTGCTAAACTCAAATACCGCTGCAAAGATTGAGCATTAAACTAGACCAACATTTTCTCTGCATTCTCTCCTGAACTGCTTAGTTAAGAATGCAACACATTAAATCTATGCAGTTGTAACTAACAAATATAAGAACGCAAATTTCTCGAGGTCTTAGGCTGAAGACCAATTTTAAAATGTAAGATTTCTCACAGTTACAGAAAATTCTTATATGTAGATGTCAATTTGGATGTTGAGTTTCCTAAGAATTGAGGAAACCAGTTTAAATAATATCCTTGAATTTGATATAGTTGATATATTAAGGCTAAATTTTAATTTTCCAAAATTCGGCATGATTTTCAAGCACCATAAGAAAATTAAGATGGTGTAATATTGGACCTGTGATGTCTTGGAGGAATTAGACTGCAGATATAGATTATAGATCAGATATAGATCTGTCCATCTATGGTTCATATTAATTGTTTTGTAGTTATTGAAAATTGTTGTTCTTGGACACCACATAATCGCCTCTTCACATCTCCAAGGGCTCTGCTGCAACAGAAGTGGGTTCGTAAAGGTTTCCAGTTTGGAAAGTTTTACCTCATCTACATTTATTAGCATTCCAACTGACTTGCTAGGACATTAGGATTATAATGTAAGCACCAATTACGGTATGCAACGGCTGGGTCCAAAAATAGAACCCAACAATTGGCAGTCGTTTCTGGCAGTCTTTCTGCCCTGGGTTCGAAGGAACAACACAAGTGAGGTTCGGAATAACAAATGCAACGAGTTGAATTAAATTTTTGATGTAATTGATAGAAATGTTTTAATGCCAGGCTCCGATATCTGCCTGCTGCAGTTCAGAGGATCATAGAATCCGACAGCACAGAAGGAGGCCATTTGGCCCATCGAGCCCTGAGCAGGTTCTTTGAAACAGCTACCAACTAGCCCACTCCCCTGCTCTTACCCTATAGCCCTGTAAATGTTTCCTTTTTAAGTAACTATCCAATTGAAATTATTCCAGATGTACTGCCTTTAACACGTACTAAAGTACTCTTTGACACTTTCCACTGTGTTGCATGTGTAGCATGTTTCGGAGAACTCGATAACAACAATACTCCTCGCATTTGATACAGCATTTTACATGTCTCCTAGGCATGTCAAAGAATATCCTGTAAAGTGTATTGACTGTAGATTTGTGGCCGCAATAGGCGGGCAATTACGCACAGCAATGAACCACAAACAGTTATGGATTGAGTGATTGAATTATTTTGTTCTTCAGGGATTATTATCAGGTGTGCGGAGTAAGGAAACTAGCCCAAAGGTTTGCCCTGCCAGGTCTCTCGCTCGCAAGGCGAGTGCTCTAACCACTGAACTACGGGACTCCAGGACTCCAATAATAGATGGAAAGGATTTCTCTTAAATTAATAGCTGTTTTGTTTTAATATAAATAGACTAGACTTTCCAAATTACAAAGGCATTCAACTAGTCAAAGCAATTCACAGTAATGATAGATTATATATTATTTAGACCATTCTTTAAAGTTACTTAACACATTAATTAACCTCTTTAACCTCACGTGACTGTTCTCCCCACCAGTAACTCATCACTTTCTTTACTAGCAATTAGTATAACGAAGACATAAGAAAATTAGAAGGTTGCAGTTTTAATAGTGTTTCTCTCTCTCTATTCTACAGCCTTTTTGAGAATACTGGGGTATTTATTTACTCTGTTAGAATATTAGAAATTGTTTGCAATTATTTGAGAAACATATTTTCAGTGATCTGAATTCAGAAAATCCCACTTTTTTCCCATCTAATATAATTGAAGATGAAGGCTTAGTGATTTGCCCAGAAATAAGATTTAACGACTCCTTTGATAACCATGTTTACTTGAAAGCAACAATAATTATCTTTTTTCTGCCCTTCCTTATAACTTAAAGTGATATGTCCAAGAATTTTTCCTTAAGTGTTAGACAGTGTTCCTAAACGTAGAATCATGTTTCTCAGTCAGGTCTTTCGGTCACTTTATCTGGATTCTGCACATTCAATCTATACTAGCATTATTGCAGAGTCCATCTGGACCTTGGTAAGAGCAACCTTGGATCGATCTCTGCTGGTTTACAGTAATTGGGAATCTATACTGACGGATATGTAGCTTTAACATTTAGTTTTCTGTTTGGGCACAAGATTGATGAGGGTAACTGAGCTCTATCCTGTTATAATGAAAATAATAATGTTTGCATTTTGATATAGTGCTTTTCACATCTTCTAGACATCTCAAAGCAATTCACAGAATGTACTGTAAAGTGAATTGACTATATATGTGTGGGTGAAATGCGGCAGCCAATCGCGCGCAGCAGTGTCCCACAAACAGTCGTGGATTGAAATGACCAATTTTGTTATTGTATTGTTAGGGATTATTATTAGGTGTTGAGAAACACAAACATGAGTGGGAGGAGGGAAGGGACTGGAAAGCAACTTTGTGGAATTGGTTCCTGCAGGGTTATAGCAGTCAGGATATTTTAGATTCTGAATATTCATTTATAGAATCAAAACCTCCGGTAAATCTGCTGCTCACTTTTCCAATCCTTTCTAGTTATGTTTAGTGTTCCATTAGTCAAGTGGAAGTCAAAGTCATGGCATCCTTGCCTTGTTATGTACAACCCGCAGACCAAATTATATTAGTACATCTATTGAGTACGTTTTTGCTTTGTTATGACGTCTCTGTAATTCACTGACCTAATGCCAAACTCAAATGCCTAGCTTCTCCATGTACACTAGTTACTCAACCTTCTGTGGATTAAGCAATGGGTTTACACTCAATTTATTACTGAAAGTAATCGTACGGAATTAACTGTCAGTTTAGGCTAATTAATCCTTACCCTCTACTAAGCTTTTTCTTGTTACCGTACAATTGAATGTTAAGAGCTTGTCCTTTTTTGTGAAGTTATTTTTCCCTTTGCTGCCACATTTCATTTTCTTTATTCCTTTTCTCTTCTCAATGTTTCCACCCCACTATCCCACCTCCATTCCAACACTCGATCACCAAGTTAGTAAGTGCACTGAAAACAGTGACTAGCAAGGTGCGATCTCATTTCAACTTGAATAATAATAATCCTTGTATTTGATATAGTGCATTTGATGTATTTGAGATGCCTCAAAGCGCTTAACAGAATGTATTGTAAAGTGAATTGAATTGTATTTTAAGGGTGAAACGTGGCAGCAAAGTGCGCATAGTAGTGTTCCACATTTTGTTTTGTGGGATTATTACCCCCGGAAAGCGATCTGCCAACCGACTAACAATCTACTGCTAGATAAACAGAACGTGTGGAGTATGAAAACCTGTCTAAGGTTTCACCCCACCTGGGAATTGAACCTGGGTCCTCTTCCTTGCAAGGCACATGTGTTAACCACTCTATAGAACTCCGCTTTCTCCTCTGGTGGTGGGGGAAGATTTGAGACAGAGGATACATGTTGGAAATCCAAGAATTATACAGCACAAAAGGTGTCCAAATCAAACCCACTCGCCTGCGCTTTCCCCATAGGCCTGCAAACTTGCCCTCTCCAAACGTCCCAGCCTCGATTACCTACCCGCATTGATTGCCAAGTCCAGACATTTATCCCAGTGTGAAAGGCATAGCATTGCATTTTAAAAGCTTGTGTCAGTTCTGATGCTATCTTAAAAACTAGTTTGGGGATTGACTTCAGAAATCCGATTGAAGTACAGATCTGAAACTTGCAATTATGTGCACCAGGACAGGCGAGTTGTTTTTGTTAGTTTTGACCTGATGTAGCATAAGCTAAATTTTAAAACAAAATTGAAAAGGGATTATCAGGAGCTTTCAATAATTCTCTGTTGACCTTCCCAATATCTGTATTGGGTGTCAAAATAAAAAGTGCCGATTAATACTGGTTTCACTCTTCTAGGGAAAGGAATTGATCCTGTAATTGATGGAAATGTTTGTAATTGTTTCCTTCCTCTCAAAATTAGGAACAAGTGTAGGCCATTTGGCCCATCGCATAGTCTACCACACACCATTCTATGAGCCCCATATGCCAACTTTCTCTTCAAATTCTAAATCCCTGTCATATCCCTTAACTAATTTAATACACAGTAATTAGGTTTGAAAATATTGAATACATGTCTAGTTGCCCTATTGACAGTATATTCTTTGAAGTGCTTTGAGATATCTCAAAGACACAATGAAACACTATAAGGCACTTTGGAATACTCCCTCAATCTCTCCGCCTTGACCCCTCTCTCCCCTTTTTCAAGTCCTGCCTGAAGACCTTCCTTCCCCCACCCCCGGCTCGGAATCAGGATCCTCCACTGCTAAGCGCCCTGAGACGCTACCCTGCATGGAGGGCACTACATAACTGGAAATTGTTGTTGTATCAAATGCAAATGATTACATTCTGTTGTTGCCCTTGGTTTAGCTCATTTGAACAATGGTACCAAAGACTATGGTGTTCAAATGGTACTGTAATGTAGCATCAACCTTACTATAAAAGCCTTCTTTCTCTCCCTAGTTCACGTTTGGGATTTAATTTTGGGAATGAAAATGTACTTTGAAACTTCTCCTTACGTGACAAAATTGTTGATGACCTCCAGGCTTTTCTACTATAGGACAAAAGCATACCACCTGGCACTTAGTATATAGTCCTATGAGAAAGACGACAAGAGCCTAACAAATGTTAGTCTATTTTGTCTTGGGTTAAATACCGTTCCCATTGCATTGTGCTATTCATTAGGGTTGTATATGGGACGAATGAAAGGACTGTCAGCTAGAGCCAAATGTGCAGTAATCCAGAACATCTTGAAAACAATGCCAGCACAAGGAGGGGCAAAAGATTGTTGTCAGAAAATGCAAAATACTACAACAGGCTGCGCAGGGCTCACTCACATAGTGCTTGTTTCCAGCGAGGCCTTTATGTATGCTGTTGGGAATAACTGCTCCACGCTGGAAGAGATGCCCTCTGTCTGTGCTTTGTTGTTGAAAACTCACTGTAACGATTTCCCTTTGGCTATCGAACCTTTGTACAGAGCAGAAATGTTAGCTCTCGGCCTTGGGTAACGGCCTGCTTTTTGTCTCTTTCTCAGGCTGCACGTTTGATAATTGCAGCCTGCAAATGCTTTGGAATCCAATCTGTGCTTCCAAGCAACACAGCCTTTTTTGTTCAACCACTAATTTTGGCAAAACAACTAAATACCAGTCCGCAGCCCACTTTGACGAAATAATCGATAAAAAAAAATCCTTTGTTGAGATGATGCGTTTTCTGGTTGTGTTTTTTAGTATGTATATATCCAGTAATGAAAAGATTAATGTGTTAATAATAATCCTTGTATTTGATGTAGTTCTTTATAATGTCTTCGAGGCATCTCAAAGCGCATCACAGAATATACTGTAAAGTGAATTGTCTTTATATTTTGTGGGGGAAACGCGGCAGCTAATTGCGCAAATATTCGTGGATTGTTATTTATTGATTTAATTTTGAATAGAAAAGCAATCCGCCAGTCGACCAGATTCCTACTTACTGCTAGGTAAACAGAGGAGTAACTTGTGCATTGGTTCTAAGATCCATATAAGCTTTGAATTAAAAGTACCCTATTAAACCCAGCTGCGTTGTTGATGATGTGATGTCGAGGTTACAGTGGATATTTTTTCATACTTTTTTGCGTGAATGTGGACTTGTGTTGTTGTATCTTCCTTCTGCCTGTTTCTCTCAGTTGAAGTGCTTGATTTACATGCATTAGGTTTGTCTGAATGCCTTGCACAGCAGGGGGAGGCAGCCTGCTTTATTTAGACATCTCTGGAGGTTGAGAATGAGAAAGCTAGTCAGAAAGCTTGCCACAACATTCAAGAGCTTAATTTCCTCCTTAACTCTCCATTTCAGCGTTTGTTTGTTTTTGTCTCCCACCACATTCAGTGTGGCCCTGTGTGCATCGTTCGTGAACTGACTGCTCGTGAAGTAATTGGATCACTGGTGCACCTTCTGCCTCGTCTTATTAAGCAGATTACCTTCTGTGATTTTTCTCTGTAAGGCCAGACAGAACTGTCAGTTTGAAAAATGCATTGTGCACTGGTCTGACAGTGCTGGTGAAATTCCCCCTCTTTTCTCTCTCTCTCTCTCTCTCACTCTCTCTCGCTGTAACCCAATGCAGATCACTGTTTGGATGCTTGAAATGCTTCGACAGTGATATTTGGACTTACCTATTGAAGAAATTCGATCCCCCTGGAATTATAGCTGTATATGTTTTGGTGAATTTGCTTGGCAGAGTGGTCATGGCGTTTTCTGGAGGTAATAACCTACATTTCTAAATTGAACTGTATTGGAATTGTACTGTATTATTGAGTCAGTTGTTGGTTTTGTGTGTGTTTAGGTTGTATTGATCCCACATAGACATGACTATTGGCTTGCGTCTGTGAATCTGTAGCTGTTGTCTTTTGTTTCTGCAGTGTGATCATGCTGATAGCTTATGAACTGAGCCATCAGAACCTTTACGGTTTTGATTTGGTGTGAACTGAAGAATTTTCCAAGTGCTATACTGTGATATTGATTGTTGCACCTTTGAAATGTGCCACAGCAAGATTAAATCTGTTTAGTTGCTTTCTGTTTTGCTTTTGGTTGTTTTAAATTTAGAGGAGATATTTAGAAAGCTAGGCAGTGGTAACTTAATAATAATAATATTCCTTGCATTTGATGTAGCGCCTTATCGCCTCATTGAGACGTCTCAAAGAGCCTCACAGAATATAGCGTGAAATGTATTGATTGTATATTTTGTGGGTGAAACGCGGCAACCAATTGCACACAGTAGTGACTCACACACATCGGTGGATTGAGTGAACAAATTCTTCTTATTTTAATTTCTTTGAATTATATCTAATAAAATGTTTCAAATTTGCGCTATTCCTTGATACACATGAATGGAACCTTGAATAACTTATCAATGCAAAACACCTTGTTCTTAGCCAAATAAAATCACAGTTTTACAAAGGATTTCCTCCAAGTGTCTTCTATACAAGTGCCCGACAAGCAATTGGAAAACCCAGAATGAACCCTCCTATCAATCCATTCAGTTTATGCTGCCAATTCTTTTGTTAGTAGATTTTGTGAATGCTTTGCCATGCTAGTCTGAGAATGAAGAAGGCTTTGGGAGCTGTGAATAGAGCAAGTCGGCAGTTCCAACCTCTTGTCAGTGTTCAGTAAGAGATGTGAGTTGGATTCCAGCTGGGTTGAAGAGAAGGCTTGTGTTCTTACAGGAGACCTGCATGGGTATTTCCCTGTCTGCGATGCTTTGGCTGTTACAATAGCTAAAAAACGATGCACAGCAATGAACAATCTAACGTATTAAACACGATATAGGTTGTTGTGTATTTCAGTTTATTTCTTGATTTTAGAGGAATTGAATTTATTTGTGTCGTTTTTTTAAAAAAATTCTTGAGGAGAAGGGAATCAAATCAAATTCAAACAAGCTGATTTTTGACCCATACCATGCTGAATACATGACCATGTCATAATAATCCTTGAATTTGATATAGTGCCTTATCCTGTCTTCAGCATATGGTAAATTCTGGCAAATTGTTGTTTGAAATTTCTATTTGAGTTTTTTTGAAAAAAAACGAATATATTGATTGCTTAATTACATACGCAAGGAATCTTTAGAGTCTCCTATACTGCATATTCAGAAAATAAAAAGCTCTATTTCAATGGTCTTGTCTGTAAATGGAGTATATCTTTTTAAAGTAGAGTCTTAACAACAACAGTATCCATATCTGGAGGACATCTTAACACTTCAAAAAACTGACTGACAATCAGATCTAGGGAGAGGAAAGGTGGCTAAAACCACGCTTGAAGAGAAGTTTTAAGGCTGTTTTTCAGGGTAAGGGAGGGGACAAGGCAGAGGGTCTTTGGGATGGATTTCCAGAGAGCAGGGCTGACTGGTTGAAGGCTCACACAGCGATGATGAGGGGCGGGGAACATGGAGTGAGCCAATGTTTGTGGAGCCAACAAGGCATTAGGGTTGCTGGAGGTCACAGCGGTGTGCTAGGATGAACTGTGTTAGCCCTGGAGGCATTTGAGAGTAAAGTCAAGAATCTTTTAAATTGATCTGCTGGGGAAAATGGGGATTCAGTGAAGCCAAGTGAGGATGGAGTGATCGGTTCATGGAACCCGGTATAGGAGAGAACACGGGCTGCCATATTTTGGAAGACCTTCAACATGTGTAGTTAATAATAATAGTATTCTTTGAGTTCTAACGAAGGGTCATGAACCTGAAATGTTGACTCACTTTTCCTTTCTCCACAGATGCTGCCTGACCTGCTGAGTGTTCCCAGTGATTTCTGTTTTTGTTTTTGATAATATTCTTTGAATTTGATATAGTGACTTTTCTGTCTTATCAAGTGAAGTTATCATTTCATAAAGTTAACCCTTACATAGTTTACCAGAGGATCAGTTTAATTAGCTTTACCTCAAAGATTAAAGGCACACGAAGTGAGGAATCCATTCAAAGGACGTCTGCACTTTGAAACAACAGATTAAATTTGTATAGTGCTATTCACTTCGAGAGTACGTCCCAAAGTGCTGTAAATCTGATCACACGGGAGCATTGCCAAGGCAGTGTCAACATATCATAGCTGAATAAAGCTCCTTCTATTCCGCCCCAACACTGTATCTTAGTCCGCAACATCAGAAGAGTACATCCTACTGTGTTTTTCCATTTCCTATCCCCGGGGCCTCTCTGAAAGCAGCTGACAATTTGTGCTAACGTTTGCAGAGTTTTATGCACGCGAAAAGTTTAGTTGAGCCTGCCAAAATTTTACATGGGAACCCAACAATCAGCAGAGGAGATCCTGCTAGTATCGGCTGGGCTATAGTCCAGCTCTCAGCAATGAAGGAGACCATTCTTGTATCAATGGTAATTCATGGTAATTTCTGTGTGTTGTTTTCTCACAACACCAATGTGAATTTGTGTTCCTTGGGTATGTGGTTTTGATGCAACCAAGTTTTATGTCTCATAATGTTTGGTCTTCTAGTTTTCTAATGACAAAAATGATTCTTGGGTATCTATTTAAATTACATTCAGTTTCCATTGACCAGCAGATTAAATGCTCATCTCAGGGGCTCAGGGGCTCCTGCGATAACTCAGTGATCATATTCATTCAGTAGCTAAGCCATTGGTAACTTATGTGGTTTTTGCTGGTTAGATTCCAGCAGTTAGCCCAACTCACATTATGGGGTCCCCTAAGCTTTGGCTCTTGCCAATCTGCACCTAATACTTTCTGGAATTAGGCAAGCAGAATGTGTTTCTCTAGGGAGTGAGAGAGAGTGCGCATTTCATTCCAACAATCTTATCTATGGGATTTCCATGTGTATGTGGGATACATGCATTGTCAGGTTGGTTTGGATACTCTTAAAGCATGGTGGTGGGTTTCCACATGTGTTAGACACCCGGCTGACTTAAAAAGAGCCAAGCCATATAGATGTCCTGACCTGTGGTGAGTCTAAGCTATCCTATTAGTTTGAGTTTAAACGTAAGGTAATTTCACTACCTCAGATGTGTCTAAGTGGAGGCAGTACATTAGGTAGATTTGGTAATTCCATTCTAGAGATTTTGCTTTCTCCCTGTCTTTAGATCTAAACTTGGCTTTGAAAATGATACTGTGGTATAAATAATGTTTGCTTCTTCCATTCAGCTGAGCTATCTTCATCTCATTGGTCTACAGTATATTACTCACATTAAATGCCAAGGTTATAACCGACTGGAATACCTAGACTATCTGTTTAAATAAATTCTACATCTTATTGGGAATGTCAGACTTTGTAAATTTTTTTCCATTGCCCCTGTTGTGTGTATAGGATTATAGGAACAGGAGTTGGCCATTCAGCCCCTCGATTCTGATCTGCCATTCTATTAAATTATGGCTGATCTGTACCTCAACTCCAATTATATACAGTACTGTAGTTGGGAATTGGGAAAGGAAAAAGTCTGAGATTGCAGTTAGAATAAAGCATGATTTGCACAAGTTCTGTTAATGGTCCATCCTGTGGGTTGTGTAACAATTATGTTTTGAAGAACGATCATTTTTGTAATAAAATATTCTGTATATCATTTAAAGTAATTAAAATATCAAGAGCAGAGATTTACTGAGCACGATGTCCGCATATTACTCTGTAAAGCTACACTTCAAAAAGGATCTGGGCATTTTGATGAGCTTGTTGTTCACTTGGGTAGTGAGTCCACAGTATACTTGGTCGTTTGTGGGTGTATATTTATGTACTCTAGGATGCTGCCCTATATTCGGAGGCGCTACATAAATGCAAGTTGTTGTTGGATGGGGAGAGAGGTGCCACTTGCCCACGAGAAAGGAAAATATTTTCCAAATAAAACCCCGTGTAATTTTTTGTTTAAACCAAATTCTCTCTGTGATGGATAGACCAGATAGACCTTCTCCACTGTGTATTTTGCCTTGTGTTTGCTATCTGTGGAGGCAGAACCCACCTACGATCAAACTGGTGACTGGCATTTCACTCCCCCATTAGTACAACCCTTTTTTCAGGGCAGTATTGTAAATTAATTGGAGAGGTATAATCTCCAGAGTATATTTTTTTAATGTGTAGCGTGAACTTCATATGTTGGGATCATACATTTAATATGACTTATGCAAATTATGAGTTATGTGAAACTTGAATAGAATGTAAACTCTTGAAAGGGACTAAGGCAGATGTTCGACTTAGGTGATTATACAATTTATACGGAGCAGACTAATGCAAGTTTACTGTATTAGGATAACATGGGTTTAACAAAACAAAGTACATAATTTTCCTGTTGTGCGTAATTAATAGGATTCAGATTTTGAGCAGGGGCTGACATTAGTTGATGATGTGTCCGGTCTGCTAAAGAGTGGGATAAATAGCTTTTTTTAAAAATAGTAAACAGGCCAAACTTTACACTTAATAAAGCTTGAGTGGTGCACAAGCCGCCTTGGACAGTTGCAATAAATCTTGATAGGAGAACGTTATTAAAAACGAGGAACGCCATGAATGAACATTATATTGGATTTTCAACAAATGTCTTATTTACCCAGGTAATAAACTGAATGTACACTTTGAGGTTTTCTTTTATTACAGTGATGCTCACAATCGTCTGTGCAGACAAATCAAGTATGTGTTGTAAAACGTTTGTTGGCTGGCATGAGGATAGTATTGGTCTGTAATATAATTGCCTGGTCCATTAAAATTTATGATACTGGTTATCGTTGCTAGAAGTGATCTCTGGACTTCTGCAGCCTTACGTAGATTTTCCAACTTTCTGAATGCTTATCATAATCACCATGCTATTACAGTCTTATAGCAATGTAGAGTTCAAAGCTTTGTAGGATTTTCTCAAAATAAATATCTTCCAATGCCATTGTGGAGTCCTGTAGCTCAGTGGTTAGAGCACTCGCCTTACAAGTGTGAGACTTTGTATTCGAATCCAGGCAGGGCGAAACCTTGGGCAAGTTTCCTTACTCCACATGCCTAATAATAATTCCTCAAAAAAAAAGTTCATTTCAACCCATGACTGTTTGTGGGAAGCTACTGTGCACAATTGAATGCCGCGTTTAGCCCATAAATATACAATCAATTCACTTTACACTGTATTCTGTGCAGCGCTTTGAGTGCGTCTTAGCGCATCTAGAAGATGTGAAAAGCGCTATATCAAATGCAAGGGTTATTATTATCAACTAATTTCAGTCAATGCCTTCCTGCTTGTTAAGATAATCATTCAGGACAAGTCTCCTATAAACGTTTAGTTTTAAGTGCAAGTCTTTGACATCTACATTATCCTACAGTGATCCTAATGACCTGTCTTAGTGGCTAATATAGGTGATTTAACTATCAGACCTGTGTTGAAATATTCAGTGAACTATCATTGAGGAGGTTTGTTCTATATTCTGATCCCACCAGACATCCCTACAGAAACTTTGGTTCTGTTTATAGAAAAGTGAACTTTTCTACTAATTCAGCCAAGGCTAAAAACTCCATAATGATTCCCTACTCAATTCCCAAACCAATGATTTGGACTTGAACATCTATGTATGTACTTGTCAAGTGAGGATAGTTCAGCTGAGTTGTCCTCCACGATCAATAACATTTACTGTCTCTCAGACATGAAGCGTAATGTGAGGGAAGTGCTTAAGCAATAATGTACCTTTTGTGTGTCAACTTGGCTTGATTTCCAGCACTCCCACCTCTGGGTGAGAGATTTGAGTATAGAAGCCTGACATTGGTGCTTTGATCTCCTATGGGAAGCTAACACCATTTAGAGCAGGGCAGAGGAAGGTCTCCATTGGTGGACTTGCAAGGCTTCAGACGCAAGGAAATGTCCCATTTGCCTGTTGGACAATGGGAAGTTTCTTCTGGTCTCCTAGCCAACAGTGCGAAAAGTGGGTGCGTCACTTGCCTACAGAAACCATCGCTATACTTGACTAATCACTACAAGTGTCTTGACATGTTTTGATTGATAAAGTGCCACAAAAATGCAAGTTTGTTTAGTTTACGCAATCATTCTATGTTTGCATTGTTATCAACTAGCCACTCTTCCTCCATTTGGGGAGAGGATGTGGGAGATGTTAGTAGGATGATATCCCTTGAGCTGAGCTGTCTCCAAAGTGATGTGCTTGGCAACAGACAAGCTGTTAACAGATAGGCTAGTTGGTTGGACTTGGAGTGGCCGATGGTTTATTCAATAGAGTAGTGATTCTTCCAACTGGGCTTATGTTAACACCTGCAAATCTAGCTGTACAAGTGGTGGGAAGCTATTAGACAGGGATCTCACAATATGAGATTTGGAGATTTGGCGACCCCAGTGTCCACACTCTGGAATGCCCAAGCCTGTGGGACCTTCCTTACCTGCACTTAATACTCTCTTCAATTAGGTAAGTAATTGTGGTGCTTCTCTCTGGGAGGGCAGCGAGTTGGAAAGGAAATATCCATGTGTAGGTGATTGTACATATGTGGAACTCTGTTAGGCACGATGATGGATTTCTGCATCTGTAAAACGCCTTCCTGTCCAACTACTCCCCAGCACATGAAATGGTTAATAATAACTTTGCCTACTTTCCCTTTAAGCCCTCCAATGGTGGCTAGCCTCAAGTAACAGTAATTGAAAATCTTGCTGGCTGTCACCTCCGAGCTGATACAAGTTAAGTTTACATTTGATAACACTTCAGCCCAAGGACTTTCATGCTTCACTGTTTTAATTCAAATGCATCTTAAAATCAGGAGGCCTGCTTTCACATATGGTGTGACTCTATGTGTGAGTTAAATCGTCAAAATAATAAATGCCAGCAATACCGGAAGTCTTTGATAAAGTGCTTAAACAACTAAATTATATTTGTAGAGTGCCTTTCATGTCAGGAGGACATCCCCAGGCGCTAAACAATCTGGGGTCAGGACCCAAGCATGGGGCAGTGGTGGGTTAATGGCAGGATTGGGATGAGGTAGAGCAGAGAGGTAGGGAGGCACGGTCCAAAAGGAGGGTCTTGAGTCGGGCCTTGAAGGAGACAAGGGAGTGAACAAGGCGAAGGGATTATTACACTCGAAAGTAATCCGCCAATCGACTAACAACCGGGATCCTAATTACTAGGATTAGGTAAACAGAGGCGTATGGAGTAAGGAAACTTGCCCAACATTTCACCCTGTCCAGGACTCGACCATTGGCCCTCTCACTTGCGAAGTGACTGCTTTAACCACTGAGCTACAGTATTTCTAAGATAGGGCTTATATTCAACGCAATTTATCATCATTATCCGCAGAGCCAGAGAATATAGACTGGGTGGTGGCGGTTGGATACTGTTAGCTTGTATTTGTTGTCAAGTAAAAACAGAAGTCGCTGACTCACCAGGTCAGCAGCATCTATGAAGAGAGGAAAGTGGGTTAATATTGCAGGTCGATGACCTTTTGTCAGCACTGGGCATATTGGAAAGGAGCAGTTTATAACGGCTCAGCCAGAAACCCACTTTCTCCAAAGATGCTGCCTGACCCGCTGAGTGTTCCCAGCGACTTCTGTTGTTATTTCAGGTTTTCAGTATCTTTTGTTGTGAGTTTGTTTTTGTGAGGCTGCTAGTCGGAATCAGTTTGGTCGCTATGTGATTCTGCGATCCGCTCCTTGAGGAGAATGTTGTGTAATTTATAACTCATCTGTTCCGTGTTATTCTTGGAGGGTTTCTGTTGAATCAAATCAGCTCCAGGTTTTTGGAATGTAAACTTGCTTCAATTTGGAAATATTTCAGAATATTGTCATTTTAGTCTTTTAGGGACAGTATCCACATTGGAAAGTTGTTCATCTAGATTTCCACAAAGTTTTATAAACTTGTCATTTTTAACATTAAATTCACGAAGATGGAATTAAAACGTACTTGGTTTTCGTGAAAGTCCTTTCAATTTCAAAATGTCCTTCTGCCTTGGTGTATCAGGAACTAGAATTGCATGATATTAATTATCCAGAGAATTATCGTTCATATTTTTTGGCTGTAGCATACCAAATATGGAATATTTTTCAGCACATTGGTAAATATGTTCCTCATGTAGTGAGCTTTGCATCTTTTGCATATTCCCATTGAATTCTATTTACATTCCTATCAGGAGCAGTTCAATTTAAAATATTCAAACTATTTTATTCCAAACTGAACCTGAGTGTGCATCTGAACTTTCCTAATTGCTTTGACATTACTTTTTTAAAAAAAAAATTTTGACAGTAAAAATTCAAATATCTGCAACCACTTTGTAAGCAAATTGCTATCAAGTGTCATGACTGCTTTTGTAGGCACTTACAGCAGTCAGGATGCGCACAACAAGATTCTAATAATAATATAATCCTTGTGTTTTATTTAGCGCCCTTATCATTTTGTTGAGACATTTGAAAGCGCTTCACAGAATATAATATACAGAGAATTCACTGCATATTTTGTGGGTGAGATGTGCCAACCAATGGCAGTGTCCCGCAGACAGTCGTGGATTGAACAACTAAATTATTATTAAAAACCTTAATAATCATCATTTCAATCCACAACTTTTCCTTGTTCTTAGAGCTGTTGCTGTGTTTTTTTTCTTTGCCTTTTAAATGCTCCAGGAGGTGTGACTCAATGAATGCTGTTAGTGTTTTTACCTATCCTAGTCTTATGGACTGGTTCAAAAATTCAAAATCTATGAAAAGGTGTCAGTCAATGAAACTTTGTGTTGGCCTATATATTAGGATGTGTATCGCTTGTGTGGTTGTCTTAAATCTAATGCCAATGTGTCGCTGATCAGTCAGCATGCGAATCTTGGTGATCAATTGCGAGACAACTCTAATCGATGAACGTTAGTGTAGCGGTGAGAGATGTCTTAGCCGCTGTGTAAAAGTTTGATACAGTATTTAGCCTGCATGAATAAACCAAAGGGTGAATGTGTTGAAAGATAATAAAAATAAATGGGAATTGGATAGCTATTTAAGGAAGAAATAGATTGAGTTATGAGAGAGAGAGAGAGAGTGAGTAGTGCATGAATGTTTATTATTCTTCGTCTGGGACCAGTGCGATAGTTTTTTCTGGTTCTGTTTTCCATGATTCCATCTTACTAAAAATAACCTTTTGCTTGTTTGAAAAGTCACTTAGGATTAAAAAAAAACTTGTTCCATAATGCAGACCTTTTTGAAACTGAAGTTAGTAAAACAACGTAGTTTATATAGAACAAAAACAGAAGTCACTGGAACACTCAGCATGTCAGGAGAGAGGAACATAGGTTAACGTTTCAGTTCCATGACCTTTCATCAGAACAGTTTATACAGTACTACTCATTGGATTCTCAGGAGTACTATGGCCTTGTTGATGAACTGCAATCATTTTACCATTCAAGCATTGATTTTTCAGACGCCTTATCGATGTGATAAGGTACAATATCAAATGCTAGTATTATTTTGCTTTTTATTTATTCCATTGCACTTTTTTTTCCTGAAGACTGACTAATTTGAAAGTCTATTTGTTGCCTTGCTATGCTGGTACGGTCTGAAGCCTAACCTAGGCAATGTAGGAGAGGTGTGCGATGGATTGAGGACCAGATATACTGTAGATTGCACTCTGTTGAGCTTGATTCTGATTGATCATGTGATATTGCAATGGACTAGGAGAGTTTCATGCTAACGCACTGTGACTAAAGGTCAAATGGAGATGTAGGTGATTTTTCTCCTCTGTGTTGCTGATTTATGGATATTTAAGCTGTATCTATGTGTAATGTGATGTCCACAGTCATACAGAGTGAAAGTGATTTCTCATTAATTTGAAGCATTGTCTAAATTGTGATGCATGTCCTAAACTGTATTAAGAGTTAATTAATATGAATCTTTCAGATCATTCAATACTGGTGACAGTATTCACCACTCTGAACAACATTAGAATGGGCACTTTATGTAGAACTGTGTTTACTGTGGATTTGTAACTTAAGCCTTTAATGAATTTCATGCACTTGAAATATTCATTTGGTAAGTCATGATACCAGCGAACAACAACTTGGATTTGTATAGTGCCCTCCACGCCAGACGGCATCTCAGTGCTCACAAAGTGGAGCCTGGGGCCAAGCCAGGGGGAGGGGGAAAAGGTGGCCAAAGGTTTGGTCGAACAGAAAAGTCTTCAGGCGCGAACTGAAATGGGAAAGAAGGGGCGTTCTAAACAAACAGACTGAAGGCTTAATACAAGATACTCACATTTTATTTACTGAATATTATTCACTGAAAGGTAGTGAATAGAATAAGTCCGTAGTTATTTCTGCTGCGTTAAGTGTTTACAAATTCACTAGGATTTCAATGAGACTTTACTGTGTGTGTGTAAATCAGAAAGAACCCAAGTAAAAAAGTTGGCAATAGTTATAATAACTACAATAAGTATATTTGTCATGTAAAATGTTTTATTTGGTGAGAAATACTCTTCTCACTGTCAGGATGTCATATTTTGTCAGGTTACCAAGGAAATCTGCGGTGTTATCTATTATCTTTGTGGTTGGGTTATCAGAAAATCAGTGAGTTAAGAGCCTTCTTTAGCTGCCCAATGAGATACATTATTAATACATCAAGCGTCAAAAGTCAACCATATGTAATATCAAATGAAGCATAATTTCACACGTATACTTCTCAGTGGGAGTCTAAAACTCCAGGATTGCTAGACCATCTTATGTTTGCAGACTTGTGCTTTCCGCTACGGTTGGGGTAAATTTTTCTCTTCTTCGGTTGAAGTAGCCAGTTTCGAGATATTTGGTGGGGGAAATGTGTGTGGCTAACTCTTTTCACAATGGCATCTACTGAGGTTCTGAATCATACACTGGTCACTGAGTTTATTATGATGTTACCCGGCACTGAAATGTAATCTGTACTTTGGTCCTTTGCTTGTTGCTGTGTGAGTGTGTGTGTGTGTGACCTTTGTGTGGAATAGAGACACAACACTTTGGTAGCATTTATATTCCCTATCCTTTCTTTAGTAGTTTATAGAAGGAATCTGTCCCATGTGAGTGCTATAGAAAGAGTCAAATCTTTGTTAAACTCTCAGCCTCTCGCTTGTTGCTATAGTATTTGAGTTGATTGATGTGGCAAACTTATCAGTGACTTGTAGTTTACGGAAGTTAACCCATTTGGTGTTAACTCATTTAAATGTTGTAGATGAAGCAGTATGAAACCCCTTTTTAAGGTATGTTTACTGTTGTGCCAGCAATGCTGTACATTGTTTGGCAGCATGATGTGGATCTGTACTTTTTGATTGTTGTTTCAAGCTGATTTTTTTTTACCCTTTTATTACTGAGCAACACACACCATTACCCAGTGGTAAGAATGGCAAGATAGTCTTTTCCCTGGTCTCAGTCAATGATAGTGGCTACTGGGACTGCCACATCTGATTCACACACACAGACACTTTATCTGCAATATATTAAATTGCTGATGTACATAGAGCATTGTATTGAACCTGTCATTATCATTGGAATCTTTATTGGGGGTGACAAAAACGCATTCTGCTGATTGGCAGGAACTTTGCACCAGTACAGTCTCATTTTATGAGCAGACTTCCTGCAGAAGACCGGGTACGTGGTAGCCAGTCCAGTAATTCCATGGGTCAGAGTAGCGAGAGTGATAGACTGCTGATCACTGGAAAGAATTCTTGGAGTTAAGAAATCCCATTAGAAATAGTCACATAGTTTAGACTCAAACGTTCCAGTATTGCATAGAAACAGGAGGAGGCCATTCAACCCCTCTAGCCTGTCCCGCCATTACATAAGATCAATGGCTGATTTGTATCTCAAGTCCAATTAACAATAATGTTCAAAGGTTTCTTACAACAAACTTGACCTATTCAATTGATCCACAGGAATTTTACATCAGTCTTGGCATTTCACTCTTTGTTACAGGACCTTCTTATGGTGATAATAGAACAAGTGGTTCTGAAGCCTTTATGTGTTTTTTTTCTACTTGTTGGGCTTTGAAGATCGGAAAACGGTCCTTTTTATCATTTTCTTTGGATGTGTCATTTATTCAATTCTTGTACAATCATTCCTTTAAGAGTTCAATACAATGAGAGACTCACTTGAGGGCCCAATTTATAATCTATGACAGATAAATGGCAATATAGATTTACATCAAACGCAAGGTCATTTTTCTTGATGAATACAGTGCAGATATCTCATGGTCTTATTGTTTTTCTATCCGCTTTAGGTCCCGGAAGACTGGCCATCTTTTGAAACCTCTATTATTGGTGGAGTAGAGATTACATTGCGGTGAGCCTTTTAAAGGGCAAAACAATAGCAAAGGAGCCTGACCGTGACTCGCAGTCATGGAGATGGGGATGCGTGTTGTGCGTGGTGTGGACTGGAAGTGGAACAACCAGGACGATGGAGAAGGGCATGTTGGTACAGTGGTGGAAATTGGCCGTCAAGGGAGCCTCACAACGCCAGATAAAACTGTTGTGGTGCAGTGGGACGGTGGCACCAGAACAAATTACCGGACTGGCTACCAAGGAGCTCATGACCTTCTTCTCTATGACAATGCACAGATTGGTAAGTTCTTCACAGTTCTTTACATGAAAAGTGTGGCTTGACCTGTCCGCAGCCATCTGTCCTCCCATTTCTTTTCCCACCCCCCTCGCCAACACACATTCACCCTTTGTGTGCTAGCATCCACGTCTGTTGAAGTGTGTATTTAATAATAATAATCCTTGCATTTGATAATGCGCTTTATTACACCTTGAAGACGTCCCAAACTGCTTCATAGAATATACTGTAAAGTGAATTGACTGTATACTTTGCGGGTGAAAAGTGGCAACCAATTGTGCACAGACAAAATGTCCCATAATCAGTCGCAAGAGTGACCACATTTTTTTTCAAGGTACAGTATTATTACCGATGGAAAAGCAATCCGACAATCAACTAACAGCAAGGTTCCTACTTACTGCTAGGTAAACAGAGGTGCATGGAGTAACAAAGCTTGCCCACTTGCTTGCGAGGCAATTGCTCTAACCACTAAGGTACATACTCCATATATATGGGAGTGTGATACAATTGCTCCTGGGTGCGACTTAGGTGATTGTCCTTCATGTAGTTGGTGGTCAACAGTAGCTAAACCTTCAGGCACTAAATCTTTGCAACTCTCACTTCAAAACTCTTTGCCTTGTGCCCTCTCTTCCAGGCTTCATAAATCCCTTGAAACATTGTGATCAACAGACTGCATAAAATTCAGAATATAATGGGATCTAATCCTGGTTTTCTAAAAAAAAAGATGGATGATCCAACTATCCAACTAATCCAAATATACCTTATTGCAGTACGGTAATTATATTTAAAATGCCTCATTATATGAGGAATGTCATCAAAAGACGTGCAGTGAAAACTTCTTTGGGGCACAATGAAATTGGTTTCAAGCAAAAGTATCCATTTTGTTGTGGTAAGACACCATCTTGGTGTGGCTCTGTTGGAGCTGGTTAATCAATCATCTAAAGATTCCTTCAGATGTTGACTGAGGCTGTAAGCTAGCTACCATTAATCAATGTCCTACGGAACTGACATCCATCTCATTAAACATTCATATGAACCACCTGAAAGGCCAAGCACGGTTTCTTGCTCTTTGTCAATTTTCTTCCTTCCTGCAGGCATTTTGTATTTCGTTTTCCTTTTTTTTACTGGGGTAGAGTTATAAGTATGTTTGTCATCCTCATCCATCAAAATTACCATTATTCAGGTTTGAGCCTTTATGCTGAGTGCCTGGTAGCTAGGCTATTGGAGTCAGCCTCTTCTTCTCTCTATACACCCGGTTAATGAGGACAATTATAGCACCCAGTGTGACCTAACTAAGTTAGCCTCTTAAAAAGCATGGATTGTACCTGAGATCTTTCCTGTCTGAATGGCTCAGATTTTCACTGAGCTGAGCCATTAGTGAAGTTGGTCAATAAAATTAATGAATTCTTCACTTACTTTGCATGCTTTTAGTACAAAATAAATCCATATAATTCTCCACATCTTTTTCCACCGTCTTTCTCTACATTTTTGGATGACTGGCACTAACATTTAATACGTCACTTATACAATAATAATAATCCGTACATTTATATAGCGCTTTCCAGGTCTTATCGATGTCTCGAAGTGCACTTATGGCGGTTGATATGGTGAGTTGTTTACCAACTGTCAGAAAGGACAGAAGCAGGAGAGGAACAGGTCATAGGAGCCAGTGTTTTTGAAGGAAAATCAGTCAACTGGGTTTATTTTCATTAGAGAAGGCTGAGAGGAGATGCTATCCAGGTAAAGAGAATAACAAAAGCATAATGAATAACGCAATCGGGGATCAGGATATTTAACTTGGTGGCTGAGTGTAGGAGTAGCGATTGTAAATGTAAAATTCATAACCTTAGAGATTAATAGAATATAACACTGAGATATCTCAATAATGTGGTAAAGTGTTGTACTAAATTTAAAGACTTATTTCATTATTAACTTTTCTCCCCAAACTCCCCTGATGAATTAATTCATTCTGGGTCAATTGATATGATCAAATAGGGCTGGATTAATACCTTTTGATAAACAGAAGCATGGATGGACAGTAGTTTTAGTAGAGGGGTGAAGGGAAGTTGAGTTGAAGACGATTGCTTAAGAGCTGCGGAGGGAACGAGATGAATGGCCAAACGGTCGTTTCTTCTTCCAGTTTTTTTCCTCTACGTTTAAAGTTTTCAGTAAATAAACTTCAAAGGGTCCGTTACCGCCCACCAAATGGACAGTAATGATTAAAATCCATAATCCATACGAAGCTCTTTATTTGTCACTCAGATTTTTACTGTACCTATTTATATTTTTCAGCTGTCACTCGCTCGAGTCAGGTTTATTTGCTGAGTTTATCGTCCTGTCTAGCAGCCTGAGTTCAACCTCCTTAGCATTGACCAGGGTTCAAACCTCTTTCCACAAATGCATCAGATTATTTCAGAAAAAGCTCATGCAGAGCTTCTGACAATTAAAAAAAAACCAATAGTAATTTGGTTGCTCAATCGACAGCTGTTTGTGGGTAACTGTTGTGTGCAATTCTCTGCAATGTTTCGCCCACAAAACACACACATTCAACATGTGGTAAGGAAGATTGTCTGTCCTAGTGCCCTAAAGTTGACCGCTCTTTCATTTCTTTATGTGAACAAATAATTATGCTATCATTTCAAGTTGATGGACAGCCACTTAAATCAATCACTAACCAGGAGAAGACCGCTTGTGAACCAAACCCACTCAACATACTTCGAAACGACATGACGAATTGATACCTTCATTAAAATGTAAATGAGGAAGGGAAAAGGAATAAATCTCGACCTGTCTGCATCCCTTTAGTCACTAGGATTTCAACGGCAGAGGCTATAATTTGCAGTGATGGGGGGGGTCTCTTGCTTTCAAAGATGTGAAATATTTATGAGGGCTTGAGAAGCATTGTGAATAAGTACAATGCAATGTTTTCGTATAATTTTGGGGGGCATTATGGTTCTTACCTTTCCTGTACTGGGGAGTCGTCACTAAATGCAGCATTGAAGGAATTCAGGGAATAGGTTGTCTAGGTGCTCAAGATTGCAAGCATTGCACAGATCCCCAACAACAACAGAATTACATTTGTATAGCGTCTTTCATGTCGGGAGGACGTCTCAAGACGCTGGCCCGAGGAAAGCAAAAGGGAGGAACGATCTAAAAGATGGACGTGTCCTCACGGATAAAAAAATCACGCTAAACCCTGCGAGTGTTGCCTCTTTCCTCTGTTCACCACACCAAGAGTACAGGCCATACATACCTTTTGTGCAAATGCATGCAATAACATTGCGATTTATGCTTTTTCTTTGAGTCAGTTATGGGTTTCAGTTCCAATGTAAAAACCACAAAAGTCTTTACATTTTGTTGTTGGTAAATGTACCCTAGTTAACCATTGTTCATGGTACTTTCCCTATTACGGCCAGCCATTCACAAATGTTACTGTGCATTAATTTATATATCAATTTGTTCCGAGTGCAGGGAACACTGATGTGTGGATCTTTGACAAGCAGTGCGTGACATTGACCTAAAACTGGCAAGGAGAAAGTGGGTACCCGTGGCTCAGTCTGATCAGACAATACACTATAACAAAAACAGAAGTTGCTGGGGAAACTCGGCAGGTCAGGCAGCATCCATGGAGAAAGGGAAAAGAGTCAACATTTTGGGTCTACAACCCTTCGTCAGAACTTGTTTGGAGGGAGAGGTTTCCTAAGGACGTTAAAGGGGGAGGGGCGGGACATGGAAGACAAAAGAGACAAAGGAGAAAAATGATTGTGTGAACTGATGGGTTGAATATGTGTTAACGACTTGAGGGGGAGAAACAGAAGGGGATGGGTTTAAACGAAACTGGGAAGAAGAGGTGTTTAGTGGTGCTGGAACAAACAAAACACCAGAGAGGCAAGGGGTGTCTGGAGTTATGATTGTGATGGGGGTTGGGGGTGGGGTGGGGAGAACTCCTATGGCTCGAAATGGCTGAAATCAATGTTGAGGCCAGACGGCTGTTGTGTCCCCAGTAGACAGATGAAATACAATACACTGCGCCTGAGGACACCGACTGGGAGAATTAAAGAATGGTCTCTAATCTGTGAAGCGTGTTGCTATTTCAAACGCATCACAGATGGAGCTTTATTTGACCTTCAGCCCACATACCCTCCGTTATTTAACGGAGGTGAGGGGGAAGCCTTCACACTGTTCATTTTAGGATAAAACTATTTTCAAACTAATCCTTGCATTTGATATAGCGCCTTATCATGTCGCTGAAATGCCTCAAAGTGCTTCACAGGATACACTGTAAAGTCAATTGACTGTATTCTGTGGGCAAAATGTATTTTTTCTGAACCACAAGCTATTACACAAATAAATGATCCCTAAACATGTTGTTATTCGGTTCAGTGGCTTTTTACAAAAAAAAACTTTGTTTCTAAACTTTGTTGAAATATTTATTTGAAATGAGCTGAACCGGTACTTAAACCAGTTGTATTTATCTTAGTGTAGTTGGTACAGATTGCCAGGCTCTCAGTGTTTAATTAGATACAGTAGTTCAATATTTTGAATGAAAGCACTCATTCAATCTGATGTTTCTGACCAGAACAATGATTTTGCTTTCAGCCAGTTGTCTGAGTGATCTGCTCAGACAACTGTTAGTGATTAGAGCACACTGATCACAAAAAGGGCACAAACAAGAGGACCTGGGTTTGATTCCTGGGCAGGGTGGAATATTGGGCATGTTTCCTTACATCACACACGTCTGTTTATCCAACAGTAAGTAGGAATCTGGTTGTTAGTTGATTAGTTGTTAGGTCGATCGCTTTTCCAGGGTTAACAATCTCTACGAAAAAATACAATAATTTGGTCACCCAATCCGTGACTGGTTGTGGGGACCTTGCTTTGTGCAATTGGCTGCCGCTTTTCGCTCATAAAATATACTATTAATTCACTTTACCGTATATTCTGTAGTAATGGAGACGTCTCAGACATGAGACATCTTTGAGTCATCTCCAAGACATGGCAAAACACTACATCAAATGCACGGATCATTATCATCCCAAGGCCCACAAATCTGAGTTGGACTTTCGTGAATGTCTTAACATATGGCAATTTGGCAGCTGACTCAATCATGTGGGACACGTGCTGCTGGATTTGTCATTTGTACAGAGGTTGGCTGACTAAATAGCTAGTTGAGTGCATGTTACATTGAAATCATCCAGCAGGCAAGAAACCTTCAACTTGTATCAATGGCTGCTTGATTAGGTTCATATCTATCTTGTAGGCTAAAGTTAAGAAACAGGCACAGTAGACTGAATCTACAGGGAAGCTCCAGTATTTGGAGTGACCTTTGTTAAAACCTTTTTTCAATCCATTTCCTTAAGACGCCTTGCATCGCCAGATGGGTTCTGCAGTTGACTTAAAAGAGGAACAACGTAATTGCAGGATTTGTCTGAAATGTTTTGGCATCATGTCCCGCCACTATCGAGCGCTACGCTGTGTGAGCACTACATAAGCATAAGTGGTTGTTGTAAAATATGATATTGGAATCTAGCCCAATGTTTAAGCCGAGATTCTGCGCCATGACAAAGGTGTATATTTCCACGATCATTTAAATAAAATTAACCAATGTCAACAATAATAATTGTTCCATTTCATTTGGCCCCTGAGCCTTTGAGACTATTTCAAAGCGCTTCCCAGGGTTGCGTATAACAATTGTAGAATGCGCAGCAGGAATAGAGGCCATTCGGGCTGTCAGGTGCTGCTGTGAGCTTTCGCCCACTGGAGCTATCATCTCTAAAGGTTTTCTTGTTTACTGTGCTTCTCATTTGTCACCACCTAACTGTACAGCGCCTTGGGACGTCCTCTCGACGTGAAAGGGGCTATATTGATTGATTGATTGAAGCATCAAACTGGTTTTGTAAAGTAAAATGCGTGGCTCATGGTGACGTTTCTGTCTTGTTTTTCCAGGCGTGCGTCACCCCAACATAATCTGCGATTGCTGCAAGAAACACGGCATTATGGGCATGCGGTGGAAATGCAAAGTGTGCTTTGACTAC
The DNA here is from genome assembly GCA_035084275.1 of Hydrolagus colliei. Lineage (NCBI taxonomy): Eukaryota > Metazoa > Chordata > Chondrichthyes > Chimaeriformes > Chimaeridae > Hydrolagus > Hydrolagus colliei. The sequence goes on from CM068767.1 coordinate 8,078,627, forward strand.
GATCTGTGCACGCAGTGCTACATGAACAACAAACACGATCTCTCCCATTCGTTCGAACGCTACGAGACTGCACATTCACAGGCGTGAGTATCCGTATTCTAAATTTTCCTGCCACAGTATTGAGTCATTTGGATTTCAGCTGCTGTACAGGCTTGAGGAGTGAAGATTCGTGTGGAGTGTTGTAAATACATAGTTGGGCAGAGTAGCCAATTTCCTGGCTGCAGCAGTCTGTGTAATTCTATAGAAGGGTCCTATATAATGTCATAATCATGTATTGGCATCTGTACCTATCACTTAATTTCACAATACATTGTGAAATGAGCTTCTGCATAGTGAAAGTAAGAAGTGAGGACACATGAAAATGTATAATTACATTCTGTAGATAAATGTCTAGTTTCTCTGCAGCCTTTGTTACTTAATGTGATCTTATTGACTAGTAGCTGCTGTAACTACTTTCTAGGCCCAACACCACACGTTGCATACAACACGCAGCATTTATAGGTTCCCTGCCACATGCGTTTAACAGAAAGCATAAATCAAGTCAATTGGATTTAAAGATTTGCCATGAACTATTGAGCTGTCAGGACAGACTCAATCAGCTACATGGCGTCCTCTTGTTTCCACGAACATCTCCCTTTCCCGAATCCACCTTGTTTGTGGCTTTTCTAAACAAGTCTGCCAATTTGTGGTACGTTATGATATGTTTGGTGGTGTGCAGTAATTGCCTAAAGTCCCTTTATTTGAGATCCTTACAGCCTTCCAACGGGAGAAAACGAGGAGATGTTTGCAAGACCAGTCCAGGAGCAGATGGCTGCAGCATTTCGCCTACACAATATAGAGTGAATATAGTTTACAGTATATTCTGTGAAGTGCTTTGAGATATCTCAAACACACACTAAGGCACTCTGTAACTCGCTCTCTCAATCCCCTCTCTGCCTTGACCCCTCTCTCCCCTTTTCATGTCCTGCCTGAAGAACTTTGTTCCCACCCTCCCCGCTCAGAGCCAGGCTTAACCACTGCTAAGCTCTGAAATGCTCTAAAGACTTAGTAAGGCACTCTATCAAACATAAGGATTATTATAATTAAATCTGGATCACAGAAACTGAAGGACCATGCAGGATGCCCATTGGGTCTACTTGTTTACTTGTACTACCCTTTGGTTCTTTATTTGAGGTGAGTTCACTGCATTTCAAAAGCACCTAACACCTTCTGCCTAGTGATCTGGCTAGATTTCTTTCAGAATAAATCATCCATTCCTTTACATAAAATTTGGCATTTCAGGCATTCAATTCCCCTCCAGCTATATATTTTAGAACTTCCTCCAATCCTCTAGGTTTTTGTGTGGGAAGCTCTGGCAAAGTGAGAGGAGATTGCCTATGTTGGCTGTCTCTCAATACTTGTGGAAGTGTGTGGGTTGATTTTTTTTTCTACCTGTGCTCTGTGGGTGGAAGGATGGAGTAATGGGGGAGTGTGGAGGGCTGGGCAGTCATTGCTGAAAATGACTATTTCCTACCAGGGATGCGAGTGGTTAGGAATACCTATGTCTAAGCATCTCATCAAGGCAGCATGTTGGCAACTCACTCACATTTATTCTACAGTACTAAACTTCGCATTGGATGTCACATAATTGAGATCTCTCTGAACGCTTCACAGAACACACTGTAAAATGAATTGACTACATTTTGTGGGCGAAATGTTGGCTGAACATTTGTGACTTATTTATGGGCAGTTGTGGTGCTGGATAGCTGTGATTTGTAAACAGTTTGTGTTTTCCTACTTAAACTTGATCATAACTTGGAAAATGCTTCAAACTATGCTGTTGCTACAATATATTAAACGTGAAGAAAAGTTGCTAGCACAAAAATGCAGCTTACGCCTGCTCCTGGCAGTCTGTTCAGGCGTGGGGTAATCTCTTTTTGGCAGTGTCTTATTGTTTTTGCCTGTGAAGCCGATTTCGAATACAGTAATTGTACTGAAATGGTAGTTTGTACCTTGCTCGTTGGAGTTAACAAGTCGGCTCGAGTTGTGTGAACGCCAAGTGTCTATAGGTTACAAGCGCAAAATAAGAATAAATAGCCATTGATTTTGCTGAGGAGAATGCTTGGATTTGATGCATCTCTGTAGAGCCTGTTGAGAGGGGGCAAAAGGGTAGATTTTTTTTTGTCTCTCTTCAAGCAAAAACAAAATCCAAACTGCAGTTTAAGTTTGTAGTTGGCAAGATGTGTTAAACCATTCTCCTTGAAGACATGATGAAAGGTCAATGATAAGAATGCCCAAGTGACTTCATGGTTTGGTAACCATCAGTCAGTTGGCTGTTCCAGAAGCCAACCCCACCCAGGAGAGAGCCACATCAACAAAATGGATATTTCTGTGCGATGCCTTCAGCGTTTTCTGTTTTCATTTGCTGGAACAGCATGAAATGGCAATAACCATCCTGTTTGTTTCCTCTGCTCCCCCACCCCGTGCCTGACTGCAGGAAACACAGCCTGTTAACAGAAAAATCCCATAACACGGCAGAAGTGATAAATTGCTGCCTGTGTAGTGCTTCGGGTTCCTGTCGGCCTCTACTGGGACTTGAGGGCGAAACCACAGGATGCTAAGCATATATGTTACATATTATTACTATCGTATCTTAAACACTTCAATGAGGAAAAATTACAGTTAAGTAACCATGGGAGAAAGAATTTCCTGTAGTTTTGTTTTACTAAGATAGACTCTTATCAATCGAAACAAATGCTTCTAGTAATTATAAATAGGATATTAGGCTTAATAATAACAATCCTTGCATTTGAAAAAGTGCTGGATCACATCTTTGAGACGTCTCCAAGCGCTTCACAGAATATTCTGTAAAGTGGATTGACAATATTTTGTGGGCGAAACATGGCAGCCAGTTGCCCACAGCAGTGTCCCACAAACAATCATGAACGATCAAATTTTGTTTTTAAAAAAAGTGATTGTAACCTCCAGAAAAGCGATCCATCAATCCACGAACTTCCTATTCATTGCTGTATAATCTCAGGCATGGGGGGGGTAAGGAAACTTGAGTAAGATTTTGCTCTGCCTGGGTTTCTTATTTAGGTTTCCTAAATAAATCTTCCTTTTTCCTCCTGACGTGTTGGAATCCAACGCCTCCTTCATTCGCTGTAGAGTCAACCCACCGCTGAACTTTCTTTCAGAAAAGAACACACGACTGTTCCCCTCTTTTCCCTGGAAGTGTGTTTTTCTGCTCCACCACTTAAAATGGGATTGCTGACCTTCAATGGTCAAAAGGATTTTAATTTGCTCATGCATGTCATTAAATGTACATCGCATGCTGTACATCATTGATGGAATCACCCGAAACAGTGATTTTTTTTTGTGGGGGGTTTCAGCCTGACATATGTGGATACTCATCACTGGAGAATCCAGATCAAGCTACGATTTCCACGCATCCCACCGGCATATGGAAATCCCCGAGATAGATTGTTGGAATAGAATGAGCATTCTGCTCACTTAATTCTGGAAAGTATTAGGACAGGTTGGCAAGAGCCAAGGCTTGGGGACCCCACACCCCAGAGTTTGGTATTTTGTGATGTTTCCATCTTTGTACTAATGCAATTCTGCAACTGTTTTTAAGGAATTGCTTGTCAATGACGGTGAAGGCCTGAGGGCAACTCTTGTTTCCTGTTTTAACCATAACTGCTTGGTGCACATTTTCTTTTGTAATTGTTATGATCTGTCTCACTCCTTTCTGCGTATCTATTTCTCTCTCTCTCTCTCTCTTGTTCCTTATCCCTCCCTACTTCTTTATCTCGTTCTTTCTTTGTCTCGTACACTTCCTCTTAGCATTCTGTCTCGTTTGTTTCCCCTCACACATTCCCTCATCTCCTCCACCCATCAAACCACAACGGTACTGAGTCCTGCAAAGTCTAGCATCGCAAAGGCCTTCTGGATCAAAGGCCTCAACTCTGTATCAGACAACCACTGTACTCAAGGTTACTGTGGTATGGGATATCCAAGCAACTGTTGAGAATCATAATATGGTATATGAGAATTTTCCATACTCTCAGCAGAGGCTGTGGCCTACAGGTGTAAGTGTGGAACGACCTCTTCTGGGTCGTAGGATTAATAATTCCTGTTGCTTTGATCTGGAGTCCTGTAGCTTAATGGTTAAGAGCGTCAGCCTCGCAAACGAGAGGACTCGGGTTCGAGTCTCGGGTAGACGCGGCGAAACGTTGGGGGAAGTTTCATTACTCCGCAAGCCTCTTGTTTTTCTTGCAGTAGGTAGGGACCCGGTTGTTAGTTGATAGGTGGATCTCTTAACTGGGAGTAATAATGCCGTCAAAAATATAAATAAACAAAAAATAATAATTCGGTCCCTCAATCCATGACTACTTGTGGGACATTACTGCGGCATTTGCGTGCTGCATTTCGCCCACACTAGATATACAGTCAATTCACTTTACAGTATATACTGAGACATGCTTTGAGACACCTTGAGGACGCGATAAGGCACCATATCAAACGCAAGGATTATTATTACTGTATTTCAAATGCAAGGATCATTATTATGTATCCGTAATTTGGACCCGGTATTGTAGTTAGATTAGCTTTTGTGTCTCCCTATAGTGATCACATTGTTCTGATCGTAAATACTACACCGTAATCATGTCGTTGCTTTCATTTTCTTGAAAGTATCACGGATCTGTGTTGACTGTCAGCCCTTTTTCTCCCACACCTTTAACACGATAGATACTGTTTTTCTGTCTCGAAGGGAATTGTGCATCCAATTTGAATAAGATTGTAGCTGGGCCTGAAATGGATTTGTGTTTTAATCATTTTTTTGTGCCTGAATGCCCCAGAGCTATCAGTATTTCTTCTGTTTTCTTTCCCCTGACAGCCCGCCTGCCTGTCAAACACAGACAGAGCAACTTGTCTTCCGTAATCTTGCAATTCCTCATTGTCAGCAGATGTGTCAAAAGAGGCTAACTCATTTCAATATATTTTTTAAATAGCTTCTTTTTTCAAGTGTTTGGCAATAATTGGGAAAGATGTGGAGTCCTGTAGCTTACCGGTTAGAGCACTCGCCTCGCAAATGAGAGGACCTGAGTTTGGTTTTAGGGCAGGCAGGGCGAAACGTTGGCCAGGTTTTCTTACACCGCACGGGTCTGTTTACCTAGCAGTAAGTAGGAAGTTGGTCGACTGGCGGATAGCTTCTCCGGGGGTAATCATTCCTTTGATAAACTAACAATAATTTGGTCACTCTAAACAACCGTTTGTGGGACATTGCTGAATGCAATTGTATGTTTTGTGGCTGTGTTACGCCCACAAAATATACAGTCAATTGACTTTACAGTGTATTCTATGAAGTGCTTTGAGATGTCTCGAAGATGTGATAAGGAGCTATTTCAAATGCAAGGATTAGTGGCCATCTTTATGCCTACTTGCTATGAACCCGCTGAAAAGTTGGAGCAATCATTTACCTTATTTATTTACCTTCGAGCCCTTTCATAATTTCAAACGCCTTTATCAGGGCCCAATTAATCCAATTAATCCTCTCAACTCCAGAGTGATTCACCTTTGACACCTGAGCCTCATTTCACATGCACAGAGTGACGAGTGTGTTATTCTCCAGAGTTTTGGTTTCGTATTTAAGGAATGTCATTAAGATGGTTGAAATGTTGACCTTGCATGATTTTCGAGGAATGGTAGAATATACAGTACAAGGAATATTCGAGGATCTTTAAGGGAAAGGGTAGAGTAGAGTTTTTGAACGCACAACTATCTGACTGAGGTAAGATTCCTACAAACTTCAAGCTAAACTGCTGTGACTGTAAGTAGTAGGATGTCTATACTTTAATCACCTGTTGAAATCAATCAATGTAAATGCTTTGGGCAAAATGAACTGTGTAATTTGATTGTGAGAAAATGCAGGGACACTCAGGTACTGTCTCTTTAGCTCACAGACATTGATTTTCCTCGAGTTTGGACAAAAGGGAAGAGAAGGGATATTTATGGGGAAAGGAGAGAAGCTTGTTTTTGGCTACTAGTGACCGGAACTCATGACTGAGACTATATTCTCAAGCGAGTCTGGGAGGAGGACAACAATACAAACCATTCTATGCTTTGGCTGGAAACTGAGTAGTAACTAGTTGGTGGTAACTCTCGGTTGAACTGGTTCCGTCAAATTTTCCTTTCTGTTCTGGTGACCCAGGGCTGTGCTGGCATCTGCTAACCAGGATTGCTCCATCTGCTGGTGAATCGGAGAGTTCATAAGCATTCAGTGGGAGCGGTCTACTGTGAGCCTGTGGATGGAAAGGCCTTGTTTTGGCATCGTCCAAAGGACTGCACTGCGTGGGGATAATGAGATTTCTCAAACGGGGCAGCTATTTTGTGCACGGCGAGGTCATTCCCTCAAACAGCCTTGAGGAGAGTCTCCAATTAATCTGAAGGATCTTTGTACAGAATGCAGCGAGAAATATTCTTTTCATATGTCAATCAGTGCAACCAGTTTTTTTTTAATTGACCACCTGAGGACAGGCAGGCAGGCAGGAGCTTGGGTTAAATGTCTCATCCGAAGGCCAGTATCTGTGACAATGCAACGACCCTCAATTACTGTATTGCGCTCTTGAGTTCTTGAACCCCCCTCCCCCACAAGCTTCTGACACCTTGGTAAGAGTCTTGCGTACTCCAGGCTAAATTGTTGTGAGTGTAAGCAGGATATCTATACATTAATCTACTATTGAAGTCGATCGGTGTAGATGTTTCGGGCAGAATGCACTTTATTGTCTTATTTGATTGTGAGAAAATGCAGGGACAATTGACTCTTTAGCTCACAGACATTGGTTCTCCTCCAGTTTGCTCGTTTTCCCGCTGTATCCCATTCAATCTGGTTCATGCTGTCATTTCTGGATTCAAATGAGACCAAAATAAATGAGTGAAGGACCAGAGTAAGCAATCATCATTATATTTCTTGCTATTTCAGTGAGTGAGTAGAGTATTAAACATATGGATCAGGCTTCCTAGAGAGACAGTAGAAGCAGAAAGTGTTGATTCTTTTGAGAACAAATTTATTTTCTAATGATTTATTATTTCTTACAGTTAGGAAATCACATCTTGGGATACAGTATATAGTTTAGGACATGTCACACCAACTGGTGGATCGTTTTTCCAGGGAGTAATAATTCCTTTGATAAAATAAGAATAATTTGGTCACTCAAACAACCGTGCCAGGATGGTGGAAGACCAACTGGGTGGACCTTGGTCTTTCTTCGCCTTGCAAATTCTTATGTTCTTACGTTCTTATGAACTCTATCACAAATTGCATGCATATCTGACCTGTTGCTGTGCGTAATCACATTCTGAAGGAATTGATAAGTATGCACCCAGAGTGTGTTTAGTTGTTTTCCTACAAATGAGTGAGAATTTCAGCTGCCGAAACGTGGTCTCACTGCTGATTTGATCCAGATCCCTTTAAAGTCTGTCTGTTGTCGGTACGTTTGTCACTTGTTTGGGTGCCTGGCATCATTAGATGGTCACTATACAGTTCTACTTTCATTGATATCCGTTGTTGCCAGTAATAAATTGCTCTGTAAAATAAGCAAACTTGCATTAATTCTGGCACCAACAAGAAAATCGTGAAAGACACCTTGATGGTTTATTTCCCATTTTCATTGTGACTGATAGCTGGCGAGATGTGGCAGCCATCAGAACAGAAGCAATAAATAATGGCTTTGAAATAAATAGTCTTGTCCCCTGGGTATCATTTCACTCTCTTACCATTCTCAGTGCTACATGTGGCTGCATGCTTGTCAGATTGCTGTTTTATCAATGCTGAGATTAAAGCATGCTACTTAAAATAGCCCATACATCACTCCTTGCAGTCACAAGAGCACAACTACTTCTCACGTGTGCCTGCCTCACAGCAGCCACATTCTAATAACGAGACAATTAGCTGTGTGATTGCTGGTTACTGACTCGTGAATGATTCACAATCTGTCAGCGCCTGGATTTTCCATCCATGTTACACACAGTTTTTTTTGGAGATATTTGAACATATTGGGATTTTTTTTTGCAAAAAACACAAAAGAGAGAGGATGGTGATTGCTGGAGTCGTGGCAAGATAACCGTGTCTCTCCTTCAGAGAACATTTTCAGACACAGTCAAGTTTGTAAGGTTGGGAATGTTACACGGATTCAACAACAAGCCTATGTTACATTTATCCTCCAAAGGGCTGGCTGTCTGTTCGCCTTGTCCCAAGCATCACAAAATACATAGTCAATTCACTTTCTAGTATGTTCTGTGAAGCTCTTTGAGACATCTCAATGAAATGATAAGGCGCTATATCAACTGCAGGGATTTTAACTGCAAGGATATTATAACCATACATTTTCAACTGCCTTCTTTTGTTGACCAATTATGCTTCCATTTCATTGTTACTGAAATGTAAAAGTCGGCTGATTTAGAAGGTTCAGAACAACAGTGCTCTGGGGTGTGAAATGTGGTTTACATAATACAGTTTTGCATGAGTGCTGCTCGGAAGGCAAGTGCGAAAAGCATTGAGAAGATCTGTCTTCACGGTATAAAAAAAATATTGCTTCTCATTGGGATAAAGTAGTCTTAGCTCCGACTCCTGAATGGAATTAAAGTCGATTTCATTAAATGGAAATGACGTACATTTGAATAAGTAATTCTGCTGAATATACGTCCAACAGTAATCAACAACAACTTATATTTATATAACGTCCTTCACACAGAGTAGTGTCCCACGGGTTCTACATTCCAGAGTTTCATTCTCAAGCGTCAATAATGCAATGTTAAATTGAGGGTTGGTGACTTCTGCTTGTAAGCAATGCCACATAACTACTGTACACATCCCTACTTGATGTTTCTGTAGCTGAATAAGTAAAATGCGGGGATGCCAAGCCTAATCTAACGAATGACTGTGTCCAAGTTGTGTGCCAATATTGGAGAGTCAAATATCATAAATATTTATGTAGAGTATTTGACATTGTGTCCAAATGAATGTTTACAGGGAACATAAAATTCATCTCTCTCTTAGGGACTATCAACATTGTGTATGTTCCAATTCCAGAAGAAACACTGGCACCCAGAAAATTTACTTATGCATTTTTGCTTGTGGTTGCATACAATTGGGCAAATTAGCAGGCGGTTTGCTTTCCGGGGGGAATAATCCCTCCTCCCAAAATAATAATTTAGTCGATCAACCCATAACTATTTCTAGGACACTTCTGTGTGCAACTGGCTGCCGCGTTTCACCCACAAAATACATAATCAATGAATTTTCTAGTATAGTCTATGAAGAGTTTTGAGACATCTTAACAACCTAATAAGGCATTACATCAAAGGGCAAGCGTTATTATATTATTATTATTAGCATTATTATCATTGTGAGTCTGTTTTGCTCCTTTGCATTTTGGCTAGTGTCGGAAAGAGTAATTGGCTGTTTCACATGTATACCAAATTAAACTTCAAAACAGAAGTTACATGTGGAGAGTATTTCAAACCTTGTAAATTGGACACCATCGATTGTAAAATAGCTTCAAATACAAATCATGTCACCCAACAAGACTCCCATCACTGGTGTCTTTCCGACGAGTCATTAAACGAGTCATTAAAAGTCGTTACTGCGTGTTCTCAAGTGGCCATGAAACTATTTGGGGGAGAAAAGTAGAGAAAAAGTTTCCAACTGGTATCGTGGCCAACAATCCGCTAGATAAATTGATCTTTCACCTCCTGGCTGTTTGTGGAGCCAATCTCTGTGCAAGTCGGCGGTTATGTTTTGCACGCAAAAAAATAGCCATTACATTTAACTACTTCTCTGCGAAGCACTTTGAGACGTTTTGGTATCATAAGAGCACCATAAAAAGGCCATTTTCTTTTCTTGTTCAATTCATTTTGTCCCACGTTTCTATGTGTTTCCTTTAATCTGAGGTTGAATCATGATACAGTATAAGGGGAGAAATTCCTTCTCTCCATTGCTCTATAAATGTAATTTTGTTGTTGTTGTACTTCTGATCTGTCAGAGCAGACGCTACTACTCCGGTATCACATTGTGTGGCTGGCTGCAGAGCTCGTTTGTGGTTTATACAGTTGAGATAAATGTCGCTATTGTCAAAGTCACTTACAAATAGTTATATAATAAAATTGTGCTTTTTTTGGGGGGTTCCCTGTTGAAATACCCTGTATTATTCTGTGAAGCTGCCAGAGTTGACTCTCTTGAGCAATGCTTTCAGCTGAAATGGTAGCACGATAATACTTTCCAACTTCCAAGAGATTTTTTGCCTGCAACCTGACAAGAGCCTCCATTTACTCCTTCTCACGTGATTAGTAATTTGTGCAACAGCAACTTGGTATGAAAATTAGCGGGATGTCAAACCGGAAATTCATTCTACTCGGTTTGAAATCCTGCTTCGGAAGGCCTAGAGTGTATGGCTTTGTAGTCTGCATCCTGGAGAGGCTTTCCTAAGATACTAGTCACGGATTTAAAACATTTTCCGTCATCTTAAGAGTTTCTAAATTAGAAAGGTTGAGGCTTCCACATATATAGCCACCTACACGTGGATATATATTTGTCTGGAATGAAATGCACACTCTCTCCTTGGAGGGACGAACGCTGTTTACCTAATTCCGGAGAGTATTAGTACTCCCTGGAATTAGGTAAGCAGGGTTCAAACCTCCGGGGAGAGAGTGCGCATTCCATTCCAAGGTTATTGCCACGTGTAGGTGGCTATATAAGCAGAACTCTCAGACTGGTTTAGATATTCTTGAGCGGACCAGAAACGTTTGAAATGCATAATGCAGGTTAGATACAGGTTGGCAAGAGGACCCAAGAGTGTGCTTCTGGGGAAAATCCTAGATCCAGCATAAGCATCCATCAATTCTGCGCTGCTGTTTTTCTCTGTGTGTCTGTTGCACTCATTAACAGCACTACTATTAATTTCTTTTATCGCTGTGTTGTATTTCATTCCTTGATTTGTATGGTTTCCCAACATTGGCCAACAATTACACAGTCGCTCCATTTAACAGTAGATCCTGTGAAACACTTCAAAACATTCCTTCAGATGTAATAAAGCAACCTACCAAATGCTATTTGTTATTCCTTACCTCAAGCTGTAAATCTCTGTTGCCCAAATAGAGAATATAAATTATGTGGCCAAGTACAGTAAAAGCCCGTTTATCCGGCACCCGTGGGACCTGGCCATTGCCGGTTAAAGCGTCTGCCAGATATTCGGGCCGAAAACCCGCCACAAAAAAATTAAAGTTCTTTTAACACACACCATACACACCAGACTAAGTAATAACAGATAATAACAAGAAGATTGCATTGGTACTTATTGTTAAAACTACTCTCTTGCGCTTCTCACCTTTACTGATTGAGGTTTACAGTCCAGCAATTATTTTTTAAATGGAGGATGCCGTGCGCCAGCGCGATTTCAAAGTCGTGGTACTTTACTAGCGGCAAACCGAAATACTGCTCCTGCGCGACATTGTGGGTTATCGGCTAGGGATATCGGCTTGCCGATAATATGGCTTTAAAGTCGTGCTCTGTTTTTTTCACCCGCTTGGCGTCCTTCATTTTAAAAAGAATCGCTGGACTATAAACCTCAACCGCAGCATCATGACTTCAAGCGCAGCATCTATCAGCAAAGGTGAGAAGCGCAAGAGAGTCGTTTTAACAATAAATACCAATACAATATTCTGTTATTATGTTATTATTTATGCATTTACAAATGCTCCACTGCTATTGTTCCGGATAAGTTCTGGTTTATCGAATGGGGACTTTTTTGGGGCTTCTACTGTATATATTTTGAAAACTGGCTCCGTTTGAAATTGGACCACATTTAATTGTCAGTATTGTTGTGGCACCTTAATGTTCCATAATCTTCTGATGCACAGCACACAGCTGCTGAATGCACAGCCTGGCTGCTTGAGTTCAGACAGAATGCAAGTGAACTGTTCATAATGAAATTTCACTCAGGGTTCAGAAATGTGCACTGTACTGTAGGTGTTATGTTCCCAGAACTGTTCATCCTCTCAGAGCCTGATTAATAATAATAATCTTTGCATTTGATATAGCGTCTTATTTGTGGTTTGAGGTGTATCAAAGTGCTTCACCGAATCTACTGTAAAGTGTAGTAACTGTATATTTTGTGACTGAAGCTCTTTGAGATGTCGTGGAGACATATATCAAATACAGATACATGAAAACATAAATGCTAGATATAAAAAGACCAAGGTGCATCTAGTTCGCCTTCAACCTTCCTTGCGGTGGCTTGCACACATGTCCCAAGCTACCTATGCACTATATCGCATAACGCTATTTCTTAAAAGAAGACTATTAAATCTGTATTTGGAAGCTTCCTGCTTGAAATGTTAGTATTGTTTCCTTCCAATGTATTTCACAGAGCAAAATGGTGGCAGGCAAAATGAACGGACTGAATTGTGCTGCAAAGAGGTAGCCATGCACTTAATGGTTCAGATGATATTATAAACCATGAGCAGGGTATTGGAATTATTTATTAATGTATCAGTTTTGTTGAACACCATTAATCTTTCTCACAAGTACAACCTGGAGGCCTTTGGCAGCCCACCTCCTCTGCGCCTATAACAGATGTGCTTCTCGATGTGCCTCCAGGCCTTCAATTATAGACTGCTCAGCTGTGGGAAGTTGATTGAGTTGGCTGCTTCTCCCGCTCCCTTTCTTGCTCGCCAACAAAATAAGGCAAAGGAAGGCTACCAAGAGACAATGCTATCTCGACTGGCTCCGGTCTTGTGCATGTCCCCCGTGCCCTCTGTTCCACCATCGTCGGTCGCTTTCAACCACTCCGCCCCAAAACTCTAAACAAAACTCTTTGTCTAGCCCTCCGCCTTGCCCTTTCCTTCCCCATCTTCAGTTCGCGCCTGCAGATCTTCCAATTCGTTCTTGCCCACGGTCACCTCCCGTGCGTTGTGCCACTGACAAACGCTTTGGGACGCTGCCTTGTGCAAGTTGTATAAATGCAAGTTGTCAAATTTTACTACAGTTGATGGGGGTCCTAGTAAAATTTAACTATTGGTCCTTTGTTTCCCGGTTTACAAGTGTAAGACTAGCATTTGGTTTGGAACAATCCACAGTGCTATTGAAATCAGAAGCTCACTTGTGTGGGAATCCCCTGGTTTAGATCCATATTCCATCCCTGCAAAGAAACGGGTACCCACGAGCAGTCCTTCCTGTTATTTTTTTTGTTTGGGATGCAAACTTGTTGGTTAGCTTGTAAATAAAAGCTTATGAATGTCTCAGATGCATTCAGAAGCCATCTATAGTCATTCTCTAATTACTGTATAACTGGTCAGAGGAAGTTTTTGTCTGATTAATCTCCCACTTTTCCCCCGAATCGCAGCAAAAGCGCAGTGTAGTAACGATCGATACGTCCCTGGAGGCACAGCTATGAGATGGAGAATGTGCTGAGACACTACACAGCGTCTGAATTTGATAAACGTGCACAGGCTGTAATCGATTCTTCACAGGCATAGGTAACTCAGCCACATAAAACCTTCACTAGAGTGAGCTACAATGCCAGCGACTTTAATTCAACAGACCTAAAGCAAACACCCAGTAAATACAGCCTCGTTATCCTCAAACGTATATATCACTGAACAAAGAATATGAAGTACAGAGATTTACAGCTGTAATAATGTGCGTTTCTACCCGCTTGGAAGCTTTTTCTGCAAATGGCAATTTATTAATAAATTGAAACATTAGTATAATGTACAGCTATGTAGGATACAATATTGGATTCAACCCATCAAGTCTAAAAGAAATCCCAATTTTTAAATTACCGTAGGATTTTCGAGTGCAGATTGTGTTAAGGAAAATGATTAAATGGCGAAGGTTTTATTCTATTAAATTGCTTGATCATTTATACTATTAAATCTCTGGAAGGTTCCCCTGTGTGAGGGAGCCCTATACAGTATCAGTGCAAATTGTTGTTGTTATTGATCACTTGTTTTGCTCACTGTAGATTTCAATACACGACTGTTTGTGGGACACCGATGTGCGCAATTGGCTGCCATGTTTTGCCGACAAATATACAGTCAGTTCACTTTACAGTATATTCTGTGAAGCGCTTTCAGACGTCTCGAAGACGTGAAAAGCGCTATATCAAATGCAAGGATTATCATTATTATAAATTGGCTGCTGCCTTCACCTACGAATAGTCATTACCCTTCATAGTTAAACGTTTTGGGTCTTGGTTTGCAGGGTTGAAGCCTTTTCTACGGTTACGATCATTTGCCTAATCCACGTGAAGCAATGAGATGTGTGCTGAAGTAAAGTGAATGTGAACAAGCTATATTATCCCACTTATTTTATTCATGCTTCACTAGTGTGATTGGCATTGTAAACTGTATCTTACCTTGCCTTTTGCTGTCTGAATATTTTCCTCCCCGTTGAATTAGGTTTTTCATATCTTTGTGCGCAATTTAGCTACTTGTGAGCTTGATGAATTGCTAATTTAAAGGAAATTCAGCTTCATGAATGTAAGCATGACTATTCTGCATAATGGCTGCTCTGAAAAATCAGGGCTGCCATCAATCAGCAGCCGGTTGCTTTGTTAGACTGAAATCAGATCAAACGTCTTCAGAAGCTTTTATGATTTTCAGTTAAATACCTTCAATTGGGAATCCCAGTGACCTGGAAGCTTGATGCTGTTCTTGGCTCCAATCCCCCAAAAAGATCTACCCTAACAATCACAGTAATACGATTAGACCATTTGATCTGAAGAAAGCTTGATGTGAATCAGAGCTGAAGATATTTGGAGGGTAGAAGTGGTGGTCTACACAAAACAGTCCGCTGAGGGCAATGTCCTCAGACACAAGGGGCTGTTAATCCTAGAGATGAGACGTGGAACAGGTATCTCTCCTGCCTTTTGTGGTTAGCATTAAACCTTAAAGATCCCGCAAGACTATTCGAAAACAGAAGGAGTTTAGATTCCTGGAGTCCAGGCTTCTACGCCCTGGTTCATTGTCACATCCAAAAGAACAGCATCTCCAACAAGGCAGTAATCCCCCAGCAACTCCACTGGAGATTCAGCCTAGACTATCAACTCAAGTCCAGCACCTTCGGACTTCCCCCCCCCCCCACCCCACCCCCTCCCGTCCCTCCCCCCCCCCAATGTGAAAGGCGCTATACAAATGTAATTTTGTTGTTGTTGAGGCTTGAACCCACGACTGGAACCTAAGCAAAAGGGCAACCAACTGAGCCAAGTTAACCCAGCGATGCCGGTATATTCGACTGGTCTTCTGCATGGATTGTGCAATATATACGTTTGTCTGCCTTAATATCTGGAAGAAAGTAAGCATGTTTAAGTGTTTGGCACCCATCAAAGTGTAGACCGTTGTACAAGTATTGCAGTAAATTTAATGCTTCTAAATCACTAACTCTTACTTCTTTGGCTAATCATAATTTTAATAAGTAAATGTTTCACCAGTGCAAATAAACTTGAAAATCCCATCTCTCAGCGAGAATGTCTCTCATCTTAACTAACACGTAACAAAGTCCTAGTCACTTTCAAAATAATATTGAGGGAAGAGAAACTGTTTCAATGGGATTGCCGGAGGAGTATTAGCCTGGAATTCAGCTTGATTAATGTCGCACACTTAGGAGTGAAAGATGAAGAAGAGGACGGGAAGGCAAGATAGCAAAGCGGGAAAGAAGGAAGATCCAATCAGATTTATGAAGATAATATTGACCTGCAGTTGACAGTCATGCCATTGAATCTGACCGTTTGAGCATCAGTGTCGCCTAATAATGGGCTTGAGATGTTGGAACAGAGTCTATTCTGAAATGATTTACAGACACAGGGTTAAACTGAAAGAGGCCGATGAACTTTCTAAACTGACACAAAAATACTCGGTTCCATTTTCCAGTTTCTTTCAGGGACTGCTTCCCAGTTATGTACAAATAAAATATTAATTATTTTTTAAACACAAATTCGCAGCCAAACATGTGTGGTTGCAATAGTTTTAATGTTTTTTTCTGAAAAAACATCTTAAATGTAAAGTTTTATGGTGTTTTATCTATACAATTACCGAGATTATTTCAGATAATGAGAGTCTGAAACAATGACGTGAAAGGTGCCATACAATTTGGGTGTTTTGTTGTTTTAAAAATAATTCAGGAGGGCTTTTAATTTCAAGAAATTGCGGCATTTTACACCATCCATCGACACTCTCTTTCATCCAAATGTGATGTTGTTGTTTGGTTATACAACCGAGAAATAGGTTTTTGTTCAATGCAAATTTCTACTGTGGAGAACAGCTGTGAGATCTCATCTGTTTTGTGCTAGGCTTTTAGTGCTCTGGGGATTGTGGTTTGGTCTTGGGGCTTCCTTGCCTGCTCTTCCTTGTTCTAGAATCTTCTGCTTAAACCCGTGTTGTCTTTATTCTTTCAAGCGTACTGGTTTTGTAGTCTCCTGGGCTTTCTGGATTTGACCACAGTGCAGGTGCCTGAAAAGATAATTCCCATGAGATTGGTCTCCATACATAAACATTCAAATGCAATTCATCTGGAATAATGTGCCTGGACAAGCCTTTATCCTTCATTTATTGGCTGCCGTATTTTCGCCCACATATATGCAGTCAATTCACTTTATGGCACATTCTATGGAGCGCTTTGAGAAGTCTAGCAGACGTGAAAAGCACTATATCGAATGCAAGGATTATTATTAATATTATTATGATTTATCCAGCCGTTTTCTGGGAATAATAATAATAACCCTTGCATTTCATATAGCTCCTCTAACGTCCTGGAACCGACTGACCCAACAAGTAAGAAAAAAATTGGGCCAATTAGTACTTTTCCATCTCAAATTAAATCAGTGAATCAGCAGTGGGAGCATCAAAGTTTCCAAATTTGTTTCTTAATCCAAATTTATCCGACAAGGATGCATTTGGATGTTGCCAAGTTCTAAGTTTCCATAATATGGAGATTTGGCGGCTCTAAAACCCCGAGCTACAGCAGAGAAAGAAAGATTGAGTGGAAATAGCCCAAAGCCAGCCTGTGAGATAGAAAGAATAGTAAGCGAGTTTTGAATTGGAATTTCAAATTCCTCCCACACCAAACCTTAATCCTGTTTGAAATGTACGTCTTAGTTTTGAAGCTTTAAAGGGTTAAAGAAATGGGCTTGCTGAAGATTGTATTGTAATTTCTATCCTTGTATCTTTCCAGTGTGTTTCATAAAGCAGGATTAAAGGATCTTTAATCTTAAAGCCAGAGTATAATATTTTTAAAAAGAATGGTGAGACTGATTTTTGGGGACTGTTGTTTGGTGCAGTTATAGGGGTGAGGGGGTGCGGTAGGGGGGGGTGTTTGGAGGTTGCAGGAAAAAAAAGGATACATCGAAATTCAAGTGTTATTATGGTTAATGGTGGTTTCATTGGTATTATTTCATTGGTACAGTTCTGGTGACTCTACATGACTGCGATTTTCTGAACAAAGGCCATAAATTCAGACCATTAGGTAAAAACAACTAACAACAAGAAATTACATTTACACAGCACCTTTCACGTCAGGAAGAAATCCAACTGGACAGTCAGGGATTTGAACCCGAGCTGAGCTAGGGGTGGAGGGCAAGTAGGGTAGGGAAGGAGGGAAACTGAAGACTGTCGAGGAAGAGGGTCTTGAGTCCTGCTGTGAAGTAAGCGAGGGGAGGGAGTAACGTGAACGGACTGTGGGATGGAGTTCCAAAGGGTAGGGACAGAAAGGCTGAAGGCCTGACCGCCAATGGTGGGGGAGCTTGGAGCTTGCTGAGTGGAGGAAACAGGGAGGTCGATATAAGATCAGCAGGTAACATTCAAACACCATTAAAAAAAATTAGAATCTTAAGAAATTAAATTATCTCTGCGAGCTCCAACCGGGGTGAATTTTACCAATGGAGCAAACTAATCCCATTCCGTGCGTGTCTCCTTTTCAATTTTTTCTCTTCAAATCCTTATCCAATATTCCTTTTAAACGTCGTGTCGCAAGGCTTCTTGTGGCACAGCATTCCACGGTCCTATAATCCCCCGTGTAACACTACCTTCTAAGCTCCCCGTAACTCTTCCACTAACCGTCTTAATGTAGCAAGTCAGCTCAATACATTTCCACCTTTTACTTTTGAGTCAGTGAAAGTAATTGGCAATTGAATCAGCGTTGAGTGTCTGATGTCTGTAGCAGTGACTATTATTCTGCTTGCAACTGTCTATTCGAAATAACCTTTAGTTTAACTCTTTCTTTCAATGAGAAGTCGGTGAGCGCTAAATAAATATTTTTAAAAGCATTTGTTTAGCCTTTCGGATAGAAGTGCTTTGAATTTTATTAATTCAGTTCCTGCAAATATTTTATTTCAAATTGCAATAATTCGGCAGGCAATCTGCAAAGTATTCCATTGATTGATAATAAAAAGTCCAACTTGTGGCCCCCGTCGAACCAATCCTCTTCCTTTTCTTTTAATTATAGCTGGCTAACACTAGAGGCTTTGTTCTGTAATGAGGTACTTTACCTAGCAGAATGCAATGAATATTTCATTTCTTTCCCCTCCCACCTCTCTCCCTCTCTCTGGAATAAAGGTGTAAACATTCTTGAAGATGGAATGTCATTATCTAAGGAGCTTTTCAGGAATACAAACACATTGAAGAAATCAGAACATTTCAGTACAGAGAAAGCTCTTTTAACTCCCCGGGATGCTACTTTGCTTTCTGAGGAGCGCTATAGAATTGCAAGTTGATGTTTGTGTCTTTGGCACTTCCCCCTGCATGACTGAATCACCCTTTCGTTACGAATCCCACTTCATTGCTTCCACATCCCTTAATATATTTGTGCCTAAATATTTATCCAGTGCCTTTTTAAAACGCCTCGATATTCAAGGGGTTCTCATTCTCAGCTTTTTTAAAGCTCTCAAGTGAAAGTAAAGCACAGAGAGGAAAACGAGGATAATAATCCTTGCATTTGTTATAGAACATTATTGCATAATTGAAACGTCTTCAAAGCGTTTCACAGAATATACTGTAAACTGTGTCCCGCAAAATTCTGCGAGCCAAAAAAAGTCCTCGTGTAGAAAATTCCACATTTTTATTCGCAGTAAACAAATTTTTATCCATTGTAAAAATTTTAAATAAAAAATAAATAAGGATTCCATGTATTTCTCTGGTATGAAACAAATTCTCCTTAAACCTGAGCGCAGAGCACTTTGAATCAGATTGCTTCCCTACTAGACTTTTTTCCACTTCTCACTTTTCAATTGCATATTTTGCTCCTTTGACCCTTCTACCAGATAAGTAAATCTTATATCTAGACTTGAACAAAATCCCATGGCATCAGGGGAGATTTAGTTTATGTTCTAAATGTGTCCGACGTGTATTGTGTGATTAGTTGGCTATGTAGTTTAATGGGAAAGCAAGTGAGAAGTTCTAATGGTGATCTGAGCCACCGCCAACAAATCTACAGCCATTCATTAGGTTATCAGAATCTGGGGACTTCATCACAGGCTGAAACACTAACCTCTAACTTCTATATGGCGTGCCATTCACAGTTGTCGCGGCCTTCCCATCGTGTGTGCGCGCGCGCGTGCGTTATTGTAGGCCTCCATTTTTGTCGTGGGCATTGTATTAATTCATGAATAAGGGTGAAAGGGAATTTTACAGCATCGTAAGCAAACTGGGCCAAACGACCTCACCCCCAATTTTACAGTCGGAACTTTCTCTTTAAGGAAGTGGGTGAGGGGGCCAGGCTATCGCAGCATTCCTATTGCAAGCGAAACCACCCTTCGTGACCAGTTCTAATAGACTGGTTTTAATAGAGCACTTTTGCTTGAAGGAATACGTGGCGGGACACGCCTTGGCATTCATTCTCTTACTATTGCTTACTGGAAATACGAGGGGAGGGTGTGGTGATGGGCCGTGAAGATATGAGCAAGCAAACGAGAGGCTGGCGAGCCTCTGTCGTCACAAGGGAACCATTGTTTAGTTTGTGTGGTTGTGAAGTTCGGGAACACAAGACTCGATTCTTGAAAACCGCGACCGCAGCAAGATGTCTAATGATTGGTGAGAGCTGATCACCAGTGAAACGGAGCCCCCCCCCCCCCCCCCCTTCGCGACAGCAAACTGTCGGAGCTTGTTTTTCTCACCTCTCCTAGCCTTTGCGTCAGCTGCTTTTATATTAACAGCTGTTGTGCGACCTTGCCCGATGCGAGACCAACTCTCCACGGCAGCTTTGCTGTCACTGCACTCGCCCATTGTCACACACACTTGGTGTTAAATCTGCGTCCCAGGTTTGAATAGCGGCAACGCCAAAGGTGCAGTGCGAAAGCAGCGTGGGCGGGTTGCACGGGGATCGAATTGACCGACCAGATTGGGTGGTGGATCAAAGCTGATTCTCAACCATTTTCCTGTTTCTTGTGGCACATGTCCAGCACTGGCATGTCCAGCCTTGCCTTGTCTGTGAGCTCCTGTACCCAGATCACTGGCACCACCTCCCGTTTAGACATGTACAAGCACATCAAAGATCGATGTGTCCGTGTCCGTGTCCGTCTCTGTTCGGTGACGGAGCACAGCAGATGGTGCTGTGCCACTCTCCTGCAGAGCTTAGCAAACCGGAGCGTATTCCACTGAATATTCATCAAATCATCTCGTCTTACACCGTCAGCACAAAGTATTGTTAAAGGGGTTGGTGATTATTGTGTTTCTTTGTGTTCATTTGAAATGTAGATTTCGGTTGCTTAACTTTTCATAGTTTATTTGCGTGTGTGTGTGTGTGTGTGTGTGTGAATATTGCCTCGAAAGGGACAATCTGCAGAAATCTCCACAATCTCATCTCTGTTCTTGGAAGCGTCAACGTCGAACCCTCCGGCATCGTGATTGAAGCATGTGAATCGCAAGTGAGAGGACCAAGGTTCCTTTCCAGATTCCAGAACCTGATTGTTCCTACTTTCTGTAGGTTCCTGATTGTTAGTCGATCACTTTTTACGGGGGTAATAATCCCTTAAAAAATATACATTATTTGGTCACTAAATCTATAATTCTCTGTGGGACACTGCTGTGCGCAATTGGCTGCCGTGTTTCTCCTATAAAATAGTCTGTGCACTTTACAGTATATTCTGTGAAGCACTTTGAGATGTCTCTAAGAAGTAGTTATATCAAATGCAAGGATTATTATTTAAGCACACTAGTCCCTAACGGGTTTCATGTGAGATTCCTGTGATAAGAACACATATGGGAGGATTGAAACTCAATAATTTGAAAGAAATTTCACATTTCTTAATACGAACTCTTGAGTTGCAAATGGTGATCGATGTGTTTGGGAACACATCGGTCTGTCAAGTGTGGGACACCGGAACACTCATCTGCACAATTACAGCCCCCTCCAGTAGTGGGCGCCACTTCTTCAGGAAAAAATTGTTGCTTATTCCTGGTGAACTTGAAAAGGAAAAAATTGACAAGGCTATGGGGGGTGGGGGGAAGAGCTCAGTGTTCTGTGCTCTATGATTCTATGAATCTATTAAGTCCGTAGCTATGCTGCAATGCAAACACACCAGAGTCCTCTATATTTTTTTCACGGGCATTAACCTTCGCATTAGACCATGTGGCACTGAACACTGTCCGTTCAGATTTGCACCGATTAACGCAATCTGTTTATGTGGTTCGGATAACGGGGATTCCAGGAAAAACATTAACAAGCATTCGACAGCAGCAGCCTCACCAGTTCTGAACCACTCACGTGACCACCTTGGCGACTGGGTTGGTCAGCTGGTCACAGACAGATGTCTCCAGCCTCGCTGTGATTTACCCAATTTTAATCCAGTATTTTCAGTGCTCTTGAAGGTCCAAGAGGACTCATTAAAACGCTCGTCTGTCCCTGGTGCCCTTTAGTGAGCAGGGCGAGACCTTAGGCAAGCTTCCTTACTCCACACGACTCTGTTTATCGAGCAGTAGGTAGGATCTCGGTTGTCAGTCAATTGGCTGATCGGCTTCTGGGGATAATAATCCCTTCAATAAAAATAATAATAATTGATCACTATCCACGGCTGTTTGTGGGAGACTGCTGTATGGAATTGGCTGCCACATTTCTCCCACAGAATATGCATACAGTTCACTTACAGTAACTCAGTGAAGTGTTTTGAGGCGTATCAAAGAGGTGATAAGGCACTATATCAAATACGAGGGTTATTATTATTTCCTATTGTGCCCAGAAAGGGTAGTTGACAACTGGGTAGTCTGGTATTTCTCGTGGTTTTCTCAGTTGACTGCGCAAATCTGTCTCTTTCTCCTCAACCATATCAGAAGCGAATGCTACACGTGTAAGATTTAGTTTCCAATAAAGCTTCAATGTCAACCAGCATTTCATTTTGTGGGAAGCTTCAAACTGTGCCATTCTGTGTTGATGAGTTAACAAACTGATCAACTGAAGCCCTGGGATTTGTTATTTCTGGGCATTATCTCTGGCGTCACAAGTTTATCCCCAACCGTTCTGACAGATTGTAACACAAAAAAAACCCACGCAATCGAAGGAGCCAGCTAGCCCGCGTAAGTCCGCTTTCCTGCGGCTACCAGAGACAAGGTCATTGTCGGAATAAGGAGCTATTAACTTGCTGAAGTTGGGTGACATATGACGATCATGTTAGTAAAGCCGAATCTGTGCTTCTGTGTCTTGTTTTCTGATGTGTGAGTTTTATGGACAAATTGATCGAGCGATGTCCATTGTTCTTTGCTTTGTGGTGGATAAGTAGAGAATGTTTTACGGCTTAACGTGTCAGAGGTTGACGCTCAGTCTCTGATTGTAATCTCAGAGGGATCTGTAAACAGAGGAGAAGTGTCTCCTAGCAAGTGAAGATAGCTTCACACAGAGAGCAGAGCGTAAGCTTTCCAGTGAGAGAAAATAGAGAGGGTTACAGAGGGAGCTTATAAGGAGAGATTTACTCTGAGCGTGACGAGCAAACTGTTCACAGAGAGTGTAAACCTAGAGAGAGAGAGAACCTAAGCAAATGTCACAGCAAGTGAAACTGGCCAGGTTAGAACAGGGAGGAGATAATAAGGGATTGGAGGTGTGGGGAAGGTGTTGGTGATGCCAATTAATAAAGCTATGTCCTTTCACTTGCAAGGCGAGTTCTCTGACGACTGAGCCTAGGGACTCCACTCGTTAAATGCAATTGAGTTTCTCTTAACGCTTTAGTTCTGACTGTTAATTGAATCTAAAACTTTGGAATCTGAAGCAATACATTTGCTTAGCAATTTGCCGCACGCTCTTTATTGCAGGGTTTTTTTTGCATGAATATAAAAAGCCTTCTTTCTTTGTTTTTCTCTCCTCTGTGTCGCAGTGTCACTGTTGTCCCTCGGCAGAACCTGTCCAGGATTGTCCTAAAGGGGATTTTCCAGAGCGCTAAGGTTGTTCGTGGGCCCGATTGGGATTGGGGAAACCAAGATGGTGAGCACATTCTCTTCAACTGAATTATTTGATATTGAACCTAACAATGCACAGGTTTCCATATCTTTTGTGGGTGTGATCTCTTGGAGAATGGGTGCATTTGAGAGCAAGTGCACTCACTCAAGGTGTCGCCTCTGGCTCAGTCGATGACCCCCTTGTCTCTGGCCCAGGTTGCTGGGGGGGGGTGGGGGGGTGTTCAAGCCTTGCTAAGGAAACTCTGAGCTCACTCAGGCAGGAGGAGAACTGCATTTTTGTTCCTGACACTCTTTGGATTAAATGTTGAACCGGGGTTTTGTCTGCCTGATCTGCAGGTAGGCACTATTGGAAGAGAAGGAGTTACTCCCTGTACCCTGCCGATCCATCCTTCCGATAAATTATCCGCCCACATCACAGCATTTGGTGCGATTTGCTGTAGTGGGTGATCACTTAATTTAATCTGCTGTGTTACTCTGTGTGGGTGAATGGAAACACAGCGATATCAGGCAACCCTTTCCCCATCCTATCCTGTCAGCGCTGGGTGTTCAGGGACATTAGATCGAGTCAATCCCTCCAGGACTCCCCATGTCTGACCTTGGGTTTTTCTGTTACAGTCAGAGCCTCAGCAAC
This sequence comes from Hydrolagus colliei, assembly GCA_035084275.1. Taxonomy (NCBI): domain Eukaryota; kingdom Metazoa; phylum Chordata; class Chondrichthyes; order Chimaeriformes; family Chimaeridae; genus Hydrolagus; species Hydrolagus colliei. The sequence goes on from CM068767.1 coordinate 8,102,670, forward strand.
CAGAGCTGTGATAAATCCAGCGTTAACCGCAGAAGTTGATGCGATCCAAGAATTGTATGCCCCTGGAAATTCATGCTTACCGGTTGGGTTTCCAAAAGTGATCATATCAGTTTGTGTGCGAAACTGTGCAATTCACTAACATAATCCTGATCCCGATTGTTAGCAAAGCCGTTTTGGTTTTGCTTTCTGACTTCCAGTCATGTTTTCAGGCCATTTCACAGCCAAGAAAAGTCTTGACAAACCATCATGGAAACCATAGGAACAGGAGGAAGCCATTCAGCCCCTGCAGCCTGTTCCGCCATTCTATAAGATTCTTGGCTGATCTGTATCTCAAGTCCAATTACCTGCCCTTGCCCTGTATCCCTTGATACCCTGACCTAACAGATATCTATCCACCTCACAAAATTATCTAAAAAATTGAAAATTTAATTCCTTTGTGTTTGACCTGGCTGTGCATTCTCACTGTCCGTGGGGAAAAATGTTCTGACATTAGAAGCTATTAACTCCAACCAGCCCCAGGAGTGAGCAGTGCTGCAAATAAACTTTGATTGGTTTTATTCATTCATGAGAGAGATTTTTTTTAAAAAAAGGAAGATAATTAGGAAGCTTTATCAGGAGATTTCCAAATTGTAGTATTTGTTGGTGAAAGGATTTAAATAACTAATAATCCCTGCATTTGATATAGCGCTTTTCACGTCTAATAGACGTCTCAAAGCGCTTCACAGAATATACTGTAAAGTCAATTGACTGTATATTTTTGGGTGAAACGCGGCAGCCAATTGTGCGCAGTAGTGTCCCACAAACAGTCAGGTTGAAATGACCAATTTTAACATTTAAAAAAAATTAATCCACACAAGTGGAGTTCACTACCCTGATATGTTCCTTAAGGAGATTACAATCGTCTGACCCCCCCATCGATTCAGTTACCTCCCCACCCCCACTCTGTGAAGCTGCTATAATGGGAGGGCGGTAGCGGGAGAGATCAGATGGGCTGACGTTCATCCAAATCAATCTTGTGAAGTCACAAGACAGGTGCGGGAGATCCTTCGAGGCTCTTTGATCTTATCCTTCTGGAATCTTCCACCCCTTCCGTCATCTCGTCTCAGGATCAATCCATTTTATAAATAAATCCTGCCCTCAACCTGTCATGTTCCCACGGGTAGCTCAGATAATTCATTAAAGTGTCAAATGCTCATATTGAAGGGCAAGGCCTGTAATTTGCAGAGACAGAAATTGTTGCCGCAGTACTCCAACCAATTTAGCTCTCCTATTAATCCCAGAGAGTCAATCTTTTGACGTTTTTACTGGAAATGATTTCATTATGTATATACCCTCTCTTGCAAACATTAATCAGATCTATTTTATTGTTTGTATGAATGAAGACGGATTGGAGTGCATTCAGCCCATGTTAAATTTCCCGTCCAATCTCTGCCCTCTCACCCCGTCACGTTTACGTCTCAGCCTCAAATTCACGACAAGCAGATGCTGCTTTGCCAGCTCCAGGCCAGGCTCGAGCAAGCGAACGAGCGATAGGAAATGTCGAACAATGAAAAGCAGCCTAACATCGCTCCGTCTTTGTTCCAGGTGGCGAAGGAAAAACGGGGAAAGTAGTCGACATTCGAGGCTGGGACACGGAATCCGGTCGCAGTGTTTCAAGCGTGGCCTGGTCAAACGGAACTACCAACGTCTACCGAATGGGTCACAAGGGCAAGGTCGACTTGAAATATGTGACAGACGCCGCAGGGGGATACTATTACAAAGACCATTTGCCCAAGTTAGGTATGTATGGATCGTGTGTGACAAGGCTATGGGGTTTCCATGTGCTTATGTACTTTGATCCTGTCGCGGGCGGGTGTTGTGGAAAAATAATCTGAAAGTCTGAGATTGTCTTTAAAATTCGAATTGCCCGCTCTGGGCAATCGGCCGCCGCATTTCATCCATAAATATACAGTCAATTCACATTACAGTATATTCTATCAAGCGCTTCGAGATGTCTAGAAGACATGAAAAGCGCTATATCAAATGGCACTGTTTCCAAGTTGCTCTCTCACACCGTCTGGTGGATAGCTGATATGATTGCACGAAGAGATGCCTGGAAGCAGGGTTTGATTGACACATTTGATTATGTTCAGTTGCCGCGTTTCGCCCCCATAATTTACAGGCCAACACTTTATAGTGTATTCTGAGAAACGCTTTGAGCCGCCTAGCAGATGTGATAAGTCACATATATATATATATATATATATATATCTCAAATGCCAGGCTATTTATTTATGATTATTACGTCCACATTTTCTATCAGGGGAGGAGGGATGGGGGTTGTCTGGAGATGATTGAACAACAACAAAATACAACAAAAGTACATTTCTAGAGCGCCCTTCACGTCGGGAGGACGTCCCAAGGCGCTGAACAGTCAGGTCGGGACCCGAGCGAGGGAGAGGGGCGGGGTAGGAGGGAGGGGTTGGAGAGAGTTAGGAGGGGGAGGGAGGGAGTTGGGAGGGCAGCAGAAGGCACGGTCGAAGAGGAGGGAGGGTGTCTTGAGACTGGCCTTGAAGAGCAACTGGGTTGATTTTTTTACCCCCTTCTCTAACCCAGGACTGCTCACTCCACTTGTAGCATTCACGACTGCTATCTCACTCAGATCAATTAACTTGGTAAAGACAAAGTCAAGAACTTGTAGCTAACTGGTTTGTGGAACCACAGGACGAGTGTGTTGGTGTAATTTTAACATGCTGTCCATTGTAATAGCAGTGACATTCTGTGGCTAATGAACATCTTAACAGAATAGGTTGGAAACCACCCTGATTGATAATTGAACCAACAGCTTAAAACTCTGTGCTGCTGTTGTGTTTGGGTTTTGAAGCTTAATGAGATTAATGGGGGCTTTGGGGCTCAGCTGGTGAGTCAGTGTTTACAAATCAAGTGTAAGAATTATTATGATTATTATCACTTTCCCTTAAACGCGGTTTCTGCCACCGTGTCCCAGTGTTTTCTAACCGATTGTCAAATCCCGTTTCGTAAACACAGTGAATCCTTAGTCGTTGGGGAGTTTTTTTTTGTTCCTTTTTTTTAACAAAAACACTTCCTTGTGCTGACTGAATGTAAGTGACATAACACCACTGTGATTCCTAATCACACCCCCTCGCTTCCTCCAGAACTAAACGACCAGAACTGCCTTCGTAAATCACTGTGCTCGCTAGACAAGGAGCAGAAATCTATTCCTGCACATTCAACAGAAGTGTACAGGGCAATGAGAGGCCGAGCCTTGCTTATCTCACTGCACCTGCTGGAGTTGAGTTATTTTTTAAATTTAGAAATCTCTGGAGGCTAATTTCTGGTCTACAATAAAAGTAATAATTAGCCTTGCATTCGATAAAGCACCTTATCATATCATTGAGACATCTCAAAGCATTTCACAGCATATATTGTAAAGTGGATTTACTGTATTTTGTGGGTGAAACGCATCAGTCGATTGCACACAGCAGCGTCCCGCAAACAGTTGTGGATTGAGTGACTCTTTGTTTGAGTGATTGTTAACCCAGAAAAGCGATACTCTGACAACTAGCCCCTTAGTGAACCACACATAGCTTGTCACTCACTCAATATCCTGGCTCTTCCAGTGCTTTGTACTTTCAAAACTCTGTACTTTGGGTAACTAGTCAGCACTGATAAATTGTCATTGGAGCTAATTCCCTTAGCGCCCGATGAGTTATCAAGAGTTTCACTGTACATCCTATTCATGCAGATGGGAATAATAATATTAATAATCCTTGCATTTGATATAGCACCTGATCATGTCTTCTAGACATGTCAAAGTGCTTCACAGGATACACTGTAAAGTGAATTGACTGCGTATTTTGCGGGCAAAATGGTCTCCTAACGGAGTAAGTGGATTTGGGGCCGCAATGGTCCTTTACGTCTGTTGGTACATTTTTCATCTGTGTGGACTGTTCATATTGAGGTGTTCCTGTCATTCCATTCTGTCTTGAGGTGACCATGCTGAGATCCAGCGGCAGGAGAGTGCTGACGGACATTCGTTCCAGAATGGTGACAAAGTGAAATGCCTCCTGGAGGTGGACATTCTACGGCAGATGCAGGAAGGACACGGAGGGTGGAATCCCAAAATGGCTGAGGTATAACGTGGACGTTTACGCAGGCAGGCAGGCGTCGAATGCAACAACGGCACATTAAATTTACGTCGGGAGGACTTCCCGAGGCTCTGAACAGTCTGGGGATTTGCACTCGAGCCGGGGGTTGAGATCAGGAAGGGCTGAGGGCAGAGATGTTAGGGGTAAGAGGTCAGCCGAAGGCGCGGTTGGGGAAGAGGGTCTTGGGTGTACTGAGTACAGTTATGTCACCGTGAGTGATTTAATTTCTCTCGTGTTTTATGGGTAACCGTGTTTGCATTCTCTGCCCGTTTAGCGCCTTGGGACGTCCTCCCGACGTGAAAGGCGCTATATAAATGTAAATTGTTGTTGTTGTTGTTGTTGTTTGCAGTATGTGGGTCGGATCGGGACCGTGCACAGAATAACAGACCGAGGAGATGTGAGAGTGCAGTACAGCAACAACATTCGATGGACATTCCATCCGGGAGCTCTCACAAAGGTACCTCCCTCCCTCCGATAGTCTGCTGTCACCTGGAGCAAAACCCAAACGTTGTGGAACAATAAATAATATATTTTAAACAGAAATGATTGGTGACGGGCCAAATGAAACAAGTTCACACTTTGTTGATAATGAGCTTTTCTTGATCAGATAGAATTTGTGGAGTCCTGTGGCTCAGTGGTTAGAACACAACAAGAATAATAATAATAATAATACTATAACACAAATATAGAAACTGAGCTTTTCAGAGAATGGGATGAGAGGGTGAGAGAAAGCCAGATGATCACTAAAAGAAGGAATAAGAGATGGACCATTGATGATGGGTGTTAGTTAGACTTGAGGGATGAAATGTCTTTGTAGAGTTTGATGAAACAGAATTAACTTTGCAAACATTCAAAGGCATAGAGAAGATCAAGGTTTAGTGATTCGCATATTGGGCTGTGAAGCATGACGGTTGCGTCCACTGTGATCACATGTGATCTGAAGCAGCTTAATGAAGGTTGAGAGAAATGATCGACAAAACAGTGGGCAGGACTAGATAATGAGCGAAGGAGGTGGCTGATGTGGGGAAGGAACAGGAGCCCTGAGGAAATCCAGAAGGAAAGAGAGTCACAAACCAAACCGATAACTACAGCACAGAAAGAGCTAAAGATGGGTGAACTCAAGGCAATGGGGACAGGGTGAGGAGGAGCTTGATGAGAAGGCTAAGAACAAGGGCAGATCTTTCTCAACGACGTGATCAGGCACTAAATTAAATGCAAGGATTATTGTAGATTTCATGGCAATTTTTCTCGTGAACAACAGGGGGCGTATTAAATCGGAATAAAGATAACTTTCCACTAAAACAGTCTCCCCAACGCCGCAGTTTGTATTTACAAGAGAGGTAATATTCTGCAAGATCTGTATGGCTTCAAACGTTGACTATCCCCTTGCGAAATACCTTGAAAACCATGTTGATCGTGGCTCATCCTAATTGCCTTGCAGGTTGACACATGCTCAGTGGGAGACATTGTGCGTGTGATGGACGACCTGGAAACAGTAAAAAGACTCCAAGCAGGACACGGGGAATGGACAGACAGTATGGCTCCTGTAAGTGACTCTGGAATCCCGTAGCTCAGTGATTAGCAAGCGAGAGGAGCTGGGTTCGATTCCCAGGCAGGGGCAAAACATTGGGCAAAGTTTCCTTACTCTGCACCCCTCTGTTTACCTCGCGGTAAGTCGGAATCCAGTTGTGAGTCGACTTGCGGATCTCTTTTACGGAGGTAATAATTATAATATTAATAATTCGGTCACCCAATCCACGGTGTTTGTGAGACACTGGTTTGCGCAATCGGCTGCCCGCAAAGTATACAGTCAGTTCACTTTACAGTACATTCTGGGAAGGCTTCTCGGAAGATGTGACAGTGCGCTACATCAAATGGAAAGATAATCATATATTGCAACAAAGAAAGCAAGCCTGGACCAGCAGAAAGTGGATGACTGGTGTCAAAATTCCGTGGGATCAGAAAGGCAGTAATAATTTTGTTCCACATTTCTGGGATCCAAATGTTTTCGGCTGTTGCCACCCACACCACTCACTTGATTGATATAATTGGGATTCTCTCCTCTCTGATCAGTAAAGCTACCAGGCTTGGTGGTACGTGCTTGTAACGGAGATATATTTAAAGAAAATCATTTCTTCAATAAGTGATAATAATAATAATAAATTGGTTACTTCAATCCACGACTGTTTGTGGGACATCGCTGTGCGCAATTGGCTGCCGTGTTTCGCCCACAAAATATACAATCAATTCACTTTAGAGTGTATTCTGTGAAGAGCTTTGAGGCGTCTCGAAGACGTGATAAGGCGCTATATCAAATGCAAGGATTATTATTGTAGGATTTCTCCATTGTTAATGAGATTCTCCCTTTCTTAGAACTACTGCCCTTTCCATGTATTCCCGAGAGGTTGGTTTATTGTGCTTCGAGTCGACACAATCCATGAAGCGTGCTACACAAATAATAATAATAATCCTTGCATTTGATATAGCGCTTTTCACGTTTTCTAGACTGTGTCTCAAAGCGCTTGTTGTATTGAGGTTGGATGAATTTCTCTCTCACGATGATAAGCTCAAAAATGTCAAACTGGTAATTATTACATAGACAGCTTGTTATCAGCTTATCTTATTATTCTTCCCTCTATTCCTACTTTTGCCAGGCGCTGGGACAGGTGGGGAAGGTATTGAAAGTGTACGGTGACGGAGATTTGCGCGTGGGGGTCGGAGGACAAACCTGGACATTTAACCCCGCCTGCGTGACCACTGCACAGCCAGGAGAGGTGGACGCCAACCTCATGACCACCGACAGCACAAATGATTCAGCAAGTAAGAAAACTCCAGTCCCTGTTCTTACGTTTCATAGAAATACTGCAGCACAGAAGGATGGCCATTCAGCCCATCAAGCCTGTGCCGTAGATAGCGGCCTGCTCCACGTCCCCCGCCCCACCATTAACGGGCAAGCCCTCAGCCACTCTGCCCCCAACCTCTGGAACTCCATCCCGCAGTCCCTCCTCCTCGCCCTCTCTCTGGCCTCCTACAAGTCCCACCTCAAGACCCTCCTCTTCGACCGTCCCATCGGTCATCTCAAATCCCCTCCTTTGGCTCCACCCTCCCCGTCCCCGACCCCAGCTCAGCTCTGAAACAGTGACTGTCCAGCGCATTGGGACGTCCTCCTGATATGAAAGGCGCTGCACGAGTGTAATTTTGTTGATTTTGTTGTTGTTAAATGTTTCGGGATTGAATCTTTTAGGCACAGACAATGTTTTCCTCTCCAAAGACATGGTATTAACCAACGGCCTGAAATTCACAGCATTGGATGCCTGACCTTCTCTTACAATTGGAGCCCCAGCTATTTCCTGATGGCTTGTCGCGCTGTGATGAATTGCTTTAACTCTCATTTTAAGCATTTCCTGGATGTGTTCCATTTGCTCTGATGAATATTCGAATGCTCCAGTTGTTTTTTAATGACCCTTTTATTGTTAATCTGTTTTCTGTATAAACATGGATGCGTGTCACTATCCCAGCAGAAACGGCTTGTCATATTTCACAGAGCACTATTTTCTCCCCTAAAATGTCTTTCCAGATTTGCTGGACACAGCAAGTGATCAGTCAAAGGCGGCATCGCGGGATATTTTCTTACACATCACATAAAGGCTTTAAGACATCCTCCTGACGTGAAAGATTGTTTGAGCCCAGTTGTTAGTCGATTGGCGTATCACTTTTCCAGGGGAAATAATCCCTTCAAAAAAAAAAAGAAGAATTTGGTCACGCAATCCCACAGCTGTTTGTGGGACACTGCTGTGTACAGTTGGCTGCCGCGTTTCGCCCGCAAAATGTACAGTCAAATTAAGTTTGCGGTAAATTCTGTGAAGCGCTTTGAAACATCTCGAAGGAGTGATAAGACGCTGTATCAAATGCAAAGATTATTACTGTATTGGCAGTCGCCGTGTTGTTTGTAGAGATGAAAGTAAGAAATGTTTTTGCTCTCTCCTCCATCATCCCTTCAACGCGTCATAGGCACAGTGATCTCGGTGCTAGAAAAATTGCTGTCACAGTCCACAGACCCAGATAATCCTGGGCGGGTGGTGATCGAGGCTGCTCATGGGAATGCCATCAAAGTGCGAGATTTGGTTCAGAAATATCCAGAAAAGGCAAGTGTGTGTATTTATAACTGCAGGCCCTCTACACCGAGGCAAACGCAGCTAAACGCCGTGAGTAAATGCCTGTGCGGGTGGATGTTAAAGATCGCATGGCCCTATTCGAAAAGAGAAGGGAGTTCATCGTGGTGTCCGAGCCACGGCCAAATCCTGCCACGCGCTTTGAGAGATTTTCCTGACATAAAAGGAACCAGATCAACATTAAATATTACTATTATTATCTTATTTACCGAGCAGTAAGCAGGAATTTGCTTGTTAGTCAATTGGCGAACCGCTTCCCGGAACTACTAATGCTTCCAAGACAAAATAAAATCAATTTGCTCACTCAGTCCACAACTGGAACATTGCTGTGCTCAATTACCTGCTGAGTTTCGCCCACAAATCACACACCCCGCTCCACTTTGTAGAGTATCTGCAGAGACGTCTCAATGACGTGACACGGCACTCCGCCAAATGTAAGGATGATTTATTATTATCTAGCGTCAATTAGGGTTATTGCTGATAACCGTCGATAATAATAATAAAACTGAAGTCTGATGACTCAGAGCTTGTCGGGTGTCCTCCGGGCTGAGAGACTGAGCCGGTGGGGGGGGGCGGGGGGGAGGGGAATGGAATGGAAGGGGAAACGTAAAGTTATTTGTTGAGAAGATGACTTTGAAGCTTTGTCCCACGTTGCAGGTGGACATTAAGAATCAGGGGAAGACAGCTCTGCAAGTGGCTGCGCATCAGGGACACATCGAGGTGGTGAAAGCCCTGCTCCAGGCTAATGCAAAGCTGGAAGTTCAGGACGAGGATGGAGACACAGCCCTGCATTACGCATCCTTTGGGTAAGGAACACACTATTCCCTTGTGTGTTTTGTAGCTCAGAACGTTAAAGATAAAAGGGATTCACAATCGTTTAACGGTAGGATTTCACATTCCTCAACTTGAAGCCAGTTAGGAAACCCAAAGAATGGCATGTTTTACTTATTCAAATCTAAAACAGACAACAGCAATAACTTGTATTTGTATAGCGCCTTGGAAGCTATTTGGTTTGATTCCCGGGCGGTTAAGCAACTTTCCTTACTCCTCACACCTCTGTTTAACTATCAGTAAATAGGAACCCGGTTGTGAGTCGATTGGCAGATTGCTTCTCTGTGGGGTAATAATTCCTTCAAAAAGAAAGAAGAATAAATTGGTCACTACAGTCTACTGTTTGTGAGTTGCTGCCGTGCAGGATATCCTGTGATGTGCTTTGAGAACGTCACGAAGACGTGATATATTTATATCAAATTCAAAGATTATCATGATTTAAGAAACTGCTTGTTGTGCTAATGGAAAGATGGATGTTATGGAATAGTGAAATCCATTGGGCTGAAGGGTGTTCTTCGTGCCAGGCTTGACCTTGTGGTTTCCAAACCTCTCGTCGTTTCTTTTTGTTGCAGAAACCAGCCTGATGTGGCCCGGCTGCTTCTGTCTAAAGGCGCTAACATCAATCTGCTGAACAGTTCTACCTGCACAGCCCTGCACATCGCAGTCAACAAGGGCTTTACCGAGGTGGTCCGTACTCTGTGTGAGCACGACTGTAACGTCAATCTCCAGGTGAGAGAGTCAATCATTTCCCTACGTGTTTCACTTAATACTTAACAACAACAACAACAACATCAACAACAACAGCTCGGGACCAATTGCCCGACTGTCCAGTGCCTTGAGACATGCATTTGTTGTTGTTGAAGTGGTTGCCAGGATGGCTAATGGCCCAATTGATGAAGCAACTGCATAATATAATGGAAAAATGCAATAGTGAAGGAGTTCATTATGAGATGAACTGAGCTGCTGACAGATGAGAGTGTAAGGCAGGATCCTGTCTGCCTGTTCAATTGGACGTTAAAAGGAGAAGGGAGTTTCTCCTGGTGTCCTGACCAACATTCCTCTGGATAAATTGGCCTTTCACCGCAAAGCTGTTTGTGGAATTGCTGTGTTTGACTAAAGTAAACAGTCCCTTTAACCAAAGAAAACAGCATTTGATTAACGAAAACAGTCACAGAAAAAAAGTATCTTGGAGATTTTCAGCACAAAAGGCAGTATAGAAATCAAGTGTATTTCATCTTTGTTGCTTAACCATTTGGTTCTCCCATCTTTCCTGTAGGATTCATACGGTGACACGCCACTTCATGACGCGATCGCTAAAGACTATAGGAACATCATCGAGATCCTGACCGAGATTCCAAGCATCGACTTCACCCAGCAGAACAACCGTGGCTTCAATTTGCTGCACCACGCGGCCTTAAAAGGCAATAAACTGTAAGTGCCAGAGTAGTGATTGATGTACAGCCGAGAAGCAACGAGATTGTTTTGCTTCACTGAAAACCCTGCGCTAATCCTGCCAGTTTGATTTCACTCGTGGCTTCCCCCAAACATTTTTGCAACTCGTAGAAAAATGCGATCAACCATAAAGCTTTCAGACATTACACTAATAATAATAATAATAATCCTTGCATTTGATACAGAGCCTTTTCACGTCTTCGAGACATCTCAAAACACTTCACGGAATGTAGTGTAGAGTGAATTGATTGTATATTTGCGGGCGAAACGCACCAGCCCATTGCGCACAGCAGCGTCCCACAAATAGTCGTGGATTGAAGTAACCATTTTTTGCGGGAGGAATTATTACCCAGGGAAAAGCGATCCGCCGATCGGCTAACCAAATAGGAATCCCATTTCGAATAGGGACTTTTGCCCATCAAGCACTACTGTCGATTCCATGTGAATTATTTTTTAAACACAAAACAGTTATTTTAGCACAGCATAGAGCAGTGCTCCTGTGGCTTAGTGTTTAGAGTACTTGTCTTGCGAGCTGGGGAGACCTGTGTTCGAATCCAGACAGGTCTGGGCGAAACCTTGGGCAAGTTTCCTTACTCCACACGCCTAATTATAATCCCTCCAAAAAAAACACAATAATAAAATTGATTATTTCAATCCACGACTGTGTCTGGCACACTGCTGATTGCAATTGGCTGCCGCGATTCGCCCACAAATATATACAGACAATTCACTTTACAGTATATTCTGTGAAGCGCTTTGGGACGTTGATAAGATGTGGAAAGCGCTGTATCAAATGCAAGGATTATAGCAGTGAAACAGTGTTTGGCCCTACTTGTGGCCAGAGGTATACAGCTTGCAGTCTCACAGTGTTTGTACTTGGCTGTGTTTATCGGTTGGTTTTTACACAGATACATGCACACAAACACACACGCGTGCGCGCGCACACACACGCCTCGAATGGCATTACTGTATTATATAAATCGCAATTATAAGTCAAGCTTTTAGCTCAAAACAGCTGCCGAAGCTCCCAATTTTTAAGAGCTGCGCTGGGCGGATTAGCTGAGAAAGTCCGGTGTATATTAAACTTTCCTTCCATCTGCCGCAATTTTTGTTTTAAATCAAAAGCACAGAAAATCTGACAGAGAGGATGATGGAAGCGGGTGTATTTAAGGAGGTCACGCCTGTGCCACGTGCCATGGGAAGGGGTGGGATGTGACAAAGGAACGCAAATTCTTCCCGACGCTTGTTATATAAATTTATTGCGACTATTTGCAATTTCTACAACAGGGTACACCTCCGCCACCGATTAGCGCCATAAACAACTTGTCCACTGCCTCCACTTGGCGGGCGCTGGCCTGCTTCGTGCCCCCCACCCCTCCCCACTACCACAAGTCAGGCCTTCAGCTTCTCTGCCCCCCACACTCTGAAGCTCTACCCCCGAATCTCTCCACCTCGCCCTCCCTTGCCTCCTTCAAGGCTTGTCTCGTCTTGAGACTTGGGGCCAACCTGCTGGCTGTAAAAACAAAACAAAACAAACAACGAAAAAAGTCTTTAAAACTTAATTCAATGGAAAGAATTGCTATTTTTAATGATGGCTTTTGACTTCTGTGGTTTACTGGTGGCGGCTGCTTCCACAGCGCGATGTGTCTGGAGATTGTGAAGCCGTGCTCATGTATATAAAAAAAAATCCTTACGGGTGATGTAATATAACGTCCCAAAGCACATCGCAGAAGATACAACAACAATTTTGATTTATATAGCGCCCTCCACGCCGGACGGCGTCTCAGAGCGCTTCACAGTGCGGATCCCGGGACCGAACCAGGGGCAGGGGCAGAAAGGTGACCAAATATACTGTAAATATACTGTTAAAACCTGTAGGTTTTGTGGACAAAACTCAGCAGCCGATCACGCAGAGCAGTGTCCCACAAACGGTCATGGATTCAGTGACCAAATTATTATTTATTCTTTTTGAAGGGATTATTACCCCCCCAGGAAAAGCGATCAGCTAATCGACTAACAAGCGGGTTCCTACTTAAACAGGAACATGTGGAGGAAAGAAACTTGCCCACTGTTTCGCCCTGTACTGGAATCCAACCCAGGAATCCTCTCGCTTGCGAGGCGAGTGCTCTGACCACTAAGCTGGAGGATGCCACATAATGGATAGCTCACACCTCTCGTTCACAAAGCCTGCGTGTCCACACTGACAGTAATCGTTCAAATTTGCTCCCTCGTTTTGTCAGAGCCACGGAAAAGATTCTCGCTCGAGCCCGGCAGCTCGTGGACGTGAAGAAAGAGGACGGGTTTGCTGCTCTACACCTGGCTGGCCTCAACAACCACAAAGAAGTAGCTGATATTCTCATCAAAGAGGTAGATTACAGCCGCCTTCATCATTTCCTTTTAAAACTCCACTCTCTATCTCTTAATTCTTTTCTCCTACTGAGAATCTAGGAATCTGATTTGCTCTTGTGCGGCGACTTACCTCTATAAAGGACCTGCCAAGTCCTAATCCATAACGTTATAATCCTAATGTTTATACGATTGCAATAACGCCTATTGGATTCTAATAGTAATAATGCTTGTATTTGATAGAGCGCTTATCGCGGGCGCGATAGGCCGAATAGCCTCTTGTGTGTGCTGTAAGATTCTGTGATCCTACAAGTCTCAGTCCTTTCTGCACAAAGAAGAATCACTGAGTCCTGATTATCAGTAAAGCCTTCCATGGCAGTTGATTGAATATCCTGGCAGTGACTGCAGCCTAATCCTTTCAGAGTGAATACTCTAATCCCAAACCTACAGGAGAGCAAATTGAAACTATCTTCCGCTTCTGCGTCTGTTTATGAAATCAGTTTTGATTCAGGATTCCTTTATTTATAGCAAATATAAACTTCAGACTCAGCAACCTAGCACTCGTCCTTCTACCATAATAATAATAATGCTTGAATTTGATTAAGCTCCTTATAAAATCTTCAAGGTGTCTCAAAAAGCGCTTCACAGAATACACCATGAGGTGAATTGACTGTTTATTTGGTGTGAGAAACGCAGCAGGCAATCGCACACGGCAGTGTCCCACAAACAGTCGTGGATTAAGTGACCGCATTTTTCTTATTTTTTAATTTATTTCTCTTTGCGTTGAGTACACTTAATTCCTGGAATTTGTAAAACTGCACACAACCGTGGCGAATGTTGTCGCTATCCTTTTTGTGTGCGTGTCATTCAAATAACAGCTTCTCACATTGTTCTTTGGCAAAAACAACCATTACGCAATGCCACAGCCTGCTCGTGAGAGAGAGAGAGAATAATTGAGACAATGTATATCTTAATCGGTTAGTACAAGGCAGATTTAAATATATATAATATATACTGTGTACATTTATGGCCAAAAAAAGATTATCCAGAGGACAGATTGTGATGCAAGCTTAACCACGCAACAATATTTTTCACTAGAACACCCAGGTCTGCCTTTATAAATGATTTTCTTTGCTTATTCGAGTGGCCTGCTTGTGTCTACTGCTAGTCATAATATAGTCAATGTTAAGGATAGCATTGGCTATATGCTGCGTATCGGGGTATTACCGGAGCCAGTCATTTGAAATCTTAATTTACTCGTTCAACTTTTTTTAAACTCGACTTATTGCGTTTATAATTCCTCTCTCTCCCCCCCACCACCAATTTGCTTTCCCGGTGGTGAATTGAAATGAACCGAATTGACTGTCAATCCACATTAGCACGGCCCGCTCTGCATAAGCGAGTATTTCAGAGCTGCCAAATGTTTCAAACAAAAGGAATCCAGTCAATTCTCTTGAGTGTTTTTTTCCGGAAATGTCAGGAGTGGCTTTCGGCCAGTTTTGGAAGCGCAGCTCAGACTGTCACTGCTCCTTCTCCAACTTGTTTAATTCTTCATTAGGTCTAAGGTCCCCGGCTTGTGCATCACTCAAAATAAAGAATAATAATAATAATTCCTGCATTCGAAACAGAACAGTTTTTTGACTGTATATTTTGTGGGCGAAACGCCACAGCCCAATTGCACACAGCGGTATCCAACAAACAGTCGTGGATTGAAATGACCAAACTCTTACTGTGAAGCTCCTGTAGCTCAGTGGTTAGAGACCCTCGCCTTACAAGCGTTGAGACCTGCATTCGAATCCAGGCAGGTCAGGGCGAAACCTCGGGCAAGTTTCCTTACTCCACGTGCCTAATAATAAAGCGGCCCCCAAAAATACAATAATAAAAATTGGTCATTTCAATCCACGACCGTTTGTGGGGGACGCTGCTGCGCGCAATTGGCTGCCGCGTTTCGCCCACAAATATACAGTCAATTCACTTGACAGTATATTCTGTGAAGCGGTTTGAGGCGTCGATAAGATGTGAAAAACTCTATATCAAATGCAAGGATTATTATTATATATATATTTTTTAATTGGAAGGAATTGACTGTACGTTTTGTGGGGAGATGGCTAAGTTTTGACCACGGTAATTGACTGAAGCCTCTCCCCACCCCCACCCCCACCCCCACCCTCTCTCTCCTCTTCAGGGACGGTGTGAGATTAACATTCGGCATAACCGTAACCAGACCCCTCTCCAGCTGGCGGTCACTCAGGGCCACTCTGACATGGTGCAGCTGCTGGTCACTGCCGGCTGCAACGTCAATGCCGAGGACGAGGACGGAGACACCGCGATGCATGTCGCCCTCAGCCGCCAACAGCTCGTCAACACCATGGCCGTCAGGGAGGGAGAGGGCTGCTCTCTGTACACCAGTGTGAGTTTGTGACTCTGTGTGTCTGTGTGTGTGCGTCTGTTTGTGTGTGTGTCTGTCTGTGTATGTATGCGTGTGTGTTTATTTGTGTGTGTGTGTCTCTGTCTGTGTATGTGTGTGTTTATTTGTGTGTGTGTGTGTCTGTGTATGTATGTGTGTTTATTTGTGTGTGCGTGTCTTTGTGTGTGTGTGTGTGTGTGTCCGTGTGTGTTTGTGTGTCTGTGTGTGTGTTTATTTGTGTGTCTGTGTGTGTGTTTATTTGTGTGTGTGTTTTTCATTCGAAAAAAAAACGAATGATCAAAGCTGGATGATTATTGTGGGAGTTTAGCTGCGAGCCCTGGCATGATGTGTTGAGAATTTTAGAGAGAATTTTTCATAACAATAATAATATTTGATGAGGCACTTTTCACGTCGTCTAGACTTCTCAAAGCGCTTTTCTCTTCCTTGCTTCTCAGTTGCAGACATCTGGGCTGCTGGGATCTGCGGATCTGAACGTCGGTGCTGTCATAGCCTGTTTCCTGGCTCAGGAAGGGGGAGACATTAACTACACCAACTACAAGGGTAAAACACCACTGGATTTGGTCACCGATGGAAGAATTGTGCAAATAGTCAAAAGTTTTGCTGAGAAATTCAGGTAAAATCACAATAATAATACATAATACGGAATGTTTGATATCACTGTGATATCACACAGTGATATCAAACACTCCGTATTGATGTGTTTGATATCATGCCTTACGACGTTGGAAGGCGTTGTGACTGTATTAATTAACCATAACCCTCGCATTTGATATAGCGCTTTTCACATCTTCTAGACGTCTCAAAGCGCTTCACAGAATACGCTGTAAAATGAATTGACTGAATATTTGTGGGCGAAACGCGGCAGCCGATTGCGCACAGCAGCGTCCCACACACACAAACAGTCGGGGATTGAAAATGACCAATTTATTAGTGGATTTTTTGTCAGACGTGTGGAGTGAGGAAACTTGCCCAAGATTTTCCCCCTACCTGGAATTGAACCCAGATCAGTGATTCCCATCCCCATTTTCACCTTCAATGGTGGGAGGTGACAAGCCTGTCGTTCTCTCATCTGACCACCAGGTGGACTGCCTCGCAGCAGACAGTCATCTGGACTATTACATTGAAGCATCCACCGATACTTGCTAGTCTTTGAGACGTCTCAGACGTCTCAGAGCGCTTCGCTGGGTGCACAGTACTGTACAGTGGAGTTGACTGTATGTTTTGTGGGCGAAATGTCCCCAATCCACCGCTGTTTGTGGGACACTCGGCTGCCTTCAGTTTCTCCGCTCCCACCCTATGGAATGCCATCCCTCAATCCCTCCGTCTCGTTTCTCCCCTTTCCTCTTTCAAGGCCGGTTTGAAGACTTTCCTCTTCGATCGTGCCTTTTGTTCCCCCCCGAACTCTTTTACCTCCCCTTCGTGTTTCACCCCTTCCCAAACACTCCCCTCCCAGCTCGGGTCACACGCCTCCTGTGCAGCGCCTTGGGACGTTCTCCCCACGTGAAAGGCGCTTTGTTGTTGTTGTTGTTGTTAACCTTTCCCCCCCCCCCCCCCGCCCCCCTTTGGTGTTTTGTGACAGGGGCTCCCTACAGCCAACGGGGACGGCCATTCTCCGCCGAGTTCACACGACCCCGAACACGATGACGAACCTCGCTATGCCGGTGTCGACCGGCCCGTCCGAGTGTCTGGTGTGTTCTGAGCTGACCATGCTCGTTCAGTTTTCACCTTGTCAACACAGCGTGGTGTGCGAAGGTACGGTAAAGCCGGCTCGGCAATGGGACACAATCGGAGGAGGCCGACTGTCGGCGAGAGTTACTGGGGCTTCCCGGGTGGGGGGGGGGGGGGGGGGGGGTCTGATCCGCTGTTTAAACATAAATGTTTCCGAGGAGAACGAAACAAACAAAAAAAAAAGTCGAGAGTCGCCGTTCACGAGAGCGAAGAATTGGGAGGATTGGGAAGTTAGGGGACAAGATTCTGCTGTCATTTCCCCCACCCCCCCCACTCCAGTCTGGTTTAATGCTCAACGTGTTTCAGACTGGTCAGTGATTAAAAAAAAAACCAGATGAATATTGGCACACTTCCGTTACAGCGTAAAAGGTTCCTGATGTTGAGAAGATGAGTGGGAGGAGGAGAGGAAGGCCTGAGGATGCTCTTCTCCGAGAGCTGACAAAGATGTGTTTGCATATGTGTAGTGTGTGTTTGTGTGTGTGTATATATATATATGTGTGTGTATATATATATATATGTAGTGTGTGTGTGTAGTGTTTGTATTTGTGTAGTGTGTATATACATATGTGTGGTGTTTGTGTTATGTGTGTGCGTGGTGTGTGTCTGCGTCCCACTGCATCCCCCAATCCCTCCACTTTGCTCACTCCCTTGCCTCCTTCGAGGCCCTCCTTGTTGACAGTGCCTTCAGCCACCCTCCTACCTCTCTGTCCCCTCTCCCCCATCCTCGGGTCCTGTCCCCCAATTGTTCAGTGCCTTGGGATGTCCTCCCTACGTGAAAGATGCTTTACTAATGTAATTTTATTGTTGTTGTGTGTGTGTGTGTGTGTGTGTGTGTGTGTGCACACGATGCATCAGATGTACCTTGGAATGTTGATTTCTACCAATGCCGTCTGTTTTTAATTCACAGAATGTGCTTTAAGAATGAAGAAATGCATCAAATGCCAAGTGACTATAACAAAGAAAGTCAGACACGGTAACGCATTTTGCTACTCAGTACATCACCTGAAGCTCACTCCGAAAAGCTCTGGTGTCAATCGCAACCCCCCCCTTCCCCCCCACCCCCCCCCACATCCCCTAACCCCCACTCACCCCAACCGTCACCCATTGCCTGTCAGTGTCAGAGAATCATAAAGGTTACAGCCCAGAAACTGGCTGTTGAGCCCACAGTCACTCATTCCATGACTGTTTGTGGGACACTGCTGTGCGCAGTTGGCTGTCGTGTTTCGCCCACAAAATATGTACAGTCAATTCACTTTACAGTGCATCATGTGAAGCACTTTGAGACGTTTCATTCCCTCCTTCATTCCCTCCCTCCCTCCCTCCCTCATTCCCTCCCTCCCTCATTCCCTCCCTCCCTCCCTCACTGACTGACTGACTGACGTTCTGCTTACTTTGGTGCTTTTGCAGATAACACGGAGGTTGAGAGCAGCACCACGGCAGAGCCTCCCGACCAGAGGAAGCTGCTGGAGCAGCTCCAGTACAGATACAGGCAGATGGAGGAGAGAATAACTTGTCCAATATGCATCGACAACCAGATTAAGTTGGTGTTCCAGTGTGGCCACGGCTCGTGTCTGGGCTGCAGCGTGGCCCTGAAAGCCTGTCCTATCTGTCGCCAGAACATTCGAGAGAGGATACAGATCTTTGTTTGACGCATGGCAAGCCTTCTTTTCTATCATTCTTAACGGATTTCCAGACATTTTCTGTACTTTTTACCGCAGTACGTTTGTGCTTGCTCAGTTGACTTCAGATTTAACCCCCGAAACTCAGTACCTACCACTGTTTGCATCAGGTCCAGATAAGAATCATGTGGTTGCATTTAAAAAAAAAATCCTCCCGTTATTATATGCCGTATTCTGCGAGAGACGAGAAATGCCATTTTTTTTCTTCTCCTTCTTCTCCTCTTCCCCCCCCCCCCCCCCCCCCCCATCCCCCCCCACCGCTCCCTTCTATCTTGAAGCGAATGTGCGAGAACCGGAGGGGAATCAACGCACAGCGATAACAAAACGCAGCGAAGCAGTGTACAGAGAACGCAGAGTAAACTCACCAGCTGGGTGAACCGAACGCCGCTCTGTTAATAGACGCTAATGCTTGAGACATGCAACCCCGTCGCATCCAAGCGACTCCGCTGCGTATGTATTTATATAAAGAGTGCACATTGTAAAAAAAAAAGAGAGACAAAAAAAAATCCTTAAGCAAACCACTGTGGTTTATGGTCTGTTGTATATATTTAAAGATTCTAGGACTATAAAAAATTAACTTCCAATCTTCCAGATACACTACCTTACTAGCCAAACGTTAGCAGACTAGACATACAGGGGCTTCTTATAAGGACACAATTACTTCCGTATTACATAGATATCATTCATTATTTGACATTTGTTTGTGAGGGGGAACGGGGGGAGCAAAACCTGAATTGTACTGTTTTTGTTGTTGTTGTTGCTGTTACTGTTTTCCAACCCCATTCTGCCGTTCTCGGTTTGCGTGGCCGTAATCAAGTGTAATAATCCCTCGTACGATGTCCCTCGAAAAGGTGGTACCGAATGACAGAACGTGTGTGGAGGAGACCCTGGCTGGTTGATTCACCAGAGAGAGAGAGAGAGAGAGAGAACGTTTTTTTTTAAAAAAAAATCAGATAAAACATAGAGATGATTTGCCCCGTTGATATTGGGTGCAGACTCTTTTTTGGATCAGGCGGGAGCCTTGCAGAGAATACATTGCAAGGTGTCTTGGCCAACAGTTGCCTCCCCCAGATAAAACGACTTGTTTCACCTCGCCTGGCTGATGATGGGCTGCCGCTGTGTGTTCAAATTTGCTGTCGCATTCACCGACAAAAAATATGCGGTCACTGTGCAGTAAAATCCCGTGAAGCGATTTGAGACGTCCTCCCCACATAAAAGGCTCTGTGTCAAACGCGAGGATTCTTGTTACTCGCCTTGCACATTTTACTGCCGTTCCTTTTAAAAGTACATGTAGTTTATTTTTGAGTCATTTAGACTGGCGCACTGAATTCTTTTTGACTGAATGTCTATTTGGCTGATCGGAATCAAAATGGGCTGACGTGTGTGTGTGTGTGTGTCGGCAACACAGGAGTCGCTGTCAAACTTTACAGCCCCAACTAATGTATTTTTCTTCTTAAAAATTAATGTGCTCGACTTGAGTACGATTTGGAAAAAGTATAACTTTATCCGGAATCCAGGTTTATATGTGTATATTATTTAAGTATTTCAGAAAGACTTTAAAAATTAAAAATATATATATTCTCTCTCTTTTTAGAAGGAGTGACAGCAAACGCAAACCTGTCATCGGATCAGGGGGTGTCCAAACGATACTTGGTGCAGTACAGTAATAGCAATTTAATTTGCGCCTAAATGTCTACAGCATGGTGTATTGTGCTACTGACACCTAATATCAGAATATCACTTATTACACTAATATTTGATTTGTCTCATTTGAATGTGATATTGGATACATTTTGCCTCGTGGATCTAACATTTGAAGGTTCACAAGTCACTTTAGTTCAGAAGGGGCCAAACTCCTCGCCTGTTTTTGGACTAACCATTGGATTCTGTTGCAAGCAATAAACAAATTGGAAATCTCAAAGATGAAACGTTGTTGAAAAGGGCACTTAATCCATTTGTTACCCTAACAATGTTTGTTTCTCTCCCCGCCCACAACCACAGTTTTGACAGAGTAAGGAGTCAGTGTCCAAGAATACATATCTAATGTTGTTTGTACCCATTCTCCTTAAACTAAGGCAAGTTCAAAGAAAATTGGCAATTTGGAAGAGGTCGCGGTTTGCACACAAAACCGTCTCTACCAGACTCGGAACAAACTGGTCCCTTCATTTAGATTGAGGCGACACAGTGAGTGACCACGACTGTGTCTGTTGTGACTGATTGAAGTTCGTGGTTTCATGGCCACTAAAAGTTTTGTCGTTTGTATCAAAAAGATTCCTTTCGTTACCGCTTTACAAGGGGAAGCGAGTATTGGAAAGAAGGTGTTTGATGAGCGATGATAGACCCACTTCCCCCCCCGCCCCCCCCGTCCCCTCTCACCTACCCCCACCTCCGTCCCCCATTCAAAACTTCATAGAATTATGTGAGTGTAATTTTTGAATTATTTAATCTTGGGCCACCAAATGCTCAAATACTTGTGTCTATTTAATATTTCCTGTATTTAAAATAAAGTCTAGCAGATTAAGATAAGGGCTCGGGAAATTGAACGGGGGAGAATAATAGAGCTGAGAAGACTAGTACTATGATTTGCTTGCTGTGTACCTTGTACGTGCTTTGTGATCTGTGCGTCGACGTTGTTTTTCCTTCCCTGCTGAACGGATTTGTGTGTGTGCATTTTATTGAGGCGTGGAATAATCAGGCAGCCTTTACACGACAGCTCGAGCTTTACTGCCGCAGCAAAGCGAATGTGCCAAAAGGGTTTGTGTCACTGTGGAGACCGTCTGGTCAGGAATTAATGTTGAAATAAATAGGTGATTTCTTAATGCCTGGATCTCACAGGCATGTATGTTCCTCGTTTTCTTCTTTTATCCCCCGATTCTTCAGAAATCTTAAAGCCGCAGACATTTGTAGCCGCTCAGAGTTGATATAGTTGAGGAGAGTCTTTCCGCGAGGGAAAGGGTAGATTGTTTTTCTCACCTGTTGCTAACTCATTTGTAGGATTTTACGGTTGACTTTGGTCGGAGCGAGAGAGAGAGAGGAATTGCGTTGCATGTCTTTGCGTAGATATTGTTTTCCCCCCCCGCCCCCAATAACAATTGTTCAGATTGTAGGTGCTTTATTCACACAAATTGGTCAAAATGAGAAGACCTGTGCTGTGTACTTGTGCTAACATGAGAGACTTTGAATCATGAGAAGCTGCTTCCTCACAAGGCAAACAGGTCTTCGAAACTGCGGACTTTGTCTTTACAACCAGGGATGATCCTAGTGCGTTGGTCACCTTCATCGACTGTATTTTCATCGCAATTTGCTTTTCCAGCTCTGATTTAGGATTTGGCCTATGAAGCCTTGAGACTGCAAAGCCCCCTCTTTTTTCCCCACTGCCCCTCTCCACCCTGCTCCTCTTCCCCCCCCCCCCCCCCCCACCCCACCCCCAATACTCTTCAGGATCGTAATATTACCGACGCCTTGACGCCTGAGATAAAACAGCGAGTAGTTTCAAACCAATAGATTTTTGTACAGGTTAAGAGGACATGAGACAACGGGAGTTCCTGAAGGGTATTGTGTTTTAGCTTCACTTCCATTTACTTACATTAGATCTTGGTGTCATTGCCTTACTGTCATCTGCTGGGCGTCTGTCTCCACAGAACAAATTGTTGAAGTTGTGTATGTTGTGAATAAATTATTTTCAATTACAATTGTTGCTGGTGATTCAGGAATATCCGAAGATAAGGAGCAGCTTATTTGATTTGATCCTCCCTCCCTCCCTCCCTCCCTCCCTCCCTCCCTCCCTCCCTCCCTCCCTCCCTCCCTCCCTCCCTCCCTCCCTCCCTCCCTCCCTCCCTCCCTCCCTCCCTCCCTCCCTCCCTCCCTCCCTCCCTCCCTCCCTCCCTCCCTCCCTCCCTCCCTCCCTCCCTCCTCCCATACCACAAAAAAAACTTTCCTGTTTCGCTTACTGCTGAATTCCTCTTTCCAGCTATTCTCTGTGTAAAAAAAATGCTTTGTGGTGTGTGTGTGTCCTTAACAATTCCTAAACCTCTCTAACCTTGTTTTTGCTCAGAGGGCTTGTACTGGCAGAACAAATTGGCCCAAGTTAGCTCGCGCTGTGTTTCCCACATGTGTCTCATGGACCAAACCAATGAACGTTGCCAAACTGAGTGGAGCAAAGGTTAGCAAAGCTCAGTTTAGAGGAGGAATACCTGAGGCCCTGCTAATTGCTTGTCAAGTCAGCGGTCATTTAAGCTTCAAAGCAACGCGTGAGGCTCGGCCAAACGACTTTGCCACGACAGATTTCTTACGCCCGGCAGGAGAAGTGCCACAAACCCAGAGGCTAACTGTACGAGGAAAAAGTTTGTTTCAGTTCAGCCGAGTGAGACGATTCAGCGCGTTTTAGAAAGGTTCAGTCTGATGCGCGGCCTTTTTTTTTTTATTGTGTGCTGCCTTCGGGCTCCGGACAGAGTTTGGCAAAACGTCCTCACAGCGGAACAGAGCAGAGTACAGAGCAGAATCCCCGCCGGGACTGTTATCCTGACACAGTAGGTGTGAGAGTCGGCCTCGGTTTGGCAGCGATCTCACCTCTCGAGTCAGGAGGTGACGGGCACAGACTCCACGTCCACACTTTGAGCTCGAAGTCGAGGACTGACCCTGCAGTGCTGGGCTGGGGGGTGGGGGGTGGGGGGGGCGGACACACACACACACACACAGACACACACAGATGTTTAAATGTGATCAAGTGCTTTGTCAAATGCAAAGATTATTTACATATCTCACTCTTAAGGTTGGTTATGGATCTGTGTGTGCTGCATGTGTCTGTGTGTGTATGTCTGTGTGTGTGTATGTCTGTGTGTGTGTATGTCTGTGTGTGTGTTCTGTGTGTGTGGGTTGAGCTGGGAGTGCCAGCGTTAGATCTCTTTTCTTCCACCTTCATCGGTCCAGGGATGTCCTCCCGACGCGATGGGCATGAGACAAATGTCGTGTTGTTGTTGTTGTTGTTGCTGCTGCTGCCGTCGCTATATCGGGTTCTGTTTGGCGTTGCTTTCCCTCGCTACGCAGTCCCTCCCGTTGCCAAAGAGAAAGGCAGATAACACTGGAAGTGTTCTCAAGTCGATGTTGGTATCATCGAAAGTACAAAATGCCCATTCACTTCACATCCTGTGAAGTTCAGTGAAGCAGCTTGAGGCATCCTCAATGTCAACGGGATTATATCGAACGCTGGGATTGTTATTTGTATTATTATTATTGTTGTTCAGACCTTGTGCAATGCTTCACTCGAGGAGCAATGTCTCACATTCACTCATCGCGCGGAAACAGGCACAATGGGATCAGTCGTATCAACTGTGCCCTTTACACACTGATCGCATTTGATCCCGAAAGGGTAAGTGACGAAAACAACTTGCATTATTATAGACGTGAAAAGCGCGTTACCAATTGCAAGGATTGATGGTATGTCGCGGCCCTCACACAGGGCACGTGCCAGAGCTGTTGACTGAAAGTTTCTGTTTTAAAAATAAGATCAACCGAGTACATTTTATTTTTTAAACAGACACGCCTTTCTCAGTTGAGGGAAGGCCTGGGAAAATTTCAACGAAATGTCAGAAAGTAAACCGCGGATCTCCTTTGGTTCCCCCTTTTTATATTTTACCTTTCAGTGAATTTGCAAAAAAAAAAGCTACAGTACCGGCGTTCTGACCTCTAGATTTGTGAACACCCACCCACTCGCACAACCCTATCGTTTTCCCCCATGAGCTTTCACAGATCACTGAACAACTAGGCTAAGTAACTCTCTAATCCTTTTCACTCTGTCTCCACCCCATCCCATTCCTAGAACCATTAACTCTTTTAAGTTCTGCGTTTCATCTACGTCAGTGACGGGGGTTTTTACTGTCACGAGGTTAACGTTTTTAATTGCAGCATTTTTCTTCTCGACAATAATCTCCAGAGGCCGACGATTAAAAGCCAAATATGCGGAGATTCCTGACTTTGGGCTTCCTGATTCCCGGCCGATTCCCGAGAGACTCTGATTAGAGGGAATAGGAGTTACTGCTCAGGATGAATCTTTCAGACAAACATCTGGCATTTAACAAACGTGGGCACCAGTTGATAATAACAGCCACAAATTACATTGATTTAGCGCCTTTCACGTGAGTGGTGTGGGTTCAGGCTCCACGTGTCTAGTCGCGACGCATTATTTATGAAGCACTGCGTTCTCAATGATGCGGACCTTCGCATCGGGGGCCGTCCTGCGGCGGATTGGTTGGAGCACTGGCCTCGCAAGCGAGACATCCTGGGTTCGAGTCCCAGTTGAAGCAAAAAGGAGGAAACCCAGTCGTTAGTCTGTTTTTTTTTAAAATTTAAAAACATAATAATTGGGTTATCCAATCCGTGACTTTGTGGGACGCTGCCGTGCGCAAAATGACCGTGTTAACTGACGGTAGAAGGCGCGACTCGTGACAGCAATTAATGTGAGGAACTGTAGGATATTTTGAATTTATAGGTGCTATTAAAATACAGCTACTGTGAGTGTGGAGGCAGAATGCAGTGATTCAGTGTTCTGTTTTGCGAGCTTCCTTTCCCGAGGTGTATAAATTCACCTCTTGTACAGGTCTTGGAAACCCTCCACTTAATTGGGGGTGGTGGGGGAGAGGGAGGGGAGGCAGCTGGGTTTGGCTCCCAGAGAGAGAGAGGGAGGTGTTGGGAGATGTTAAGCAGGCGACTGAACCCTCCTCAGCAGGTGTGACGGAAATCTGGGTTTAAAACACAAAAGGATGTGGAGTTTTGTAGCTCACTGGTTAAGAGCCCTCGCCTCGCAAGCGAGGGGACCTGGGTTTGATTCCCGGACAGGGCGAAACTTTGGACAAGTTTCCTTACTGCACACACACACACACACACACACACGCGTGCGCACACACTCGTGCCACTGGTTACCTCGCTGTAAATAGGAACACGTTGGAGATCCCGGTTGTTAGTCGATCGGCCGATTGCTTTTCCAGGGGTAATAATCCCTTCAAAAACAATAAGAATTTGGTCGCTCAACGCAAGACTGCTGTGCGCAATTGGCTGCTGAGTTTATCCCGCAAGTATTTGTATTTTAATAGCACCTATAAATTTGAAATATCTCGCGGTCATTTTATAATAATTAATAATAATCCTTGCATTTGATATAGCGCTTTTCACAGAATATACTGTAAAGTGAATTGACTGTACATGTGTGGGCTAAACGCCAAATATACAGTCACTACCCTCCGACAATAATAATCCTGTGGCACTTTTCACGTCTGCGGAGACGTCTCAAAGCGCTTCGCGGAATATCCTGTAAAGGTGAATTGACCGCGTATATTGTGGGTGAAACGCGGCGGCCAATTGCGCTCAGCGGCAAATGCGCTGTACAGCGTATTAAGTGAAGAAGGCGCTTTGGGGCGTCTCAAAGACGTGATGACGCGTTTTTAGACTTTGTTTTTAAACGGAAGAGCATTAATATTAAGGGAGAAACAAAAGGAAGCGGCCAGGAAAGCGACAGGCCACGGCCCTTAAAGCATACGGTAAAACCCCCATTCACTATCTCGGCTGCAAAGTGTCTTCTCCTGAGCTCAAGTTTTGCCTCCGTCGCCTGTGTTCAGTATTTAACCTGAATATTTTTATGGAGGAAGTCGAGTCCCATTGATGCCAGCTCTGTTGCTACAGCAACTGTTATTTCTGGCGTCCGCCGAGCCACGTTCAATAAGCCCTGGCTTTTTGTTTAACCAGTGTTTGTCGGGAATTCGTTTCTTTTTGCATCTATTAGCTCTTAAATGTTTATCTATCAGCAGGAGCAGTCACAGACAACACTGGCCACCCAGTCACAATGTAGTTAAATAGCTTTGTGTGTTGTTTGTGTGTTGCGTGTGGGGGTGAGGGACGGGGAATTTCAATGCACACAGCTTTGAAGGATGCATCGATGTAAACTGGTGTAATGAGAATTCACTTATATGGAATCAATTTAAGTCTTTTTTTGTGTGTGTGTGTGTCTGTTTTGTTTTCATCTGGCAATGTCTCTCTGCAAGGCCGCGCTCGCCAATAGCTTTCCATCTGAGACTGATTAGAACTCGGGAGTGGCCAGCCCCCAGATCAGGAAGTTCACAGTCTTCCCCCAGCTGTTTCTTGCTAACTTGCAAAACCCAATGGACAGAGGTCTTTTTAAGAACTGCATTCGAAGTAACCTGATACCATTTAGCTGGTGCCTCTCTTTCTTTCCAAAAAAATATATATTAAAAAAAAATAGCGCAGGGTCGGAAATTAAGTTTATATAAAGTGTTGGCGAACTAAAAAGAGTCATTGAGAGACGTTCTCTGTGCGTTAACGGCAATAGCGATTGCACTGCTAGAGTAAAGAGTGACTGGGGTGATGTGCTGTTGAATGCAACAGCTTGGTTCGGAAACACCGACTGTAACTCGAGGGAAATTGAGCTGCAAAAGTAGTCCAGATGGATTTGGCTCTGACCTCAGAGGATAGGGACTACTACACGAATATTAACCTCATTCTGTGCATTGTAACGGCAATTGCTTTTATAGCTGGAGAGCAAGGTGTGGATGCAACGGAGAGAAACTCTCCTGCCTGGAGAACTCGGCTGGTGAGTATTCCACTCTAATCGAACCCTTGTGTGTGCTTCGGTCTCTAAACCTTTGCAATAATACTACGGATAATCCTTTGATGCGTGTAGCGTCTTATCGTGGCTTCGAGAGCCTCGAAGCGCTTCGCGGAATAACCCAGAATGTGTAGTGACTGTGTTTCAGTAAAGTTGTAATTCCGAAATTGCCACGTTAATTCCGTGGAATACTCATCCTCTATGAGTATCTATCAAAGAGACACAGAGACACACACACACGCGCGCACACTCAGAGACACACAGCTCACAGACAGAGACACGCGCACAGACACGGTGAGAGACACACACAGACACATCGCTCAAAGACACAGAAACACACACACAACATAGAGACAGACTCACAGACAAACAGAGGCACACACACACAGAGGCACAAAAACAGTCTCACACACACTCACAGCAACACACATTTACAGACACATAGAGACACACAACGACAACAACAAAATTACATTTATAGGGCGCCTTTCACATCGGGATAGACACACTCATAGACACAGAGCGACACTCAGGGAGCTAAACACACTCTCTTGATTCCGCTTTGGGCTGTTTCGGAAATCGCAACAAACTACTTTGTGAATGTCGCCAATATAACTCTACCTTTCTGCTACTTCGCAAATACATCTGTGTGTCTGCTTAGCATCTCGGTGAAGTTGAAACACACTCTGGGAGAACAGGGATCATTGATGAGGTGAAAGGTGCTTTATACAAATGTAATTTTGCTGTTGTTGTTGTATTCAGACTGTCGATTGAGGCATGTGTATATATCGGTCAGGATACTGACAATATTGATGACTTAACATCTTTTAAGATATCCTTAAAGAAGAGTCATTATTAGGCAGGGTTATGGTGGAAACGACGACGACAACAACAAAATGACACTTGTCCAGCGCCTTTCAAGTCAGGAGGACGTCCCAAGGCGCTGGACAGCCACTGTTTCAGACCCGAGGTGGGGTCGAGGGGGTGGGGGGTGGGCCGGGGAGGGGGGAGGGAAAGGAGAGGGGATTCGAGGTGACCAATTCGAGGGACAGTCGAAATTCGAGGGACAGTCGAAGAGGAAAATGGGACTGAATGAATGAATGAATGAATGAATGAATGAATGAATGAATGAATGAATGAATTGCCCTTTGAAAGAGTCAGCGCAGATTTGAATGGCTGAAAGTTTCCGCGGTTCTATCAGATTTGGGGTCATTTTAACCACTGTACTTGGTAGGAACATGCTTCATCCGGCTTGTTGGTGTTGGATATCCTTAAGGCGCACTCCTCAGTGCAACAGCAGGCCAGGAGAAAGAGATACACCCTAACTCCACAGATGCTGAAATGGGACCATTTCAACCTCACCTACAAGTACGTATACCAACGTGGGCATACACATAGACATGAAACTTCATCAAAGGACAGAGTATCTGAACTAATCCTTAGCTTGCCTCGATAGCGTTGCGTTTTGAAGCCCGGAAGCCTTTAAGGTAGAGTTTGTTTATGATGGCTATTATAGTAATAAGAGTTTTCAATCGACTCATTTATATAATCGCATTTCCAAATGGCTGTTGGCGACCGGTGCTGTGTGGCTTACCACACTGAGGAACTCTGGTTTACAAGTGAAGTTTAGAAACCTGGCTTTTGGCAACATTCCTCCTCCAGGAATGTCTTGAACGCAGCGCGGCGCTGTTGCAACACCAATCAGTGATTTCCCACTGGAATAATAATAATAATAATAATAACATTAACAATAATAATCCTTGCATTTGATGGAATGCCTCATCGCGGCTTCGAGACGTCTCGAGGCGCTTCGCAGAATGTACCGTAAAGCGAGCTGACTGGTGTATTTTGTGGGCGAAACGCGCACAGCAATGTCCCCACAAACGTTCGTTCCACATAGGAATATCGCTGCGTTATTGGCAAATCAAAGTCTCCCTTACTGCGGAGAAATTGCCCTGATCTGCATCACTTAAGCTATAAACCACATATCTAGATGAATGGGAGCAATTTGCTTCTTTTAACAATTAAGCTCCTTCCCAGCGCTGTCTGCTTCCCTATTCCTTTTCATCTGGCGCTTTTGAAATGCATCCGGCCAAAACAGTGGCCACAGAAATCTGTACATTATTTATATACAATTCCCTCGTTAGTTTTTTAAAAAAAGGAGGTGAGTGATTCACTCTGCCTACACACAGCCTCTCACTGCCACTCGCTGTCGAGTGTTTGTTATCTCGCCCTTTATCTCAGTCTTTATTAAAAATCATCCGTTGCAGTTTTAATAAGTGCCTGGCAGCTCCCAGACCTCTCCAACCCCCCCCACTCTCCCCCACCACTCTCCCCTACCCCCCCACTCTCCCCCACCCCCCCCACTCTCCCCCACCCCCCCACTCTCCCCCACCCCCCCACTCTCCCCCACCCCCCCACTCTCCCCCACCCCCCACTCTCCCCCACCCCCCCACTCTCCCCCACCCCCCCACTCTCCCCCACCCCCCCACTCTCCCCCACCCCCCCACTCTCCATTCGAAAACCAGAAGACTTAATCAACTCATCTAAAAAAAAATCCTCAACAACAAAAGATTAATACCCCGCGTTTGGCCAGAGTCACTCGCTGCTCAAGGTTTATTGCATGTAATTGTGCAATGCATATAAATCCAACTTAACAATATCCTTTTACAGTGTTTTATTGTATCTACTGGGTTCTGGCACAATCTCCCAGTGTTTAGCTGTTTGGTCCCCAGTCACTACGCTTTAATAATAATAATAATCCTTGCATTTGATACAGCGCCTTACCGCGTCTTCGAGGCAGCTCAACGCATTGCACAGAATACACTGTGCAGCAAATTGTCTTATGTACTTTGTGGGCAGAACTTTGCGGGGAATTCCTGTGAAGAGGTTTCAAGGCAACCTCACAGTGTGAAAGGCACGACCTCAAATGCAAGGATTTGTTGTCTCCCCCCTTCCCTTTTTATTTGGTCGTTTCAATCCACGACTGTTTGCGGGGGGGGGAACGACGCTGCCGTGCGCAATCGGCCGCTGCGTTTCGCCCACAAATAGACAGTCACTTCACTTTGCGGTACATTCTGTGAAGCGCTTTGAGACGTCGATAAGATGTGAAAAACGCGATCTCAAATGCAAGGATTGTTAATATTATTATTATTTCTTATTTGCACAGACTGGGGCCTCTTTAGTTTGGAATTGTTTCCCCCCCCAAACAAAATAAAAATGAGATCCCGTGCAACCTCCAGTGAATCATTCTTAACGCTTTACTCGTTTGAAATGTTTATCCAGTTTGCTGAGAGCAGCGAGGTCACATTCAGAGTTCCTCGATAAGATCAAGGGTTGGAGCTCAGTGGGAAAGTGAGAAAGGGGAAAACAGATGTGAAATGATCGATAGTGTAGGATTGCACTCGCAATTAATATCATGCGTGAATGAAGTTGCTTCCATTCACAGAATTCTGTCCTTTCCAAAGACTCTGAACGAAAACGACACCAGGAAAGGAATTGCGGAGGCTTTCCAAATGTGGAGCAAGGTTTCGCCTTTTAATTTCACAGAAGTCCGTGCGTCCGGGAACACCGATATCAAAATAGGTGAGTCAGGGCTGACGAGACCTTAATTTTTTTTCGACTGGGTGGTTTGGCCGAGCTGATCAACGTGGCATTCTCACATTTCGCCCGCAACTCTGCGGTCAATTCACTTTACAGTATCTTCTGCGAGGCCCTTTGGGACGCCTAGAACATGTGAAAAGCAAATGAAAGGGAATATTACTATCATTGTTATTGTTTAAGACAGAGCGTGTCGATACAGGACAAAGTGGAACGATGGATTCTTTCAGAACAATAATAACAAAAAAATGACATTCGTTGAGCGCTTTTCATGTCGGGAGGATATTCCAAGGCGCTGAACAGTCAGGATAGGGATGTGCGTTCGACTGCCAGGACGATGGAAGGCCAACTGGCTGTGCCTTGGTCTTCTTTCATCTGGCAATTATGTTCTTATGATCAGATGTATCTAACAAACATAACAAGCTCCCCTGCGGCTTTGCCAGTGGTAAGACGCAACCGTCTTAAAATTCTATTTGAACTCTGAAAATTGTCATTTCAAAGGGACTTTGGATTCATTTGGTTTCTTTCCTCTCTGTTTCTGTCTCGAGGATGGCTGTTTTGCAGTCAGTTAATTCAGACAACCTGGTTTGAATCTGGGGGTTAGTATATTTGTAAATAGCATTTAGGAGCGTAGCATTGACTCAATGGAAAGACGTCAAGGTCCATCTCGTCCACCCTCTACCACCCTGGTAGTCACACGCTGCAAAGGCGGGTGATTGAAGTTGTGGTACAGATCAGCCATGATCTTCTAGAATGGCGGAACAGGCTTGAGGGGCTGAATGGTCTTCCTCTTGTCTTCTATGTGCCTGAAAATGGAGATGTTAATAGCAATTAATTCCATATGGTTTAGTCTACCAACACATAATAATAATAATAATCCTTGCATTGGTATAGCGGCTTTTCACATCTTATTGACGTCTCAAAGCGCTTCACAGACTACACTGTCAAGCGAATGGACTGTATATTTGTGGGCGGAAAGTGTAGGGAAGAGCGGAATGGGGAATTATTATTGCTACAATAATAATGTAGTTATTATTTGATGTAGTGATTTATCACCTGAAATGGAAATCCTTCAACATCTTTCCACATCAGGGCAGCTGTGTATGATCGATACATCGTTGTATTTTTTCCTACTCCTCCTCAGGCTTTTATTCCATCAATCACACTGACTGTTGGGCCACCCCGTCTCACCCCTGCTTTGATGGGATCACAGGAGAGTTGGCCCATGCCTTCTTCCCGCCTCACGGAGAAATCCATTTTGACGACTACGAACATTGGATCCTGGGGAAAACCCACTTCAGTTGGAAGAAAGGTTAGTTTCTGTCGAAGCTCGCGACACCTTGATCCCAGCCCTCGCTGCTCGGATCCAGATCCCTGCCTGGCCAGCGCCTTGGGACATCCTGCAGACCCGAAAGGTGTTATACAGTGTGATTTGTCGTTGAATCGCTTTGAGAAGTTATTGATTTAATAGGCGCTGCATTACATGCAAGCATTACTGTTATCATCAATAATAAATATCAGAGTCTGGGGCTTGTGTCATTTCTGAATGGGAGGTTCAAATGACTGCCCTGATTTAAAATAATACTAATAATAATCGTTTGTTCACTCACTGTTTGTGGGGGAGGCTGTCGTGCGCCATCGGCTGCCGTGTTTCGCCCAGAAAATCCAGTCAAATTCACTTCACTGTGTATTTTCTGTGAAGCGCTTTGAGACGTTTTAAAGGCGTGTCAAATGCAAGTCCTGCTATTGTTATAGAAAAGGTTCATGGGCCTTGTGTTTGTATTGTAGTGGTCTGGCTGACTGACTTGGTACACATCACAGCCCATGAGATTGGCCACAGCCTGGGGTTGATGCACTCGCTCAACACTAACGCACTGATGAACAAAAATGCCACCTTAACAGGCAAGACGAAGATCACACAGGACGAATTGTGGGGGATTTGGAGGCTGTACGGTAAGATTTATTACCGTATTCCCGTTACCGAATGTCAGGAACACAGGAACAGGAGGAGGCCATTCAGACCCTGGAGCCTGTTCCACCTTTCTATTAGATCTAATTTATACTTCAACTCCATTTACAATCAGTCTGCTTTACAGTATATTCTGTGAAGCGCTTCGAGACGTCTCAAAGACGTGATAAGGCGCTGTATTAAATGCAAGAATTATTATTATTAATAATACTAATAGCAAGCTCTCTTGGGAAAGTTTCCTTACTCCACACGCCTGATAATAATCCCTCAAGAAAAAGAACACAATAATAAAATCGGTCATTTCAATCCATGACTGTTTGTGGGGGACGCTGCTGTGCGCAATTGGCTGTCCCGTTTCGCCCACAAATATACAGTCAATTCACTTTACAGTATATTCTGTGAAGCGCTTTGAGACGTCCAGAAGATGTGAAAAGCGCTATGTCAAATGCAAGGATTATTATTACTGTATTAGTATTGGTTGCTCTTGCGCTTATGGAGGGGGGGGGTGGGTGGAGATCGATGGGCAGAATATAAGGCGAAAAGGGAATTATTTTAACGCGTTTAAAACGCTTCTCTTTCCTCCTCTTCCTGCAGGTTGTTTGGACAGACGAGTTGAATGTCTTCCCTGGTCAGAGCGAGGCCTGTGCAGGAAGCTTCCCAATCTGATGACCAAGTATTGTCCATACAGCTGTGACTTCTGCCTCGGTATGAAACGCCTCCTCTCGTCTTCCCTCTCCCATCAGCTGAAAATTGCCACGTGCAATGGGATAACTACGACATTGTTGGAAGAATGGGGTCAAACCAGTTGATTTCTGGCTGAAGCGAATTGTGAAGCTTCCCCTCAAAACCCCCAAATTTAACAACTCAGTTGGATCCAATAGTTGCTTGTCAGGGTTGTGGTTTTGATGGCAATTTTGGACAATGTGAAAATGATCGAATCTGAATTTTCACGCATATGATTTCTTTCTTTTTTACGCATTGTCGGAGAGACCTTAAACCGAGGTCCAGTCTGCCTGTTGTGGTGGACGTTAAAGATCCTGTGAGGCTATACCGTCAGAGAAGGGAGTTTCTCTCTCCCGACAACACCACAGACCACTTGGCCTTTCGATGGGGGAATTGCTGTACAGAAACAGCTACCTGTACTCGCCCACAAAGAAGCTCGACGTGATCGGCTCTGAAGCTCTTTGACACGTTGTGATATGATAATACCTTTTAAAAAAAATTATAGTTTGGTCATTTCAATCCACGACTGTTTGCGGGACGCTGCTGTGCGCAATTGGCTGCTGTGTTTCGCCCACAAAATGCAGTCGATTCACTTCACGGTATATCCTGTGAAGTGCTTTGAGACGTCAAGAACTCCCGATAAGGCGCTGTATCGAACGCAGTGATTATCATGCGGCCTGGGATGGTTGTAGACGTGGAGAGAAGTGACACTGATTGATGGATTGATCTCACGCTGGTTCTCCACAGATCCTCCGTTATCGACCAACGCCCCCACCCCAGTGCCTCCCAGGACCAAAGTCAGGACAGTCGCCAAGGGGAAGAATGTCACAGTCCGATGTGGTCAGAAGATCGCTGCTAAGAAGGGGATTGTGCAGTAAGTGGTGTAGTGTAGGAGTATTATTATTGTGACTATAGGATTATTATTATTATAGGATTATTGTGTGGCTCAATGGTTAGAGTGCTCACCTTTCAAGCGTGAGATCTGTGTTTAAATCCAGGCAGATCAGGGCGAAACCGTGGGCAAATTTCCTTACACCACACACACACACACACACACATGCCTAATAATAATCCCTCCAAAAAATAATATTAAAAATAATTGGTCATTTCAATCCACAACTGTTTGTGGGGACGCTGCTGTGCGCAATTGGCTGCCGCGTTTGACCCACAAATAAACAGTCACTTCACTTTACAGTACATTCTGTGAAGCGCTTTGAGACGTAGTCCAGAAGACGTGAAAAGCGCTATATCAAAATGCAAGGATTCTTGTTGTTATTATCACTGTATATTTGTTGGAAGTCAGCATTTTTGAAGCTAATGAGATTCAACCATGTGCCCTGCCCTCAGTTTGGAGGGGAGTCCAACGTTTTTTGGACAGGATCTAAACTGAGGTCTCGAGTCCAGACCACAGAGACAGCGCCTCAGAAACCAAGCGGAAACCATTGGCCAGCCTTGTTTAACTTCTCCAGGTTCACGCCAGAACAAACACATTTGTGGTTTTTCTCCCGACTCAAACCTTTTACTGACTGCACTCGCAGAGTGTACAATATGGAAATAGCTTACTGCATACGTGTCATGCCCATCACTGTAGCAGATAGCAAGACACATAACAAGAAGGGTTTTTTTTTAGAAACATACACATACACACACATATACACACTCTCGTTTCGTTAATCTTTCCCTCCCTCCCTCCCTCCCTCCCTCCCTCCCTCCCTCCCTCCCTCCCCCCCTCCCCCCCTCCCCCCCCCCTCCCTCCCTCCCTCCCTCCCTCCCTCCCTCCCTCCCTCCCTCCCTCCCTCCCTCCCTCCATCCCTCCCTTCTTAGCAGTTGGCAGTTCTCACTATTGCACCAGGCTGCTGCCCCACTCTGTGGCAAGAACGACCATTATTAGGATGATATTTTGTGGGTAAAACGCGGCAGCCGATTGCGCGCAGCTGAGGTGGCCGTAAACACACTCAGAGAGAAAGGTCTTTCGGTGGGATTTGGAGAGGGCAAAGGGGAGGGATCGAGGGAGATTTCCAGGTTACGGGGCACAGTGGCTGACGGCCTGGGCACCAATGGTGCGGTGAGGGCAGAGGCAGCACATGGTGGAGTCAGGGGGGGGGGGGGGGGGGTTAGCAGATCGGAGAGGTGAGGAGTTGGGAGGGCGTAAAGGGATTTGAGGAAGGCATTCCTATTCACACGAATGTTGAAACATCTCTATTTCAAGTGTGTTTAGAACTGGTATCCTCGCTAACAATCCTATGGGATCATCCACTCAGCATCACCTGGGGCTTGGCTCTGTGTTGCACGAATGGCTGATGTGAGTTTGCCAATAAGGAGCAGGTTGCGGCAGTAATTTTTATTTTGTATTCACCATTAAGGATGCTATAAAAATCGCACGTTTTCCCTGCTCCCACCCCCTCCCCTCCTCCTGGACCATGTTAGTTGTTCCCTCATAGTCATTCAGCACATCCATAAGTCAGTTTACTTCATCTAAAATATCTCTCAGCCTTCAATCTCCAGACGTGAAATAAAACTCAAGAATTTCCTGTTACCGATGTTAACATTGCTCCAATAATTCCTACTTTAATGCTCACTTTCTCTTGAATTCCAGAGATGTACTTGATGTCCTTCCGTTCTCAGCTATAAACCTGGTATTTTATGAAGCTGTTAAAGGAAATGAAATAGTTTTTGGCTGCCTCCATCACTTGAGGAGCTCACACTGGCCTGGGCTCATTGCTTTCAGTCTCCGTGTTCCTGGACATGTCATAAAATAATAATAATCCTTGCATTTGATAAAGGATCTTGCCAAGTCTTTGAGGCATCTCAAAGCGCATCACAGAAAGTGAATTTTTATATTTTGTGGGTGAAACGCGTCAGGCAATTGTGTACAGCAGCATCCCGGAAACAGTCGTGGCTGAAGTGACCAAATTATTAGTATTTTTTGAAGGGATTATTAAACATTTGCCCACATTTGTCTGTGTCATCTTAGAGTCCTCAGTGGTTAGAGCATTCACATTACAAGCGTGAGACCTGCGGTTCGAATCCAGGCAGGTCAGGGCGAAACCTTGGGCAAGTTTCCTTACTCCACACTCCTGATAACCCGTCCCCAAAATATATAATATATAATTGGTCATTTCAATCCATAACTGTTTGTGGGGACGCTGCTGCGTTTTGCCCACAAATATACAGTCAAATCACTTTACAGTATATTCTGTGAAGCGCTTTGAGACGTCTAGAAGACGTGAAAAGCACTATACCACATGCTAGTATTATTACTATTGTAAAAATCAACAATTGTCTGCTAGTTTACAGTTGTATATGCAGATACACAGTACATTCCTCCGTTCATATAGGAAACTTCAGCAGAGTTCATCATTACTCTTTGTCCCACTCAGCAAGTTGAGTGATTGTAGTCGGGGATGCAGGAGAGGGTATGCGGAAGTGGTTGAAGGTGCAATCAGAGAGAGAGGAAAGAGGTTTTTGCCCTGAGACAAATGGCTTTCTTCAATACCTTAAGATAGTTTGTGTGCACCCCTGTCTCTCAGTAGTTTTATCTGCAATGATTTCTCTTTTCCAGCTGGTACAAAGATGGCGAACATCTGGAGTTTTCCTATCCCGGTTACATCTCCATGAGGGGCAATAAGCTGAGTATCATCGCCAACGCAATCAACGAGGGGACCTACATGTGTCTGGTGAAGAAACGGGGTAAAACTCTGACCAAATACTCTTGGGAGATAAAGGTCAAAGAATAAGAAGCTGCTCAAACCCCAACGACAAACTGCAGTTTGTGACATTAGAACAGGGTGGACTAACCAGCGGCATATAGTCCGATTTCATCTGCTACACCCTCCCTCATCTGCCTCCCATCCCTTCACTGCATCTACACCCCTCCCACCCACCTCCATAACCCTTAAATGTTGTTCAATGTTATGTTTGTGGAAGGGTAACATAATAATATTGCTTTCAAGACCCGAGGATGTTTCTCAAATAGGGCACCCGGCCCTCGGCAGCCAAAAGGTTGGATCATCCTGTTTAGAAGCTTGATATTATGCGATGACAACAGAGATGTTTGATCTGTTGCGTTTGCTTGAGATTGACTGAGTAACGTGTACTCAGAGAAGTGTTTGGAAATACGGATTCACCTCTGATTGATCTCGATACTCTCCACTTTCTCTGCCAATGGCCCAGCAGCTTTATGCAGTGAGTAATAAAAAACTCACCGTAAAACCACATTGATGTGAATGAAGACAGTGACTCAATTCCACACGCAGTTACGCCTTCCTGATTTTTAAAAATATATCTATATTATACACAACGACTATATGTATATGTAGGTTAATGAGTTGCAATGCAAGGATTTTTTTTCATGTGTTAGTATAATATACCGTACTGTCTGGTAAAATATAAATCACCCCAATAAATGTAAGAACATTTCTACAGCAGATTTTATTCAGTATTTTAATGTCCGCAATACTATAGTACAATAATCCTGCCTTTTGAATGTAGCAACTTATCACGTCTTGACTTAAGTGATCGAGTGACCAAATCATTATTTGTTTTTAGGAAACAATTGACTTAACAACCGGGTTCCTACTTACTGCTGGGTAAACAGAGGTGGGTGGAGATGGACTGTAACTAACCTGTTGGATTTGTTGTTGAGTATTGGAATGCACAGCCAAGTAAGTCAGGAAAAAGATCTTTTACAGAAATTTTATTCTCTTCAAATTTATACCTGAAAAAAAATCTACATGTACATAAACTTCCAACAGGGGCATCAGGTCGTTGGTGGATGGATGTAAACTCTTTCTGCGTTGCAAACGGCTTGATAGAATTACGTCGTATATTTTACAAATGGGGTTTTTTCCAAAAGTGTAAGAAAATAACATCAAGGTAAAGCTGAACCATTGCTGACCCGTCGTGCTGTGGCTGTATAAGAAATACAGAATAGTTTCCGCTCGAACAGCAGAGTTTCATTTGGAAAGCTAAAGGGTGGGTGTCCTTCCTTTAGCCACTAAAAAAAATATTGTCTGTCAAGGTTCATCGTCAGAACTTGAGGCTGAAGCCAGGTCCGGCGGCTGACGCTCCCTGGTTGGTGGTTGTCAGATGAAAGCCGTCTTTCAGATCATCATCTCCCTGAAACAGCAGATTTCACGTTGAAAGACTTTGTGACAGAAGTAAATAACAACAACAAACTACATTTGTATCGTGTCTTTCACGTGGGGGGGGGGGGGAGGATAATTTGGTTATCAATCCACAGCTGTTTGTGCGAGATTGGCTGCTGTGTTTTGACCACAAAATATATAGTCTATCCACTTGTATATTCTGTGATCAGGCACTACAGCAAATGCAAGGATTATTATTACTATTATTAAATGGGACACATTTAAGAGCACCCATTGCATCCCATTGTTTTTCGGCCTCTTTAATTCCAATTCCATCTAACAGAGCGGACACCCCATCTATACTAGAGATGCCTCTCTGTGCATTTGGTAATTTCACATCAGGAAGACATCTCAAAGCATTTCACCCAATTCACTGTAAAGTACAGTGACTGTTCATCTGTCTGCCTCAACTCATACTTTAATAGGGGTGTTTAGGTGCTTTGAAGCAACAGAAACACAAAGCTAAGTTATGCAAAGGTTTAAGTACCTGGACCTCAGTGATAAGAGCAGTCGCTTCAAAAGCGAGACCTGGTTTCAATTCCAGGCAGAGCAAAACCTTGGGCAAGGTTCCTTACCACATACGCCTAATAATAATCCCTCCGAAAAAACAATAATAATTTGGTAATTTCAATCCATAACTATTTGTGGGACACTGCTGTGCGCAATTGGCTGCTGCGTTTCGCCCACAAATATATAGTCAATTCACTTTACAGTATAATCTGTGAAGCGTTTGATACGTCTAGAAGATGTGAAAAGCACCGTATCAAATGCAAGGATTATTATTATAATAAGACTCACCAGTTGGCTGTAGCCGAGCCCTCCCTCAGGGGGGCGAGGGCTGGTTCCACGTTTAACCCTCTGTTGTTCGCTCTTGGCTGGCCAGGTGGGGAACATGGAGGGCTCAATAGGAAGCGGCGTCTCCCTGAAATACTCATGTTTCAAAGCTTCTTCTGCGGTTATCCTTTTTGCCGGGCAGTAGGTAAGGAATCTGTTCAAAACCCCCAAAAAAGGGATTTAATCAACTCGCCACAGGAACAACTTGCATTTGCATTTTTACCTTCCCCGTAAACGGACGGCCTCAAAGGGCTTTTTACCGAATTAAATCGATTAGAAATAAAATGAGTTATTACAGACCCAAATTTTCGTCAAGAACAGGTGGGAGAGCTAATTTAGTTAAAACTTGGGGTGAATTTGAGCGAGCAGGGAATACAAGCCGGGACGCAAGGAACTTTCTTTCAGATAGTAGCAGTAAGCTGGTATCTTCAATGTCAATGTGACACACTCACATTTCGCCCACAAATATACAGTCAAATTTCCTCCTCTTCATTCTGCCCTGACCCCCAGCACCCCTGCTCTTGTCCCTATCTAACTGTGCAGCGCCTTGGGATGTCCTCTCGACGTGAAAGGCGCTATTTAATGTAAGTTTTGATTGATTTGGATTGATTGACTCGCGTGACAAATGGAATCTGAACAAGTGCCTCAATTTCTGAAATAATATTAACTATAGAATGAATGTAAGGTGGGAAAACCAAACATTGCAACCAAACTGCTCGAGCAACAGTCAATCAGAAACTGTGGGCTGCGTTTGGATGATGTAATTGACGAAGTCAAATTGGGTTTTGCAGTGGGAAAGCTCACTGGCCAACTCAAGACACTCAAAAAAGTGTTGAAATAACACA
This sequence comes from Hydrolagus colliei, assembly GCA_035084275.1. Lineage (NCBI taxonomy): Eukaryota > Metazoa > Chordata > Chondrichthyes > Chimaeriformes > Chimaeridae > Hydrolagus > Hydrolagus colliei. The sequence goes on from CM068767.1 coordinate 8,143,186, forward strand.
CGGCTCTACTTTGCAGGGTCAGCAAGACAGAATCTTTTCTCAAGACTGTCTTCACTGCTCTTCATCCTCATTTCCTGAGGATCGCGATCACATTAAGCCAGCAGCCAACAAAGGAAATGCAAACTCGCCCGCCGATTAATTCAGTTGCAATGAACACACAGAAAAGAGGTTAAATAACATGTAACAAAACTCTACATTGCAAGAATGACTGACTGGCAGGAAGGAGCGTTAAAAATGGTTTCAGACTCCAGACAGTCTGTGCAACAGTTAGCGAGACGCACAGATGGGCATCATTGCTGCCAGAACCCACAAGGTTGTGGTTGAGGCGCTGGCTTTGCGCTCGCGTTTACCCAGGCACAGGAGGGGTCCACTGCGTCAGCTCTTGGCAGCGAGAGATGAGGGACATGGGAATAGGAAAAAGTCGCTTCGTGCCAGGCCAGCCATTTGTTGACTCAACTCACAGCCAGAGTATACAGTGCGCCGGCCCGTACAGTAGAAGGTGTTTGGGGTCAAGGTGGTTTGGTGTTCAAGCTCTGAGTGAGAACTTGAGCTCACAATACCAGACTGACATTGATTCCAGTGCTGTACTGTGTCAAGGAGTTACTGAGGTCCAGTCTGACTAGACTGTTCTTCAGGTGGGTGTTAATAGATCCCCATTCCACTCTATTCGAAGTGTTTTGAGACGTGAACAACGCTATATCAAATGCAAGGATTATTATTACAGTATTCACAAACACGAGCTGTTAAAGTCATTCACATTGTAGGAGATTGCTGTGTGCAAATTGCCTGCCTTGTTCACCTACAAACAGTCACTAAACTACGTGTGAAACGACCGGTATTGTTCTTTCTAAAAAAAAGTTACCACACTTGCTAATATTCAGCACACGGGAAGGTCAGTCAGGAGTATTGCCCACAGATGAAGTGGATCAGTCCACTCCAGGATATACAGTATATATGCCATTCCCTGGTGTATCTATCTACATCTACATACGTAGATGAACGTTCAAACAGCAAACCTCTCCAAAGCTATTAAACTGAAAATATTCCACCCACAGTTGATGTCTCCAACTTTCCTGTTTTTGTTGCTAAAAACAGAATGTACCAATCTTCTTCCTCCTCTTCTCTCTTATAAAAAAACATTTGCAAACGCACCCCCACACTCTTGATGCAGCAACTCATAAATCATCGCAAGTCGGAAAAAGTAACGCAAGCAATGTGTGAGCGGTCGGATTCGTACTTTTGTTGAGGTTTTTGTCTGCTGAACAAAGCTAGGGAGACAAATGGCATCGTGGGGGGAAGGAACACTACCTTCAAAACTCACCTCAGCACCAAACACTCACAGGCAGAGGGTGGACATGCCATGAACACCCAGTGTCGTGATTATTTTTGTACAACTTTTTTACGTTGTAAACTTGACTAACTGATATAGAGACACGGAAATGCTCGGGTTTTCATAGCAGCTCACCACGTCAGTGCGGCCCAAAGCGCTTAGAAACTCAGTTCTCTTGATGAATAGTTTTGCCCACAAATGAACAGTCAATTAACTTATCAGTATATTCTGTGAAGCGCTTTGAGATGTTTAGAAGATGTGAAAAGCGCTATATTAAATTCAAGTATTATTATTATTATTATCTACCTGTACATAAAACGCACACAAATACTGAGTACAGCTCCCGGAGCTCTTACTCATCGCCATCGCACGTACGTCAATTAAAGTGCAACTGGGTATCCTGGTGTTAAAGAGGCCTTGAGCAGCCTGGATTTCTGTACTCACTTGTTCATGAGGTCAAAGCCTTGATCAGATAGAAGGGCCCCAAATCGCTTGCGCAGGTTGTTGAATGGATACTCAGTGAAAGTCATCTTCTTCACGGCGGGGAGCTCATTGTAACCAGGCCAGATCTTCTCACTCGGTGTACCCAGTTCCTGCACCACAGAAAAACACACAGTTTATGTACAACAGTTTTATAATTCCCTCAAGGTTGAGGGGTGATCTCAGTGAGGTTTTTAAAATAATAAAGGAATTTGATCGGGTAAGTATTTCCTCTGGTAGGGAATCCAGAACAGAATTCCTCTGGTGTGAGCATCATCTTAAAATCAGAACTATGTCATTTGGGAGGGAAATCAGGAGGTGTTTTTTCGCCTAAAGTGTCATGGAAATCTGGAACGCTCTCTTTCTCTCTCTCCCAAAAGGCTGTGGATGCCAGATCCATTCAAATTTACAAGACTGAGGTGGCTGGAGATTTGTTAGGTCAGGGTATCAAGGAATGTGGGGAAAAGGTGGGTGATTGAGAGTTGAGGTACAGATCAGCCTTGATCTAATAGAATGACAGGAAAAGGCCTAAAACGTGTCTCTGCAGCCTTGTCTCTCTTTACAATTCCAGTTTTTACCTTAAATATTTTATTAATCTGGTCAATTTCCGATTTGCCTGGAAACAGAGGTTTCTGTGTGAGGAATTCAGCAAAGATACAGCCCACTGACCACAGGTCAATTGCAGTCGAGTATTCCTGCAAAACAAGAAGAATGGGGTTGGAGAGGGGAAGGGGAGGAATATATAATAATAAATACTACAATAATCCTTACTTTTTTTTAATACAGCTTAACCATTATTACTCCCATGTCTCCGAAGCCCAACTAACCTTTGCTCCAAGTAACAGCTCGGGCGTCCTGTACCAGAGAGTTACCACGACAGGCGTGTAAGGTTTCAGTGGAGAGCCATACTCTCGAGCAAGTCCAAAGTCGCCAATCTAGAGAATGCATAAACTGTGTATCAATAAACTTAAAGCACATTCATTACATTCATTGATAGGTCAACATTACTGAGAGAATCAGCTCATGGAAACGACGTGCAGACATTAACGTTTGTTTTCGCCCACAAATACACAATCAATTCACTACATTCTGTGAAGCATTTTGGGACGTCTTAAGACGTGATAAGGCGCTATATCAACCGCAACGATTATTATTATTATTAAACAAAAAGAAGTTCATGAGGAATGGTTGACGCCTTTGGTGGGATTTATTCGCTGTGGATTCAGTAACATTGTGATTTCCTGTTAATTGTTTTGTTTTAAAGAGAGAGTGGGGTGGAAACAGCAGAATTTTGGCACCTCGCCAAACCCCGCTCCTCTGCTCTGTCTCCATACCATTTACTAGTTTTCTTTTCATGTAGCTAAGCATTCCCTTTAATAAGAAACAATGGACTCCGCTTCAGAATCAGCCATGGAATGCGGACAGGAGCCAACGTGGCGGGTTGCTCAATCAGAGAGAATTGTGTTGTATGAATGTATCTGAAATTATATCCATAAAAAGATATGGGTGGGGAGGGGGGGGGGAATGTAATGGAAACATTTTGTTTCTCATTATCAGTGTATTCTGTGCCTGACTGACCTTCAGTATTCCTGAATGGCTGAGCAGCAAGTTGGACGTCTTCAAGTCTCGGTGCAAAATCCAGTTGTCGTGAAGGTGCCGGACTCCTCTTAACAGCTGAATCATTAGCGTCTTAACCTCACCTGGAAGAGAGCGCATATGAAGGTGCTACGGGCGATTCAGAGAGAAAATAATACTCTGGATAAAGTGTGCGAATGCCATAGATGCCATAGAATGCCACAAACACAAACCCTCGGCCTACAAGTACAGAGTTACTAACCACAAGTGTAAAGTGTTTTGAGACTTTTTCTATGTATCGAAAGCAGTGATTTATTATTTGATGAGAAAATGTGAACTTCGGCTCCATCGTGTGGTCAGATAGGAGACTGAGTGTAGTCCTCTGTGTATACATACTCCTTTCCTCTATGTATAATCCGTGCATTATCAGGTCGTTGAGACGTCTCAAAAATGCTTGACAGAATATATTATTATTGTTATAGAGAAGCTGAAAATCGATACAGATTATTCCAACTTCTCCCCCATTCTGCACTACTCACAACTTGCACCAGAAGAGCTTTACAATACAATACAAAATTATACTTGTTAGGGCCTTTCACCTCGGGAGGACGTCCCAAGGCGCGGGACAGTCAGGGATTTGGATTTTACCTGGCAAGAAGGGTTGTTTCATGGTTTCCATTAAACTCTTGAGGTCGTGCTCCACATAGTTCATGACTATGTAGATCTTATCCATGTTGCTTCCCACCACAATTTCCTGCATAAGAGACGTTTCGATAGCAAACAATTATTCACACGCCTCTCGTCATTACACAAAATGCTCCGTTCTCGTAGGCATTTTATGAGATCTTTACCCACTTCAGGCTATTAGCTTGACCAGCAATTTGAGGGGAAATAAGAAAGCGTACATCATACAATACGATAATATTAAGCGCAGAATTTAGGAACTAGTAACGCAAAAAAAAATACAATTATCTTGATGAAATATCTCTTGACATAGCTAACTCTGCACAAGTTAGCATCCAGTCCAGTTAATACTGTAATAAGAATATTCCTTGCATTTTACATGGCACCTGAGGGCATACTTATTTTAAAGGAATTATTCTCCCTGGAGAAGCGATCCACCAAGTACCTAACAACTTACTACTAAGTAAATAAGAGAATTGTGGCGTAAGGAAACTTGCCCAACGTTTTGAACCCAGGTCATGTTGCTTGAGGGCGAATGCTCTAACCACTAAGCTACAGGACTCCTACTGTTAACTACTGAGGAAATCTTTAATATGACCAGACTTGTTTAAATGGAATTAGATGTTACGTACTCGAACAGTGACGATGTTTGGATGCTGGGCTTTCAGAATGGTGTTGATTTCCCGAAGGGATGTGATCGGAAAGCCTTCTTTCTCCTTTTCCATTTTTAGTCGCTTCAAAGCCACAATTTCATCTGAAAGAAGAACAACAATCACAATTTATAATAAGATAATAATCCTTGCATTTGATAAAAGTGCTGTATCGCGTCTTTGAGATGTCTCAAAGTGCTTCACTGAACATTCTTCACAGAATGTCTCACAGAACATACTGTAACGTGAATCGACTGTGTATTTTGTGGGCTAATCAAGGCAGCTAATTGCACACAGCAGTGACCCACAAACAGTTGTGGATTGAGTGACCAAATTATTATTATTATTTTTTGGGGAGCAATTATTATCTCCGGAAAAGCAGTGGACTTAGTGACTGACACTGATGTTAAACTATCTGCTCAGTAATTTGGATTTACGAGTGAATAAGGCTACCCTGGTACATCTGGGCTCAGATATTAAAAAAAACTATTCTTAACCACTTGCAACAATATATTACACACTCACCTGTCTTTTTGTCCTTGGCTCTGTACACCACACCGTACGTTCCTTCTTCAATCCTATTGAGACACTGAAATTCCTCAACGCTCCGACAACCCTGAAAACAGTAATAAATTGGTCACTCAATCTGCGACCGTTTGCGAAACACTACTGTGCGCAATCGGCAGCCGCATTTCACCAACAAGATTGAAAGGGAATTTATATTAACATATCCGAAAAGCGGGCCTAATTTCACCCGCGAAATAGAGCCAATTCATTTCACAGAATATTTTGTGAAGCGCTTTAAGACGTCTCGAAGATGTGACGAGACTACATATCATTATAATCACACATGTTGACTAGCCCACAGGTGTCCAAACAATGAGGTATCCGTACCTGAAGAGCTGGCAAGTACTGCGGTAATTCTTTCTTCAGCTCGATTGGCGAGACTGGTGGGGAATCTGGAATGTACTCTCCCTCCGTCAGCGCAGTAGAGATGGGGCTCTCCTCTTCCATCTCCTCCTCATCCTCCAAGCTCTCTTCGGAATCGTGATCAAACTTCGACTCTGAAATGAATAACTTACAATAGATTCTGTGATGCACTTTGAGATGTCTCAAAGACACGATAAAGCGCTGTATTAAGCACAAGGATATTATTATAAAGGGTTACCTAGTTGGATATGATTCCCATTTTGTCGTTCTTCATCACTGTGCTCCTCTTCTTCGCTAATCTCTCCTAAAAAAAAATACAAAAGTCAGAACCTTCACATCTAACTCCACACCAACCACACGCAACTTCACACCCAAAACACAGCAACTTCATCCCAAAAGGTTTGTTTTAAAACCTTTGTATATAAGAGTCCATCATTTATTTTTTATATAGCAACGGGGGTTTATTTCAAAGAGCAAGGGTCATTTAGGGTAAGAATTACTGGAGATTCCTCATTTCAGATTTTCCCTCAACTTTATGCAAAGCAGAAATGGGGTAACCACAGAAATTTCTGCCACGTTCCATTGTGTCTGTGCTATGTGAGCTCCAAAAGCCTATAGTGGACAAAGAACACTACACTAATCGCATTATGAGATAGTATTTTGTCTGTATACGTGTTGGCATCATGTTAAATTAGGGCGGATGGCAGCTGTGATTGTACCTTGTGCTTAAACAGGCCGTGGACAGTCACCTTCCAGAGCGCAGGAAGAAAAAGGCGTGAGGTTGGCGAGTCACCAGCACCTCCAAGAACAAATAACAAGGTCTCGCCACCTTCAGCACAAACAGGGAAATATTGGGAAACGGGAAGACTTTTATGTTGTTCCCACCAGGTACTGAGCCACCCATTAGCCCCATCCTCCACTAGCTCTTCATCGATCAACTTCAACCTCAACCCCTAACCTTCAAACCTCCTTACGATCTTGATGGTCCCCTCTTTCTCTCTCTTTGTGCAATCTCCTCTTGCCAGTGACCTCTTCTCTACCTGCTCTGATCTACTGTTTCGCCCACGAAATATACAGTCAATTCACAGGGAATTCTGCAAAGCAGTTTGAGATATCTCAAAGATATGATAAGGTACTATATCAAATGCAAGGATTATTAATATTATTTTATTATTCATCCTATGCTCTAAAAGTGCCATTGAAATGAAAGACAGGTCTATTAGTCAATGCAAACAAAATGTTAAAAAGCAGATTTTGCGCCTCTACAGGACCTGTACCTGGCTCTTTGAGATGTAAGAAACGTGGCATTAGCGAGGAATAGTTCTGTTCCTCACCCTGTGACTGTTGCGATTCAACCTCAGACTGACTGGGAGATTCCTCTTCAGACTCTTCCTCACTGCTGCTCTCTTCCTCAGAGGCAGTCACAGACCCTGCTGGATCAAAACACACAGGAGATGCTAAGCTAGCTGAAAGAGCGCCCAGGTTTCTCTCTCTTCCACAATCCTGGCGGTCGCATGCATGTGTCACGTCCTATAATCCCCTACTAATCTGTCGAGCGCTCACTATGCTCAACAGGCTTCACGCCCCCCACCTCGCCCACTCGACCATTGACGGGTGAGCCATCAGCCGCTCTGCCCCCAACCTCTGGTACTCCATCCAGCAATCCGTCTGCCTCACCCCATCCCTCGCCTCTTTTGAGACCCACCTCACGATTCTCCTCTTTGACCGTGCTTTCAATCAACCTCTTTCATCCTGCCCTCCACCCTCTCCAATCCCTAACCCCAGCTCGAGTCCTCCATAATGTCTGTCCAGCGCCATGGGACGTCCTCCCACCAATATATAAATTTAATGTTGTTGTTACTCTAAGGCCCGTGGAAAGTTCTGGCCTGTGTAACTAGGTCCCAGGACAGTCCCACACCAACCTGAGGAGGATTCTCCAGATGTAGTCTTTCTCTCGCTGTCACTGATATCCTGCAGGTCAGACAGCAGGTCCTTTTCTTCATATCTTTCCTCTTTTACTGTGCACAGAAACGCCGTATTGTCAAGGCAAATGGTACAGTGCAAAGCATCCACAAACAATCAGAACATCACTCGTCCGTTAGCTCTCAAAGGGCTGGAAACTGAGGTGTTCCTAACACACTGATGTAATGGTACGTTTTTAATTAGGATGCAGGGGAGACGGATTTCACGCTTTGTTACCACAATTGCTAAGGCTGCACCCATGTGCAGAACTGGAGCTCAGTGGTTAGAGCACATGCCTCACAAATGAGAGGACCTGGCTTTGATTCCCAGGCAGGTGAAATGTTGGGCAAGTTTCCTTACTCCACACGCCTCTGGTTACTTTTAGTAAGTAGGAACCCAATTGATTGTTAAGTCGATAGGCGGATCACTTTTCAGGGGTAATTGTCCCTTAAAAAATAAAGAACAAAAATAATAAGTTGGCCTCTCAGCTTGTTTGGTCAGTCCTTACCATTTTTCCTGCCCTCCCCTGGTTCCATCCTGTCTCTGTGGAACCGTATCGGACTCCGGCTCCTGTGATGCTGCTTCGGTTTGTCACTGTATTCTTCCTTCACGTTTCTGTGGTGCAAGATTGCTGCAAGAGAGCAGGGAAGGAAGAACGCACAAACTCATTCAGCCCCCAACACAACTAGGTGAAGAGACAGGAGGTTAATACATGTCAAGCGACCTCATTTCACTTCCCCGCCACATACACAGTAAATTCAGTGAAGCACTCTGAGATATCTCGAAGACCTGATTAAGCGCTATATCAAATGCAAGAATTATTGTTATTATTATTATTACATGGTGAGAGATGAATAAGATACAACTTGGTTGTTTTTCATGTAGCAAATTCTTGAGTTCTTATTACGGGGAACAAGATTAAATATTCTTAGTGCCACGTGTTGAGAGACTTTGAGCACATTAAAGGTTAAGGAAAATCCTAGCTTCCCTGAGTTAGCTAATCTCACCCAGGGCTGCATTTGGGAATCTAGAATTGGTGTTAAAGCCGTTGGGTTAAGAATGGAAAAATCAGATGCATTGGGTGAGGCTTAACTGTGACAGCAACAATGTTTAAGGCGGTTTTCTGAAAGGCTTTAAGATAATTCTCTTCAGGCTAAGGGCAAAATGTGGTTTGGATCTCAGCATATCATTCTCCCAACAAAGGAACCAGGGTGTTGGAAGCAGATTCAATAACAATAATAGGAATACTATTCTTTTCATTTTATATCACGTTTTCACCAGGTCTCAAAGAGCTTTACGGAATAAAGTGAATTTACTGTATATTTTGTGACCAAAACAAAATTGCGCACAGAGACTTCTAAGAAAGGAAACTGAACACATACTTGAAGAGAACAAAATGTCAAGGCTATGGGGAAAGAGTGGGGGGGATTCGTTGGATGGCTCTTTCAAAGAATGGCCTCCTACTGTGCTGTAGAATTCTATGATAATCTAAAAGCTGGCGCAATGAGCAATACATGATGTACATGATATCTGATGTTACCTTCCCTCCTGATGTCTCGCTCTTTCCTGCGTTCCTCTGCCCGTCTCTCTCGCTCTTTCAGCTCCCACTGTTCTTTCTGAAGCTGTTCCCTCATCCGCCTTTCTCGCTCTCTCTGACGCTCCAGTTGTTCGAGACGGTCCCTGGAACATACACCAACATTTTGTAAGTTTATAAACCTAAAAAAAGCATTCAAAAACATGTAATTAGTTGTTTTCGCACATCACCACATACAATAATAACATAATAATGCTTTCATTTGATATAGCGCTTATCGCGTCTTCCAGATGTCTCAAAGCGCTTCACAGAGGATACTGTAAAATGTATATAGACTGTCAATTTTGTGGGCGAAACGCGCCAGCCAATTGCGCACTGCAGTGTCCCACAAGCAGTTGGGGATTCTTCTTATTAAAATCTATTCTTTAAAGGATTATCAGCCACACCTACAAAAGCAACTCGTCAATCAACTAGCAACTGGATTCCAAATTACTGGAAATAAGTGGGTGTGGAGTAAGTAAACTTTTAGAGCTTCGCCCCACCCTGGAATCGAACCCTGATCCTCTTACACTATATTATAATGCACAACAGATCACTTTACCCACACAATGCTAGTTAACGCTACGCTAATCCATAATATTCACACGTCTAACATTATTGAATCCCATTATTACTTAGAGCATCAAGTTCCATAAATCCATAGCTTTGCTTTTAATCATGTTATGCTATTAAATATTTTCTGCATGAGCTGCCCAGCACTGGCGAGAAATGCTCCTCACCTTTCTCTTCTGGAATGTTCTCTGGCGAGTTCTCTCCGTTTCTGCCTCTCCCTTTCTCTCCGGGCCTTCTCTTGCTCCTCTCGCTGTCTCTTTCTCCTCTCGTGTTCCCTCTCTTTTTCCTTGTCTTTCTCCTTCCCCCTCATGTGCTTTCCTGTTAGCAAATACAATCCCTATGTTATTTTTCGAGTCGTCTGCCCGATGTGCCAGGCGCTGCTGCGCGAATGCAATCGCACGTTCTCGGTCTTTGCTTGAAACGTTAAGAGTAAACTAGGAACTCATCAGAGCGAGGGAAGAAAGCGAGATTATAGTGTAATTAAGGCAGGGAGGCCCTCTCGCTTGTGAGGTGAGGGCGCTAACCAATATGCTACCAATATGTGACTTCACGTGTAGCCAGCAAACGAAGCAATAAATGTTCAGTCAAACTCCTCTCTCACCTTCAACCGATCGGCTTCGGTGCCTTCGTTTTTCCTTTCGCCGTTCCTCTTTTCTGTGGTGAGATTTTTCTTTTTTGGAGGTTTGCTGAGGAGGTTTGATTGCCAGCGATTCATCCTCCTCCACGCTGGTAATAAAAATGGCGACAGTGTGAGCAGAAGCCATTACTGATACCCGTGTGTGCCCCTCTGCACCAGGTGAGCATCACTCCAAAATACCACGTGTAGTTAGCGAGCGAATGGGTTTTTGGTTGGTTGGGGTAGGTGGGTGACTGAGTCAATGCAGCAGCCAATTGCGCACAGCAGTGTCCCACAAGCAATTGTATATCGAGTGACCAGATAATTATTTTTTATACATGTGTGTGTGGAGTGGGGGGGGGGGGGGGGGAGATTTGGAGAAAGCTACCGCATTAAGTTTCTGCTAAGAAAAATCAGTGCTTCAGAACAACGTACCGATCGTCTACAGGTTCCTCTCGTCTGTGTGGTGAATTATGTATAGTTATCTCCATCTTATCTCTGTGGTCTCGAAGCTCTCCTTCCTCCAGTGAGTCCCGCTTAGATTCTCTGTCATCCAACTAAGGTGATAAAAACAGGGTGATAATCCTGACCCACTTTGTTTCTTAACAATTTGATTTCAAACATCCTGCCTGGTGTCTACACTCTCCTTACGGCTGATCCGTGTGCATCTTTGATCTGTCCGTCACTTACTTTCCTCATCGGCCGTTAATAAGTGTGCCGTCTGTCACTCGTTTTTTTTGAGAGCAGCCGTGCCAAAACGGTGGCTCTCATGGCGTCAGGTTTCACTTGTTCATCAGAGAATGTGGGCCGCTGTTAACTTATGTCATGTTACTGATTGTTCTGAGAACAGCAACACCTCAAAAAAAAAGCAGCGGCATACAGAAATCACACAACTTGTACCAATACACAGCGAGCGGGGCGCAACGGCCCAATGACAAAACAAAACTACAGCCGTGAAAACCTTCCTGAGGTTTCACACATTCTGCTTCGAGAGTTCAGAGCTCCACTCAAATCAACAGCTCGGACAAACACATCCACAAAACCGCTGTGGCTGAAAGAAAGTTTTCCCAGTACAACAACTGCATTGTAAAAATGTCAAACATTTCTCATTGATTACTGTGGCTTCCTGCGTATTGCTTTTTCTGAGGGGGTTGGAGATGGGGTGGTGGGGGGAGGCTGGCAAATTGAAAGGGAGAATAAAAGGGCTCCACTGTAGCACATGCAACATGCAACTCCATACAATTACACTTTAAAGGCGTACATAATTCAAAATTGGTTAAACATCAACACAGAACAGAATAATACATGCAAAACATTGATTCTTATCACAGAAAATATTAACTCTTAAGCGTGCTATGGTGTTTAGATGTTTTCACAATGCCTGGCTGTTTGGGGAGTTAATTGGGGGGGGAAAAAACAGGGACTCACACTTTAATCTGAGCAAATAAAAATGTCAGATCTACAGCTCACGTCTATACCGAATGAATCCGGTACCTTTCACACTGGCTGCAAAAACTGGCAGGAACCACCAGTCAGTCACTTTTTCGTTCATAGAAAAAGTTGCTTCCACTTTCAAACGGTAGGAAAAAAAAGATAAAATGGGTAGAAAAAGAAGAAGAATGTCAAAATAATAAATTAAGATGAATAGGTGAGATGTAATTAGGATATGATGCTTGAAATCATCGTGGTACACAATCCTGTCCACGGATTCCAAAATAGTCATGCATAAGTCCTGTCAAATGAGGCTGTACTCTACGGTATTTCCTGTTGCACAGTTACTCCTTAGTTGTTTGTTTTCAATTGTTGAATGATAGATGGGATTGAATTGGGATACTTGCAAGAATAAATTGTTACATGATAAATATGGTTTGCATAAAACTATGGAATACAGCAATAGCAAAACAACATGAAGGATTAATGAACCACAAAAAAAAGGTATTTTTAAATTCATTAAGGTCAACTGACCCTGAAGTTCAGAACCTCATTAGCTTCCAAAGAATTGGAGAGAAGACCAAGTAAGTCAAGAAGCAGCCATTTGGGATTTAATAATAATAATCCTTGCAATTGATACAGTGCCCTCATTAAGTCTTCGAGACGTATCAAAGCGCTTCAAAGAAAATACTGTCAAGTCAATTGACTGCATTATTTTGTGGGTGAAACACGGCAGCCAATTGTACACAGTAGTGTCCCACAATTGTGGATTGAGTAACTAAATTATTATTAAAACTTTTTTTTACGGGATAATTATCCCCAGAACAACTATCTGCCAACTAGCTGCCAATATGACTAACAACTGGGCTTCTATTTACTGCTAGGTAAACAAAGGCATGTGGAGTTAAGGAAACTTGTTTCACCCTGTCCGGGAATCGAACCTAGGTCCTCTTGCTTGCGAGGCGAGTGCTCTAACCACTGAGCTACAGGACTCCACAAAGCTTGGGTTTTATAAGGAGGAAGGGAAGACTGTGGGAGGAGAGGAGTTTCACAATCGCACATCCTGGGAAAGGATGTGCTCGAATAGATGACGGGATGATTTTTCGATTTCAACAGCTTGAAGGAACTTGGAGAAGGAAGAGTTGGTATGATGTATAACTTTTATTTTAGATAATGAGGCTTATATCTATGTTGCCAGGATGCACAACGGGCAAATCTATGGAGAAAACTGGGTTGAATAAGCTGTCAGCGAGATGGGTTTCATGATGCAAATCACAGAATAACTCAAGAATGTGCTCGACGGCAGCTTGGAGAACTCCCTACTTGCCAGTGAGAACCTTGGGTTTGCATGAGGAGGCGAAATATAGAGCCACATTGGCAGATGGGATGAAAAGGACTGTACACATAAACCATCCACTTCTGAACACACGGGGCCGTTTGCCTTACAGCCAAAGTGGATTCCCAGAAACTCTTAAAAGTCGTGCCTCGGAGTCAGTGGAGGACCAAGTCAAAAACAGTTGGTCGTCCAATAGCAGCGTAGGGTAGAAACTCCCGCTTACCTTGTATTCTACAGCACAGCAATCTTTTGAATAGCGAGCGAGCTTCGTATTGGAACAATGAAGTACTGAGTTAGGTGATCCCAGCTGAGGCAGCAGTTTTGGGGCGTTACAAACGGCCTAACCTCGCCCAACCCCCGTTCTAGGGAGAGGGAATAAAATCAGTCTGGGTTCCTGCTCCTGGTTCCTATCCAGGCACCCCTGCTGGTAAACAAATGTGGGGTGGTCGGGTGAGAAGAGGATCAGGCATGGCTGTGATCCCACCGCCCGCCCGCCCCACCCACCCTCCCCCCCACTCGCCCTCCCCTGTGGTCGAATAGTCAGCCGACATTCGCTCTCTACGCTCACAACACAAAGATAGGCCACTGGGGTGAGTGAGGTGACAAGAGGCTTGCCAATGCTCTTGGGACCGCAGCCCAATCAGTCAGAGGCTGAGGAAAGGAGATGATGACCGAAAAGGAGAAAACGTGGTGTGATTTGATTTTCCACAACCCTTTCAAAAAAAAAGGTAGGCAAGGCATACAAGTGCGGATTCCTTTATTCTCTGTGAGAGGGACTCAGTTGCTAGAGGAATATAGGAACAATAGGCTATTCAGCCCCTCGAGCCTGTTCTGCCATTCTATAAGATCACGACTGATCTCTACCTCAACTTCAACCTGCCTTTGCTCCATCTCCCTTGATACCCAGACCTAATAAATATCTATCCACCTCAGTCTCGAAAATTTGAATCAATCCAGCATCCAAAGCCTTTTGGAGGGGGAGAACTGTAGATTTCCACTACCCTTTGGATAAAATAATGTTTCCTGATTTCACTTCTAAATGGCCTAGCTCTAGTTTTAAGATTATACCCCCCATGTTGTGCATTTATGCCCCTTTTTCCTGTATAGCAGGGAAAAGGCCCTAGATATGAACATGAACAATTTCACCTGAACAATGTCTCGAGGAACCTCTTGAGGAATACTGAAATATTAATCTGCACACTGTTGACTATTGGATGCTGCTTAAGGTGTGTGTAAAAATAAACCGGGTATTAAATCATTCACTAATTGAATTTACCACGCTTTTGTCCCTCCCCTTCCCCCCCACGGCGCGTCCAAATCCGTTTGTCCAGCGGCTCGGGACATCCTCCCAACGTGAAAGGCGCTGTTCAAATGTAATTTTGTATTTTTAATTCAATTTAATTTAAAATCGGGGGCAGCAGAGAAATAAATTTCCTTGTGCAGCAAATCAATGGAAAGTAGTGGTCGTTTATCTGTCTGTGAACAGGGTAGAATTTCTAGAAATAGGCTCAGGGTTTTATTCCCATTTTGCCGAAAGTCACAGAACCTGAAGCAGCAGAGAATGAAATGCGTTTCAGTGGAGCCATTGTTCTGGTGCTCATCTTTTGAGATGACAGGCTGTGTATTCTCACATCTGCACGAGTGTGCTCACTACTTTGCTACTTTTCTCCAATTTATCGAAACTCGGTGGAGTCAGTAACTCTCACAATCCGCTGACTCCTGCATTTCACCCTGCCAAATCCCAATCTAATTTTATATAGATATACTTTTTTTTAAAAAAAAGAAAGATTCCACTCCTGCAGCCACTTTTAATTATTTTAGAACACACGGAAAGCGTCACCGGATGGGAGTAGGATGACCTGAATAATACATTGATAAGAGTACTACGGGTAATAATTCTGCCACTTTTTGTTTGTTGGTCTGTTTAGTTAATTACTGGAAATGCAGCAAAAATTATTCATCAAAATGGGTAGCGCCAAAGAAAAAATGCAGTCACTAATTCAGGACACAAAATACCGATAGCTGGACGACTTACGTTTTTGGGACGTTTCACATCAGGCTTGTCCTCCTGCTCCTTGCGACGTTTTTTTTCCTGCAAAATTTCTTCAAGAGTTTTTACTTTCCAGTTATCCTTTTCATCTCCCATTGGCACAGACCACAATGAGCTAAAACAGAATCAGTTACACGCTAGTCATTAGGTTAGAACAGACACAATCGTTCTGAGTCAACCTTCTTACGCTGCACTGCAACAACATTTGGAGTCCTGTAGCTTAGTGGTTAGAGCACTCGCCTCGCAAGCGAGAGGACCTGGGTTCAATTCCCGAGCAGGGCAAAACTTTGGACAAGTTTCCTTACTCCACTTTACTCCGCAGTAAATAGGAACCTGGTTGGTAGTCGATTGGCTTTGTGGGGTTGTGGGACACTGCTACATTTCATCCACAAAGATATACAGTCAATTCACTTTACAGGATGCACTGTGAAGTAATTTGAGACGTCAAAAGAGATGATAAGGCGCTATAAAAAATGCAAGGATTATTATTATTATTATTATTTAAAGTTACGTGGGCTGCCCGACATTTCCGGAGATGATGTGGGACTCTCTTCCATCAGACACGGTGAGGAACTATTCATTGAGTTTTGGTACAAAGTATTCTGTTCATCTGAGCAAATATTTCCTCCAGGATACTTTTGGCTAGCTTTCATTAATTGAAAATTAAAACTAATCTTAACTTATTTTTATATGACAAGTTTCTCATCTTTATCCTGAACATAAAGCTGAAACAATTTACAGACATGAACTCTGAGGTTAGACATATTCTGAGTAGTGCAGTTTAGCATTGTAGTACAGTGGAGTCCTATTATTGTCACCTTCAATTTGCCAGTCAAAAAAGTGACAATAAATGGGAAATGACCTCTCAGGAGAAGTAGTTTTCTGGACAAAAAAACAACAATTAAGATCAATGAAATCAGGAAGATGCAACTGAATCACTTTTGACAGGAGCTGATACAGACATTCCCCAAGCAAGGAGAGTGTTGGGAGGGCAGCAGGAGGCACGATCGAAGAGGGTCTTGAGACCGGCCTTGAAGGAGGCAAGGGAGGAAGCGAGGCAAAGGGATTGTGGCATGGAGTTCCAGTGTAGGGGCAGAAACGCTGAAAGCCCGTCCACTGATGGTAGGGCAGTTCGGGTGGGAGACATGGAGCAGACCGGAGTACACTGAACGGAGGGGTTCATAGGGAGACTGCAGGTCGGAGGTGGGGCAAGGCCGTGAATGGCCTTGAAAGTGAGGGCAAAGATTTTGAATTCGATCTTCTGGGGGATGGGGAGCCAATGGAGGCAAAGTGCAAGAGTTCACAAGCTGCAGAGTTCTGGATGATCTGCAGCTCATGAAGGGAAGAGCCGGGAAGGCCGATGAGGAGGGAGTTTAAGAGGTGAGCTGTGATTACTTGCACACAGCTTGCTATCCTGCATGTCCCCTGTGCCCTCCGTTCCACCATCGGTGGCTGCGCTTTCAGCCTCTACACCCCTGAAACTCTGAGAACAGTCTTCCTCTCTCTCTCCGCCTTGTGCCTCCTTCCCCCATCTTCAGATCACGCCTGAAGACCTTCTTCGTTGACCATTTGAATGTTCACCCCCCCCCCCCCCCCCCCCCCCACTCCACCCAGCTCAACGTTGTGCTCCGCCACTGTCAAGCGCTCTGGGATATTACGCTGAGTGAAGGAAGCTATGTAAATGAAAGTTGTTGTAGCTATCCTGAAAGACAGCTCGACAGAAGTAATGTACACACCACAAACTTGACATAATATACAAAAATTACACTTAGATTAAATTTTCTTAACATTGTGTGATCTGTATGACACTGCTTTTCCAGGCCATGCTGGCATCAAAAAACAATCAATAAAACACGATAACCAGAAACTAATGCTTGGTTTGAAAACAAAACTTCCAGTCAAGCTTCTTTCCTTGTCCTTTCATATGCAGTTAAACCTGAAGTGACAAAACAAATGACAATAAAGTCTACATGTACATTGTTTGTATATAATTAATGTCAGTTGGAATTGACAATTAAGACCAAAAACTAATTGATGTCCATTGATGGGTTGGGATTTTAGACAAATTTTTTAGACAAAAGTGAATAAGAATAATTTGGTCACACTGTCCATGACTGTTTGTGGGGCACTGCTGTGCACAATTGGCTACCGCATTTTCCCCACAAAATATACAGTCAATTTACAGTATATTCCGTGAAGGCGCTTTGAGACACCTCAAATACGTGGTAAGGGCTTATATCAAATGCAAGGATTATTATTATCAATTTACAATACGGACTCCACTGTACTTCTAGCATCCTGTATGAACAGAATTTATAGGAAACGTGTCAAATTACAAATATTATCAAATGCAATGATTATTATTATTATTAGGATTCCAACAAAAGTCAGAAATTCGCTAGCACAGTTACCTGTTATAAACAAAGCAAGAGCACCATACCACTTAGGTACAAGGCAGCAGAAAGATTTCAATATTGATAATAGTGATAGTGGTAAGTGGGTATTAATGACCGAATTCACTGAGAAAACATGAGGTGGTATACCAAAAATATAACATGCATTAGAACTGTATGAGATTGAGATATTTACTGCACAGCAAACAATTTTAATAGCATTGATATTTAATAGCTTTAATAATTTTTAGAAGTGTCATCATTTTTGTTGTTACTGTTATTTAATAGTGATCATATTAAATGGGTTATTATCATGGGTTGGTTAATACCACTGTCTTCTGGGATTTAAGTGTGTGGGTGCTGCAGCAAAATTCAACACATTATGACTAGGTACTGCCTTTCCTACTAATTCACAGTAATATGAAATTATATTATCATCAATATATTAAGCAGCAATCTTATGATAATTCCATGTAAGGATTTCAAGGGATATGGTATGGAGCAAAGGCAGGTAATTGGAGTTGAGGTACTGATCAGCCATGATCTAATAAAATGGCAGAACGAGCTTGAGGGACTGAATGGCCTACTCCTGATCCTGTGTTCCTTGCGCTCTAGGTTGCTACCCTGCATGAGAGGTGCTATATAAATGCAAGTGGTTGTTTTGTATATGATAAAATATATACTTTCCTCTGAATGAGAAAGCACTTGGTAATCTTAAATGTCAAGGTGATTTTAGGGACAAAGCAATCTTCATAATGAATGTCCTTCAGATTAATAAACACTCTCATTGTGGACAAAACATTCTGTCACTTTGATTTCTTGAAGTACTGCATCTCAAAATGAGTGAATGATTTCAGCAAAAATGCAAAATGCTCTCTTATCTATATAATTCTTGATAACTGCAAACACAGACAGAAACATGAAGCAGTCGGTACCAATAACGTGCAACACTAACTGGTAAGTCAATAATTCAAACTGACCACTCAAATTTCAGACAACCGCGTTTTTCTTTCAGATGTCCATTTTGTTGTTGCTAGTTTCCCAGCATTTTGAGACGTTATTTCAAATAGCCTGCACTGATAGTGGCTTAGGTTAATCTATTCCAAAGCACGTTTTTTTTTAAAAAAGAATGACTTTGTGGTGTAGTGACAGTGCCCAATGTGCGGACTCGTGGGGCAACATTTAAAATTGGATTACTTTTTAGGGCTAGTATTTGGTCGACTTTGGGATACAAACATTGTCATTTCTGGCAATTCTGCTCCTAATGTGTGTGTGTGTGTGTGTTATGCGTGTGTGCGCGCGCGTGTCTGTCCTGTGTGATGGCATAGAGGAAGAATGGGGCATGAACCCTCAACCTTCTGAAACTGTTAGCAACTGAGCCAAAGATGATGTCAGATTCCGCTATTATCCCCCCCCCCCCCCCCCCCCCCACCACCAAAAACCTCTCAATTGTTAAAATGATAATAAATTTCTCACACAATCTACAGCTGTTTGTAGGACACTGCTTGCTTGTACGCGGGCGATCGGCTGACGAAATACACAGTTTAATTCACTTGAACGCGCTGTACTCTGCGAAGCGCTTTGCGAGAGACGTCTGGACGGCGTGATGAGGCGCCGTTTCCAATACAAAGATTATAATTCTAAGAATTCTTTCCAAAAGTCTTTCCAAGTCACTTTCGGTAACTCGCTCTCCAGCCCCCACCACCACCTCACCCCCAGGGTACACGCAGTCACTGAAAACAAACTTAAAATAACCTTTTTAAAATGATTAAAAACGAGTTAAATGATTAAATTAAAATAGAAGCCCGAGGCTGCTGAGGGCGGAAGGGGTTTGTTTGTCTGTCAGAGTCTCTGAAGGAGAAGCCAGCGAGAGGGAGTCTACAGGGGAGGGGGGGGGGGGGGGGTGGAGAGAGGAGTGGGAGGGAGAAGGTGATTAAAACAAAAAAGGGAAACGAAACGCCATCTAACTAAACGGGAAGAGAGACTGACCGGCTCGAGGGTCGGGTGCAGGCCTCTGTCAACCTCCCGGGCAACCGCCGCAGCCTGAGGGGAGCGACTCCTACCACGAGGCCGCGGCTTCAGGCCTACCCTCCCTCCCTCTCTCCCTCCCTCCCTCACACGGCAGTAACGGTGGGAGAAGAGAGAGAGAGAGGCAGTTATTGTTTCACACATGCGGAGCCGGGGCTAATATGGCGACAAGGGCGACCTGAAGCCAGACAGACACAGACAGACGGACACTCACCTCCCTCCTCAGACCTGCGGCTTGACACAGGTTGTCGCGCCAAATCGGTCACTTCCGGCGGCCCGCGGGCCGCAGGCTCTTACCCAGTTTCCCCCCCACTGCGCATGCGTGCAGAGCTCTACCCCCCCCCCCCCTTCACTCCCACCACTGTCTTCAATGTGTCTCAACACATATATTGCAAAGTGAATTGACCGTGTATTTTGTGGGCGAAACACGGCAGCCAATCGTGCACAGCAGCGTCCTCACAAACAGTCGAATAAACACAACGCACGCGCAATCCACATTTGTCATTTCTCTTGTTTCGTGTTTTATTGTTTAAACGTCACTCAACTCACCACCGTTGCCGCGCACTGAATTAATGGGCTGCCGCGTTTCGCCCGACAAAATATGAAAGCCGCTATACTTTCCGGTCATGTAATAATATATCACGGTATATGGAGTAATACCAGCTCAATGGTTAGAGCAATCGCCTCACAGCAAGAGATCTGGGTTTGATTTCTGGGCGAAACCTTGGGCAAGTTTCCTTGTGAAGCATTCTTTGAGACACCGCCTGGCACGGAGGGTGTGATACAAATGAAAGTTGTTGTTCTGTTGTTGTTGAAAGCAGGCTGCATTCCTCCAAAACATAATTCCCTCCTCCTCTTTCCCCCTTGCCCAATTCGATCATTAAAAAAAGAGAAACACTTCATTCACTTACTTTCAAGATAATAGCTTTAACACATAGAAAACCTTGATGCAATATACATGGAAAACCACAGTACATGAAGGGCACATCCATTTTAGTGGTTATGTAAAAATACACCATACTGTTAATAATCATCATCCTTGCATTTGATATGGTGATTTATCATGTCTTCAAGAGATTTCAAAACTTTTTACAGAAGACTGTACAGTGAATTGACTATTTTTGAGTGAACGTTAGCATAACACACGGCATAGAATATATGCAGTTTGGGTTGAGGCATTTTAAGTAGTATCTAAGACGTTAAAATTGTCCAATTTATTGAACTGTTTGATATTCGTGAAACCCTACTGCTGCAAATGCTGCATGAACCATTTCAAAAAACGTGCATTAGAATTTGTCTGAACCAGATACATTAAAACAGGACTTGTACAAAGTGCACTGTGTTAGAAAACCAGTCAAATAATTATATTTTAGTTGTTACTTAATTAAATAAAACTGTGGAAACCTAATACACCAAAAAGTGAATGAAACAATAAGGCATAGGCTGAAATCTGGAGAAAGGTTTTTATAGTTATCCTTGCATTTGATGCAGCACCGAAAACATTGAAACACCTGCACATCACAGGTAAGGGTCAGCAGTGTTTGTACACAGACTCATCAGCTAATTTGTGCATAACATTATCCCACAAATAGTCCTGAGGATTGTCGGCTAGGAAACCAGGAGAAAACACCCTTTTTAATTGTGCTACGTGACCTTTAACACCCAATTGAACAGGAAGACCTGGTCTTTTTTTTATCGTCTCATCTAACTTCTAACCTCCAGCATTGCGCTGACGTGCCACCTTAGCATGTGATCTCAAAAGCTCTATGATTGAACCCACAATCTTCTGCTTCAGCATCAAGACTGCTGCCAACTGAGGCAAGCTAACGGCCCACAGAGAATTCCAGTAAAGATTGCTTGAGAAAATAGAGAAGTGATTCTCTGGGAGGCCATGACGATATCAAACACTGCAATTGTGTTGGAAACATAAAAACACAAGGTTAAATTGATTTACTTTATGAACACTGCTCGAAGACAACTACTTTTCATATTCAGATAGAATCTAGATTTAACGCAACAGTAATTATACTGGTCGTTAAAAATCAAATCGATCAGGTGTCAGCTAAATAATACTGGCAGAATGTAACAGCTTTTTAGCGCAACGTGTGCCAGATTAGCCACAGAATATTATTAAGAGATCGTTTGCAAATCAAAAATGAGAACAAAATATATATTCAACAGAATATTTTTTGTAAAAGATTCCAAATCAACTTTAAACATGAGTGGTTGAGCAATCATGGCTATTTGCTCTAGTTGCCAATTCTACCAATTCTTTGCTCACACAAAAATTCAGATGGGTAATTCTGCCTAAATACGTTAGCTAACGTTCATTAGGTTGGGGGGGGGGAAGGGGACAAATCTACATTAGCTGTCATAATTCAATTGTTCTAGCAAGCAAATTAGCCGGAATGGTCTGAATATGACAAATGTCTCGTATAGCAAAGACCTGGGATGCACAATTTACATGTACAAAGTTCAATAGAAAACTACTATATATATTTTAAAAACCCATCCATCACCATACTTGAGGATTCAAACCAAATTGAGAATTCCATGCATCCCGTCTACACATGGGAATCTCAAGACATAGATTGTTGGAACGCAATCCTCACACTCTCTCTCTCTCTCTCTCTCCCTGGAGGGGCACATCCTTCTTACTGAATTCCGGAAAAGTATTAGCCGCAAGTTGGCAAGAACCAAAGCTTGCGGAACCCGGAGTATGAGTTGGGGTAACTTCTTGGGAGTCCAACCAGCTAAAACTGCAGAGCTTAGCACTGATATTGCTCTCTGGCAAGCTTTCCCATTATTTGACCAGCTAGCACCACCCTACCCTTTGAACGACTTTGGTTTTCAGGGCCAACAAGAGCTGAGTGAGTTGACTCCCTACAACTGTTCACTGGTCTGCACTTCCAGCTTTTGCTGATGAGCCAGACCGGTTGTACTGTCATCAGCAGTGCCCTACAAAACAACTAGCTGTGCAAGTTCATTGATCTAAAACACTCACTCAATCACCCAACATTAAATATGAGGATTTGTGGTTTTGTTAAATTTAGGTATTAATTCCTAATTTTATTTATTGGATCAAAGAATTGAGAATGCACTATGTTGGCTTTTATAATAGTGGTTTTACAGGTAATTTAAAGTGCTTTTCAGAGGGAGGTGGGAGTTAAGAGCAGGAATTTTTCTGTACCTTAAATCACTAATGGTTAAACAATTGTAAGCAATTTCCTCGCCAATGGCAGCAAGCTCAGAAGCTTGTAAGGGTAACCAGTTGTCCTGATAGAGCAGCAATGTTTAATGCAAAGTTTAACAAAGTAAAACTGCTGATAAAATTCACACAAGAGATATGTCTGCATATTCAGTCGCTTTCCCCATGCTTCGATACAGTAAATGGCTAATTGTTATTTTGTTTCAAATGCTCAGTTTAGGACACCGAAGGTCACAGATGGTTTCATGCAGCATGAAATAAACACTTTTATATACTTTTTTAAAAAAATACTGCACACATTATTGGTTTGTTCGACCAATAATAATCCCCACAATTGATATATTATGTCTTTGAGACGTCTCAAAGCGCTTCACAGAGTATATTGTAAAGGCGATTGAATCTCATTTTGTGAGCAAAACGCAGCAGTCAATTGTGCACATCAGTGTCCTACACAGTCGTGGATTGAATGACCAAATTATTATTATAATGATGATTACAATCAGATGGTAAGCAATTCTCACGATACAGATTTGCCTCATAAACCCTGAGTAGCTCTGGTCATCCTGTAGTTTAAATCAGATGCTCCATGAATATTGTTCACAATAGTCAAGCATGGTAACGCAGGTAAAACACCAGCAAAATTCTCAAGCACAAAAATCCATACTACCCGTTTAAAAGTTACTGAAATTAAGATGTCCACCTTAATTCTTGTATTTTAAAAAAATTATGCCATACTCCACCAAATTCTGTCAGCTTAATTAATTGTCAAAGGATTTTTCTTTCCCACCGGCACCTGCCAATATTAGGCAGCCGCACATAAGTCTCCCAATTGTTGACAAAGTGAAACTTGGTGCTGTGTTTGAACAAGCCACTGTGAAACACAATGCCCTGTATTTTATAAAATGCTATAATTTTCATAACCAGAATTTTATTTTTTCTACATCTTAAATACCCTGTTTCATATTATGGATAATGCATCCTGCAGGAAATGTACACGGTCCGTTATTTCTGAGGTGTTTGCTGATTCTCATTCAGTAGGAATTGATTCTCTTGCTTCTTGTTACTGCGAGATAACAAAGTGTGGAATTTGTTTCTCTGATGCTGCCGAGCTCGGTTGTATAAAAACACACCGATGATGACCAAAACTGTTCCAAAAGCTGAGTAGATTGTAATATTGTTACTGAAAACAAGAACACTCAGCCAGATGGAAATGGCATGCTTGACTGTGCTAGCAACACTGAAAGAGAGAACAAAAATATATTAATTAGTTAATGTTTTGTCCCCCAAAATATAGTCAATATCTTTACGGTATTTTCTGTGAAGCGCTTTGAAACGTATCAAAGATGTGATAAGGGACTTTGTCAAATGCAAGGATTATTATTATCTACCTTCATCAATATCAACGTTTTGTTGAACAATGCAAATCTACAGGAAATTATAGTTAGGAGACAGAGAAATGCATCCAGTTTTGCCTTTTTACTGCAATGTTAAATATGGATCACTTAAACAGTGTACAAGTGATTTTAGCCTTTTTAAAAGTGATCTTTATTATGAATCCATGCTGTACTCAATAGTAATCCGAGAGAAAGATATAGAATTTCCCACAGCAGAGTAATCCAACATTTGCTGAGGGCTGGATGCCCTAATTGAAAAATGCCTGTGGGCCTCATAAACAATAATGAGTTTTGTCTTTCCCTTCCCGAAATATGCAGGGAGTGGGTATGTCAGATGAAATAGAGGGTGGGGAGTTGGGGGAGGGGAGATGGAAGAGGCACAGATAAAATCCACTTGGACCACCAACTATATTGTACAGTATTCAACAATGTGTACAATAGTTAGAAAAATATTCATAGGAATGTGTTACACACATGTTCCAAGGCAGTTCAGCTTTCTATCTGCTCCATATCCCCCAACCTACTATCGGCAGGCGAGTCTTCAGCTACCCTGGCCCAAATCTCTGGAATTCTATCCCACAATCCCTCCAACTGGCCCACTCCCTGGCTTTCTTCAAGTCCCACCACAAAAACCTCCTCTTTGACGGTGTCATCGGTCATCCCACTTTCCCGCCCAAATCCTCGATCCCAACCCCAGCTCGGCTCTGAAACACTGACTGTCCAGCGCCTTGGGACTTCCTCCCGACGTGAAAGGTGCTATACAAATGTATTTTTGTTGTTGATAAGTGTAGCTGAACTCCATCCCCCAGCCAAATTGACATATTGCCACTTGGAACACATTCCAGATCAGACCAATGTTACCTCACCCACTGGAAATATGCTACCCCTCTCTGTGCAGTTTAATTTTATTGGATTCTGTCTAACTGCAAATTATCAACAACTAACATTTATACAGCACACCTCAAAGAGTAGTGTCCCAGAGCGCTTACCAACCTGAAAGTAACAGGCGAGATCTTCCCCATCAAAGCGTATGCCGTCACACTCTGAAGATGGAAGAGTAGTCCGTCAAACAGAAGGAGCATAACTATATCTTGATTAAAACTGAAGCTTCGACCGTTCTTTCCAAGAACTGGAATGTCCTATAAGACAAAGAAGACGATAGCAAGCTGCTTAATTGCGCTCTGCATATTAATGGTCATTACATTCTCATATATAATGAGCTCTCCCCAGAGTCAAAGTGCTTGAAAATATAGTAGTTAGCTCAATTTCCAGATCACCATTGGGTAATTGACTTGAGTGCCATCTTTTTCTGATTCAGGTCAACATCAGGGAACCACTCCGTCCCACCCCCGCACACACGCACACACACACGGTCATACTCATTCCGTGTGTAATTTTAGAAATGAAGCATGAAGCAGGTATTTTGGTGGGGAACAACAAACTGATATTGGCCAGCTCAAAAAAGTTGCAGTAAACTTCTAGAAATGTCTTACCATAAGAAAAATCCATGCTGGAATTAGCATTACCACTGCTGCAGCGCTGGTATAAAATTGTAGCTCGGGGGGTCTAGAGATTCAAAAAGGACAATTTGTGGATGAGTACGAGTAAGGATGATTATAGCCTAGCAGTAGTAGAGATAATGATATTTAGTGGTAAAGATGATGAAATTGAAAGCAATTGATGGTAGTTTTTGTTGGGGAAATGCGGCAGCTAATTGTGCACAACACTGATGTCGGTTGAGTGACCAAATTATTATTTTTTGAATAATAAAAAGTAGACGTACGTGAAAATACTGGTCAGCAGATATCAGATAGTTGCAATTAAACTCAAGAATGCAAAGTGCAGTGTAATTTAATTGGCATTCTGATTTGTGAAGCATTAGTAAAGAAATAAGCGATAATGCAAACAACCATTATTCACCTAAACTGTATGCTTGGAGAAAACTTAAAAATAAAAGGCTTTAATACAAGTTAAAAATTATAGAAATGATATAGAATGATCTACAGATAAAAGGCTTTAATACGAGTTAAAAAATTATAGAAATGATATAGAATGATCTACAGAAGTGCCGGTCAAACTATGGCTCGTGGGCCGGTTGCGTTCCTTGGGGCAGTCCTCTGTGGCCCCTCTGAATATTCACACTACTCTAGGCAAGCCCATGTTCAATAGGTAGTGCGGTTCCAAGTTCGCTTGATTGAATATTTCTTGATTTATGCCATCAACAAAATTTATTCAATCAAGTAAAGTACATTTATTTTGTTTTATTTTATAAAATATAATTTTATTTTGTTGGTCAACCAAAATGATTGGCCACCACTGCCCTAAAGGCACAGCATAAACTGGGTGTTAAAGATCCCAATCTTGTATGTGCTGTGAGAATAGAGATACTACCTACTTTTCTCCAGAAGAGATTAATTACAGGTAGTTCAAACCACAAAGCATGCGATGTAGAACACACAGCTTGGCAAGTCTGTGGATTCCAGGAATTCATCAAGCACTTTTAATATATTTATTCCTAACTTATCTTACCCTCAAACTTGCACCCAACTGTCTTAAATGTCAATATATAAAATAAGCAAAGTTAATCTAAATCAATTTACTTAATTGCATACGATTATAGATTGCATTTTAAAGAATGAGCTATATGATAATCCTGAACAATACATATATTATGTATGAGTTTTAAATAACTGATACTTACGAGAATTTATACTTGTCTCCACTAAGCAATTTTTTGGAGAAGACATTCTGTAGACTAAATAAACCAATTTGTTACAACAGATGCCACAGTAAACAATTGTTCCATCTCGCATGCTTCACCTGGACAACACCCATTCTCCCGAGCATTCATTTACCTGCTCTCATATGGTTAGGGATTACCTTTAATCTGCCAAGAGGTTTTGGGGGAACGGCAAGATTTGCTGCACATACCAAAGCACAATATAATTGTTTCATTTTACTTTCCTCTCCCTTGTCCCAGCACTAAAATAGGAGTCATGCTTCTATTGCCACGATTTGGCTGTCACTGAGTGTGAATGCTTTCAGAGTAAGCCATCTTTTCTAATGCTTTACATGGATTAGTGAAATATTACCTTCATGACAGTGAATCTCCCTGAAAACCCATCTCATGAGGCCCATTTATCCACTCTCTTAACACCAAGAAAAGTCACAGATCTGCAATGTGGCTACTTAAGACCTCTGACCCACCAGTGTCTCAATGAAACAAAATAAATATTTGTATCCATCTAGGGGATATTATCATGATATTGTATATTGAAAAGGTTTCAGTGTTTGTGTAAAAGAAAGCATTCAAATAGCCAAATTATATAAATCAGGATGTTTAGCCAAAGAATGACTGTACAGTTGTAGAGGAGAAAAGGGAATTGATGGTACTTACATAGGAGAAAGGGGGGTGAGACAGGGTAGAAATACATGTCCCATTCTAGCTGGACCAAAACAGCTGGTTCAACATAAGTGCCATGTGGCAGCTGTATACCTTTACCTTAACTTTCAACACTGTCAGCAATGACTGAATGGTCAGTTGATTCAAACAAAAATTATCACAACAGAAACAGGTCATTTGGTCCATCAAATCCATGCTGGTAATTCCTCTCCAAATCCCACATGAGATACCTGGTTCAATCTCATTCTTCTGCTCTCTCTCCCCATATGCTTTAACGTTCCTCCTCTTGAAACACCTATTTCAATCCCCCAGCTCGGGTGCAGACGCTTGACTGACCAGCGCCCTTCGGACGTCCCCCTGACATGAAAGGCGCTATATAAACCCAATTTGTTGTTGTTGATTTCCTTTTAAAATAATTAAGAAACTCTCCTTCAACTAGACTTTGCGACAGAGAATTCCACATTTCAAACTACTGTTTTCTAATCTCCCATTTCATGTTATTGTGATTGTTAACATGTGCCCTCATCGTTACTGTCTATCCTACACTTGGAAATAATCTAAAGTATGACTATTTACCAAAACACAGGTAAGAGGCACACTTACCAGTCCATGATATTGGTTGAGAGAGCTGCTGAGAACCCAAGCATGTTAAAGCTAATTTCTGTGGCAGTGCATAATGCTAATCCACACATTATAGGAAACAATGACATGTTCACCCACAAACCTAAAATGACAAAACAAGAGTACTAATTAGCAAAACAGAAAAAAACAAAAACTTACTTTTATAAGAGAGGTATGGTAAGGGGTACATTTAATTTAATAAAAACATTTTTGGTCAGCTAGGTGAATGATACATGCAGAAACCTACCACCATGCTTTAGAATGGTCAAATCAGACTCATAGGTCCACATATGCACACCACCTACTCAAGGACATTTTGCTGTGTCTGAAAAGATATGTGCATT
Organism: Hydrolagus colliei; assembly: GCA_035084275.1. Taxonomy (NCBI): domain Eukaryota; kingdom Metazoa; phylum Chordata; class Chondrichthyes; order Chimaeriformes; family Chimaeridae; genus Hydrolagus; species Hydrolagus colliei. The sequence continues at coordinate 8,171,767 of CM068767.1, forward strand.
CTTCCTGGAGGGACATATCCTGCTTGCCTAATTTTGGAGAGCTATTTGAGTTTGTTGGCTATTTAACTTAAATCTCCAGTTAAATCATGACTTGTTATATTTCCCACTGATTTCTGAAGACCCCAGTTGATGACACTGCCAATATTCCCTCACATGAAGTTCATTCTTTATAAAGCAGAACCGATACCATCTGTCATTTTCATAATTCAAATTCATGCAATTTTGTGCAGACTTTCAGTTCATCAGATGCACTAAGCAGTACAAAACTAAAGCCGACTATACTAATCATGAACGCTGAGACCGCATTAAGGAAGTGGTTTCCCCAGCAAATCTAGTTGTTGGGCCACAATATTCACCGTTCATGTAACTCTGCGACCCCCCCTCACCCCACAGGAAATCCTGTGAATAATAATAATATTGCATTTGATATAGCTCCTCATCATGTCTTCAAGACATCTCAAAGCGTTTCACGGAATATACAGTAAAAGTCTGTTTATCCGTGACCCGATCAATCGGATTGCTCAACCCCCACCCGGGCAATTTCCATTCCAGCAATCGTGAGTATGCTCACTTTGCGCATGTGAGCAATGCGTGCGCATGCGCACTTATTAAAGTTACTAACTTGGAGGTTTTTAACCGATCGGTAAAAAAAATGTTTTTACCAATCTTTTTACCGAGTGTGCTGGAATCTTTATTGGTAAGTAGCTCTACAATATTCTGTTACTATACAATATTACTTTTTACCTTTGCTAGTAGATGCTGCGCTTGAAGCCATGATACCGCAGTTGAGCTTTATAGTCCAGCGATTCTTTTTAAAATGGAGGACGCCAAGCGGGTGAAAAAGACGGAACGCATATGACTTTAAAGTCATATTAGCGGCAAGCCAATAACGCTAGCCGATAACCCACATTGTCGCGCAGGTGCAGTATTTCGGTTTTCCACTAGTAGAGTCTAGGGCTTCGGTTTGCAGCTAGTAAAGTCGCGCGACTTTAAAATCGCGCTGTCGTTTTTTTTCACCCGCTTAGCTCAATTTAAGAAAGAATCGCTGGACTGTAAACTTCACTCAGTAAAGGTGAGAAACGCAAGAGAGTAATTTTAACAATAAGTACCAATACAATGTTTTGTTATTATGCTATTATTTATGCATTTACAAATGCTCCACTGCTATTATTCCGGATAAATTCCTGTTTATCGAATGGGGACTTTTTGGGGGGCTGGTTATATGGAAGTGTTGGTTCGTCACAGATAAACGGGCTTCTACTGTAGTATGTTTTAAAATAAGTTAATATTTTGTGTTGAGTTTTGGGCAACTTGCCGCCAGATTATCCGGCACGGTCAATTAATCGACCCCCTGGAGCATGATCCTTCATCAGATCTGGGACATGTTGGAAAGGAGAGGCTTTTTAAGTACCAACAGAAAGGGGCGGAGGCAACACGAGGAAAATGGGGCACAGCACAAAGGACGATGAGTGCAAATGATGCAAAACAAAGATGCAAAGCAAATGATGCAACAAAATAATGGGGAAAGAGGGATTAATAGTGCAAAATAAAGGGGGGGAGGGGGGAGGAGAATTGCAACAAATTACGCAGACCATAGAAAGAATAGGTGCGTCTGGGACACAGATGATGTGGTAATGGTCACAGAAAAGGGTTAAGGTGAGCTGTTATGGTCTCAAATTGTTCAAATAAATAATAATCCCTGCATTTAATATGCTTTATCACAAAAAAACAATGGTCACTCAAGCCACCCCACCACTATTGGAACACTGCTGTGTGCAATCCTCTGCCATGTTTGGCCCACAAAATATACAGTGAATTCACTTTTACAATATATTCTGTGAAGTGCTTTGAACCGTCCTGAAGACCTGATAATGCGCTGTATCAAATGTAAGGGTTATTAACATCAACTTGTTGAGACATCTCAAAGTGCTTCACAAAATATATTGTAAAGTGAATTGACAGTATATTTTGTGAGTGAAATGCGGCAGCCAATTGCACACAGCAGTGTCCCAGAAACAGCCCACAAAACCTTGCTACACTTGACAATAATTACTACTATACGATAAAAACTCAAGTTCTTTCTGTGTAACTGTGTGGGTTTGTCCAAAACCTCTATCCAGATCCCTGCACCGACCGAACACCCAGAACTTAAAGCTCCTTGAAGTAAGAGTATAGAAACTAGCAGCAAGTGAGACAAAATATCAACTGCTTTCTACTGACAGAAAGACAAACGGAACCTTGGATCAGTTTGGTCTGGACTCTGGCCTAAACATGACGGTGGAAGTCAATCTAACATTGCCTCACTCGGTGTGTCTCCCTCCCTCCATCCCCACTATGAGGTTTACTGAGATAGATTATTGGAATGGCAACTTCTGTTGCAACACATTTCAACGGAATGAAACAGAAATACTACCAGAACATGCCCACAGAACCAGCTTTGAGACGTCTCAAAGCGTATCACAGAATATACTGTCAATTGAATTTACTGTTCATTTTGTAAGCGAAGCGCACCAAAATATTCACCCACAAAATGCACAGTAAATGTAGTTCGGTGGTGACCTGCTGAGTGTTCCCAGTGATTTCCATTTATCTTTTCAGACTTCCAGCATTGTAGTATTTTGCATTTTGTTTCAACTTACCTATATATTCTCCTAAAATGAGCCTGGACATAATTACAGTGAAGATTGGTGCTGAGCTTTTTACAGTCTCTGCAAATGAAACTGCTACGTTCTTCAAGCTTACCAGCCCAAGAACCACAGTGGCAAACCTGGAGGGGAAAATCCAAATGTCAGCAAAATGTTTTAATAAGACAATTTAAGTCAATAAAGCATCCACAGTTGTGAATACAACAACAAAATTACATTTATAGAACACCTTTCACGTCAGGAAGACAACACTGATTGGTGTAGCTGGAGATATTATTTTACAATCTTACAGTTTGGAATGCACTGCCTGAAAGGAAGGTGGAAGCAGATTCGACAATAGTCTTCAAAAGGAAATGGGATAGGTACTTAAAAAGCTCCTGCAGTTCAGTGATTAGAGCACTCGCCTTACAAGAGTGATACCTGTGTTCGAATCCAGGCAGATCAGGACGAAACCTTGGGCAAGTTTCCTTACTCCACACGACTAATAATCCCTCCAAAAAACCCACAATAATAAAAAAGTCATTTTCAATCCTACAAAATTGGTCATTTTCAATCCAGCCAATTGTGCACAATTGGCTGCCGTGTTTCGCCCACAAATATACAGTCAATTCACTCTACGGTATATTCTGTGAAGCGCTTTGAGATGTCGATAAGATATGAAAAGCACTATATCAAATGCAAGGATTATTATATAAAAAGGAAAAAAATTGCAGAACTATTTGGCAGCTCTTTCAAAGCACTGGTACAGACACTACGTGATCGATTCCAGCATGTTTCTCGATACGTAAGAGCCAATTCAGCTCCAAGAACACCCCCATTTACTTCTCCACCACCCCACACCGAGGATACCTCACCCACACAAGGATCGGAAATACCAATAGAATCACTCTCCTACTTACCTCATTAAACCTACAAAGAGCATAATCATGAGGAAGTTTGATGGATGTTCGGAACGAACTTTATGTTGGTACAAACAACATGGAACATACATCTTGATACAACCAATTACAGTGGTTGAAAGCATCTGGACAGCACCTGTAAAATTATGGCACAACAATGAGTTTAACAAGAGATTAAGACTCGAACAAAACATCACTGGATGTAAATTCAGTACTATCTTCTAGAGGAAGGGAATGGTGCTTAATAATGATCCTTGCATTTATACACTTCTCTTGAAATACAGCCTGTGTGTCATGCTATATTAGTTATAGATTTCACAACAAAGAATGCTCTAAATCTTCATGGCTGTACTATGCTAGACCAAGATCACTATCTCCTCACTTGACTAGTCAAATGTCGATGCACTTAAGGTTGCCATGGAAATTACATCAAAATATACACAGGTGCCACCATGTCTTTAGCTGTTCTCACATTTTTTAAAAAGTGATTTCACGTGAGATAAGTTATCCAAAAGAAATTAACTTTTCCTTAGAGGACATATATAGCAGCCATTATTATCAAATTAAGTGTAAAGTGGTAGTCTGGCTCAGTTGGTAGCACTCTCGCCTGTGGGTCACTAGCTGTACCAAAGATTCCTGTGGAGACTTGAACTCATTGAGTCTAAGATGTTACTCCATTGCAGTGCTGAGGATTGCATTGTCAGAGGTGCCGTCCTTCCGATGAGATATTAAACCGAGGTCCTTTCAGCGTGGGTCGAGAGAAGGAGTTCCAAAGTTTTGGGGCACATTGGCTGAAAGCAAGGCCACCGATGGTGGAGCAGAGGATTTGAGGGACAAGAAGGAGGCAGGACCCAGTAGAGTGGAGGCAGCGGATACTACCTCCACTGTGAAGAGAGGGGAGGTTAGAGAGGTAGGGTGCACAGAGAAGTGGAGGGATTTAAACACAAGCGTGAGGATCTTGAAGCCGATCCGCTCTGTGATGGGGAGGCAGTGCAGTTTGGCAAAGACTGGGATAATTGGGGTATGAAGTGTGAAAGACCCTCAAACCAGCAGCCTGGTGTGTAGACAATGTAAATGCAACAATGCAAAAAATTAGCATCAGAAAACAAATTTGCTTTGTTTATACTCAACAAAAATTATTTACCTAGCATTCCTGGTTCACCTTCCAACAAAGTCAGAATATATTTGTTCAAGAATAGCGTGCAGAAACTGAAAAAATACCAGAGACTCAGGTAAATGAAAGACTTGACACTCCAAACCCCAGCGTCCGATTCAATCACTGTAGTCTCTGTGATGGTAATTTTTAAAACACTTTCGTCGGTGCAACTGTCGCTTCGCGTTATCACCATTTTTTCATTTCGATTGGAGGAGGAGAAAAAACCTGGAAAATCATTCTCTTTCAACCTCTCCTCATCGGCGGGATTTTTACTGTCCAGCAGAGCTTTGGAATTCTGATATAATGGCATGATGTGGCTCTTAGCTTGATCTTGGTCCACTTGTGAAAATTAACCTTTGAAGTACTTGGTATGACAAAATAGTCACATTGCCAACAACGTTAAGCCAAGAAAAGTTAATATTTAAGTCTCTTTTAAAGTCAAGCGTGTAATTTGGTCACCGTCCAATTTCTGAGCACTTAGTGATTTCCATCTCATCAGTGCTACACTATCCATTCAGTGGCTCACAGGTCTCTGAAATAAGAATAAAAATAAGCAAAATTATCTTTAAAATTAAAAACAAAATATTCAGCCGACAAATATTTTCCTATAAAAAATTCCAAATACAGTAATTATTTGTGTTTATTTAGGGTGGTACATTGTAGAGCAGTGGTGGACAACCTGTGGCCCATGGACCATCAAGAACCAGATCTTCTGCCTCCCCAAGAAAGTACAATGTAACTTGCAATCACTGCCATGAGTTGCTGGCTCCCACTTCATTATTCTTACGGTTGCTAAAATTCATAAAATGAAAACAATAAGTTCATGACAACAATAAGTTTTTATGACTTTCATGACACGCAGTAAGTTTGACCTTGAGCAAAATGCTTTCCATGTAAAGATTTGAACCACACCCAATGAGGAATTTCAAGAAAGTAGCCAGAAAACTGATGTCTTTTGAAAAAGGCAATTCTTCATTCTTGGTGCTGTCCACACTCTTCTAAAATTTCTATCTTTACCATCCAATACTTCTTCCTTCCATATGGAAAGCAAGTGGTCTCTGCTATTGGATAGCAGCTATCAGGAACCCATTGTGAACAGCAATGTTTACAAACTCAAGACAAATTATACCTACGGTCTGTCCAAATGGCATATTTTCTTTTGACCGTCTCTATCAGTTTCTATCTCCATATAATTACTGAAATTAGCCGAGTTAAGCTGACATACCAGCTTGGATGAACAGCTAATTATTGCAAAAGCAGTATGATAATTCTGTCACAATGAGAACAGTTTTTTTGCAAAGTCAGGTGGTAGAGGATGCCCTTCTGACTGCCTTAAATCAATACGGCTTTCAGGCTAGGTGTCAGCTTAGAAAACACCTTGAAATATACACGTCTAGAATTACAGTCATAACCATACAAAAAGAGGCTATTCAAGTCTTCACCTAATTATTTTCTTTATGCCAATAATTCTAATCCCAATTCAATGCTCTTTTCTCATACTCCTTTATACATTTATATATTTTTTTAAACTTAGCCAATTCTTTTTTAAAAATGTTATGGTCTCAGCTTCAAAAGCCAGTTTATGAATTCCCCATTCACAACTAACAAGAATAACTTTTCATAACACAACATGTAACCATAAATTTAAATCACACACAAGACCATTCATCCCTTGATTTTCAGTTGCCATTTGCCACTCAAAGAAACTATCCATCCTAATTCCTACGCTTAATTTCCTACTTTTTCCCGTAACCTTCAATATCCTTCTTCTGCTTGTCCGATTCTTTTTTAAATGCCCAAATTGACTCTGCTGTAACAATGGCAATTCATACCGTAATAACCCTCTGGGAGAAAGTAATCTGACCTCCCTTTTACTTAGTCACAATCTTAGAATTCAGAATTACACTCTTAGAATTTTTAGGCACTCTATTAAGAGTCCCACTTAACCTTCTCTGTTCCAATGAAAAACATCCAATTTTTTCCCAGACCAGCTTCAGAACCTGTAGTACTTAATATTGGGTTTCATATTACCCTCTCCATTTGGTTCATTTCATGAGACACCCAGACCTACACACAAATACCTTAGGTTTTCCATTTAATGTTACCCCCTAATCTATTCTCGTATAATCTTTTTGTCCCTCTTATTTCCTTTTTCAGTTCTCCTGTGCACTTCCTATATTCTATTTGGTTGTCTTCTGAATTTGGGGCTTGACATTTGTTATAAGCCTCCTTTTTCGGTTTTATTTTAATCCCAATTTTTTTAGTCATCCAGGGAGGTTTGGATGCCGTACTTTTTCCCTTTGTGGGAATGTATTTGTTCTGTCCCCGAACTATCTCCTCCTTGATGACTTCCCATTGTTCTTTAGCTGTTTCATCCGCCAATCTTTCTTTCCAGTCCATCTTAGCGAGGTCCCTTTTTAACTCTCTGAAATTAACCCTCTTCCAGTTGAGTATCTTGTCTTGAATAAACTGGAAGGAAAGTTATGTTTCCTGAGTATCAACAACAACTTGCTTTTATATATAGCCCTTCATGTCTGACAACATCTTGGAGAAGGTTTGCAAACAAAAATAAGGGACAAAAATAATTCCAAGTGAAAGCACACTGTTCGTGCACAAGAGCACCATATACATAAGAGAAGTTAATAAATAACCATGTCCAGGATTGAATGATCCGCATAATCACCAATGAGGCCGTGCTTGGATTATAAATTGACGTATCGTACAAAAAACACACACATACAGAAATCAACCAGGGCTCCTGATTACACATTTACCAAAAGAAAATAATAATAATCCTTGCATTTGATAGAATGACTGCCTTTTGACAAGACAATAAGAGTATGGCTTACTGTAATAAGCGTTTCGCCCACAAAATACACTTTGCAGTATATTCTGTGAAGTGCTTTGAAACATCTCAATGATTTTTTAAAATCAATTGTGGGGTTTAAATGAAGAACTGGTTACTTCTACAGTATTGTGCAGACCAGCAATACAACTTTCAAATACCATAAATGCATTACAACCGTAAAACCCCAAATTAATGCATTACAACCCCAATCCCTCATGAATGGATTACAAACGTGCCAGTCTACTGTAATAAGAACACATTAATACTTCAATATTATGCAAAGTGTAGACCTGCTGGGAGGCAATTTTCAAACCCAATAAGCAAACAATAACAAAATTACACTTGTATAGCGCCTTTCAAGTCAGAAGGACATCCCAAGGCGCTGGAGGCTAAATGCACTACAAAACAAAAAGAAACCCACATTCACTCTAACCTAATTGTCCCCGTGAACCCATTACAAAACATTCATGAATGCATTACAAATGTCCAATAATGCATTGAAAAACTCACAACCATCACTCACTATATTCTCTCTCTCCCTCCTGCCCTCCACCCATCCCAGGTCGGAAACATTGCCTTTAGATGTCCTCCCCACTTGAAAGGTGCTATAAAAATAATAATAATCCTTGCATTTGAATAGTGCTTTTCACGTGTTCTAGACTTCTCAAAGTGCTTCACAGAATATACTGTAACGTGAATTGACTGTGTATATGTGGGCGAAACGCGGCAGCCAATTGCGCTCAACAGTGTCCCACAAACACTCGTTGATTGAAACAGCCAATTTTATGTTTTTATTTTTTAAAAAATGTATTATTAGCAAGTATGTGGAGTAAGGAAACTTGCCCATTGTTTCACCCTGCCTGGAACCCACCCCAGGTCTCTCGCTTATAAGGCAAGTTCTCCAATTACTGAGCTAGGGGACTCCACGTGTAATTTTTGCTGTTGCAATTCTCTTCCACCACCCCCCCCACCACCACCACCCCCAATTCCTCCATTGGGTGGGGTCGAGGGTGAGAGGCAATGGAGAGAGAGGAAGGGGAGATGGATGGGGGGGGGGGGGGGGGAGAGGAGAGAGTGACAGAAAGAGTGGGGAGAGGTGAGAAGGAAGGAGAGAGGACGGTGAAAGGAGAGGGAGGGAGAAGGATAAAGGGGAGGGGGGGAAGGAAGAGGAGGGGGAGAGGAGAGCGATAGAGAGGGGTGGGGGGTAGAGGAGAGAAGAAAGGGGATAGAGAGAAGGGGACAGAGGAGTGAGAGAAGAGGGGGGGGGGAAGAGGGAGAAAGAGAGGGGGAATAGGAGGCGGAGAGGAGAGAAAGGGGTAGGGAGAGGAGGGTGAGAGGGAGAGGAGGGGGAGGGTGAGAGGAGGGGGAGGGGGAGAGTGAGAGGAGGGGGGGAGTGAGAGGGAGAGGGTGAGAGGGAGAGGGAGAGGAGCGAGAGGACGGGGGGAGTGAGAGGAGGGTGAGGGGGAGAGGGAGAGGAGAGGGTGAGGGGGAGAGGAGGGGGAGAGGAGGGGGAGGGGGAGAGGAGGGGGAGGGGGAGAGGAGGGGGAGGGGGAGAGGAGGGGGAGAGGAGGGGGAGAGTGAGAGGAGGGGGGGAGTGAGAGGGTGAAGGGGAGAGGAGCGAGAGGGAGAGGACGGGGGGAGTGAGAGGAGGGTGAGGGAGAGGAGGGGGAGAGGGGGAGGGGGAGAGGAGGGGGAGGGGGAGAGGAGGGGGAGAGTGAGAGGAGGGGGAGAGTGAGAGGAGGGGGGGAGTGAGAGGGTGAGGGGGAGAGGAGCGAGAGGAGGGAGAGGAGGGGGAGAGGGAGAGGAGGGGGAGAGGGAGAGGAGGGGGAGAGTGAGAGGAAGGGGTGCTTGCTCCTGTCGCGTCCGCATCACTCGCAGAACTCAACTCACCCGGTAAGCCGCCACTGCCGCCCGGGGCGGGGGCCCGGCTCCCCGGCAGCCTCTGGCCAGCCCTGCCCAGACCAGCCGCTCGCTGCTCCTCATGTTTTCTTTAAATATAAATTTTATAAATATATCCAGACAGACATTTACATTATTACTTTCTTTTGTTTTACATTTCTGTTTGTTTCACACACACACACACACACACACACACATCTGTCGAGAAACTTAATAGATTTTGTAGACGTGAGCCGCCGGGTTTGGCCTCGCTGTGTTTCCCCCCCTCCACTCACTGACTGACTTGACTGACTGAGGTGGGAGAGACGACACAACCGACAGCTCGCGCCCAACCGCCCACGCTCGCGCTCCCAGGCTGCTCTGTTAGTTTACAGACAAACAAAACAACGACAACGAACCAGGCGGCAAGAGCTGCCCCTACCGCTACCCCCCCCCACCCAACCTCCCAACCCACACCGCGGTGCACTGTGGGACACCTCTTTGTCCTCCAAGAGGATCTCGGAGGACTGGCCCACCCCCCTACCTTGTCTTGGCTTCGCAATAATCGCTCAAAACTTCCCCCAAGTGGCTGCTGGGAGCGGTCAAAACACTTCAATCAAAGCTTACGTTTCTAGAGCGCCTTTCACGCGTCCCAAGGGCCAGAGCGCTTGCCTTACAAGCCCGACGCCTGTGTTCGAATCCAGGCAGGTCAGGGCGAAACCTTGGGCGAGTGTCCTTACTCCGCACGTGCGCACACACACACACACACACACACGCGCCTACGCCTAATAATAATCCCTCCCAAAAAAACTCCACGATAATAAAAACGGTCGTTTTCAATCCACGGCTGTTTGTAAGGGGGAGGGGGGTGGGGACGCTGCTGCGCGCAATCGGCTGCCGCGTTTCGCCCACAGAATATGCAGTCAATTCACTTTCCAGTATATTCTGTGAAGCGCTGGAGAAGTCTAGAAGACGTGGAGGTTTGCGGGATGGAATTCCAAACGTTTAGTCTAGAGTGACCGAAGGCCGATGGTGGGGCGGGTGGGTGCTGAGACATAGAGCAGGGTGGAGCCCGCTGAGCGGAGGGAGTGGGCAGGTTGTTACGGGGTTAGGATGTCACAGAGGTAGGGTGGGGCAAGACGCTGCAGGCCTTGAGTTGAATCCTCTTGAATTGATCTTGAATTGAATCCACTTGACATGAATAGTGTGGTATTGTCCACCGACATTGTCCAACCGGATTTATAACCTCTATACTTTTGAGGCCCTATCTTAGTAAATGAACCATTAACAGTTGGCTGGCTTGCGAGGTCCAGGAATATTTAAGATTTACAGATTGAGACGGGATATTCTTGAATTTCTCTGTTAGCTTTACTTTTCCGCAAAAGCACAACGATGCAAATATTGTGCCATAAATCAAACCTCCGAGCTATTTCATGTATCAGGAGAAGGAGAGGCGACATTCCCTACATTGTATATATTTACTGTACCATAATTATTCCTCGCGTCAGCACAATGTCCTTCCTCAGGGCATCCAAAAATCAGATACTTCGGTAGACTTTAAAGTAGTTTGGTTTTAAACGACATAGAACATGCTCAGATGACAATTTCTGCTTGCGATATAAGCTATATTTTTATATAGGGTGACTAAAAAGTTGTGATATCTACCCTATTATCTAAAAAAAATCATTTATTTAACTTAGACAACTTTTCGGTTCCCCTGTACTTCGAAATCTTGTAATAATCCATTAAAAAAAAAAAAATTAATTTCAATCCACGACTGTTTGTGGGACAATTGTGCTGCTGTGTTTTGCCCACAAATACACAGTCAATTCATTTTATTCTGTGAAGTGCTTTGAGACGTCTAGAAGATGTGAAAAGTGCCATATCAAATGTAAGGATTATTATTATAAAACAGTATTTGCGGAATATTCCTACAATTGGCCACCTGAGGGTGCCAATAAAAATACACAGTCACTACATTTTACACTATCCTGTGAAGCACTTTGAGACGTCTGGAAGACATGATAAGGTGTTATATTAAATGCAAGGATTGTATTATTATAATAAACAAATCCACGCCGCTTCCAGAATATTGTGAGTTCAAGCCCCACTTTGGTACTCATTCATTTCCCCACCGTTTGTGGGACCTCGCTGTGTATAAATTGGCTGCTTCGAGATGTTTTAATGACTTAATAATAATAATAATCCTTGCAATTGATATAACGATTTTCACGTCTTCTAATCTAGATGTCTCAAAGCCCTTCACAGAATGCACACTGTAAGGTGAATTGACTGATTATTTGTGGGCAAAACTTGGCAGCCAATTGAGCACAGCAGTGTCCCGCAAACAGTTGTGGATTGAAATGACCCCTGTATGATAGTTTTGGGGGAGATGGATTATCATTAGGCGCGCGTGTGTGTGTGTGTGTGTGTGTGTGTGTGTATGGAGTAAGGAAACTTGCCCAAGGTTTTGCCCTGACCTGCCTGGATTCGAAACACGGGTCTCACGCTTGAAACGCTCTAACCACTGAGCTACAGGACTTCACTGTAGTTGTAATATGAAGTCATTTCAGTGCCTTGGGAAGTTCTCCCGACATAAAAGGAGCTCTGCAAATGTAATTTTGTTGTTAGCGCTCGTCACGTCGTCCAATGTTTTGAAGAGTGGATAGTGTGCGAGCGAAACGCGGAAGCCAATTGCGCACAGCAGCATCCCACAAACAGTCAGGAAATGAGTGGCCAAATTATCATTATTTATTTGTTGTGTTTTTTTGAATTGGCAAACCTGCTCTCCTGGATTAAGAACTGAGCTCCTACTTACTGTCTTATTATTAGTAAACAAAGGCTTGCGGAAAGGAAACTTGCCTAAGTTTCACTCAATAATTATTATACAAGAATCATTATTATTATTACTACTACCTCCTTAAAAATACTGCAATGCGTTTTGTGTGTGTGTGTGTGTGTGCAGCACATTAGAGAAACCTGGGTGATTGACACACTATTTGCTAAAGAATGCTTTCAAGACAGTGAAATTACTGCAGGAGTGAAAACATCATTTTATTCCCAAACCACCACCACCAACACACACACAAAAAAAACGAAAAGCAAATAGAATTGGTGGAAATGACGCAGAACTGGATGAAAAGTCCGGAAATGTCAAACCACACAGAGGTAACTCACTCACTCAGTCACTCACTGTCTTTGGGGAATAGTCATATTGACGGTTCAGCTGAGAATGGATCAGGAGAGGTGAGTGTGTTCCCTGCCATTGCATTTGCAGTGGATTCCAAGGGCTATTGTTATTCACCAGCTAGTTACTGCATGTGTATGTCTCTGCATCTGACTGTCTCTTACCTCTGTCAGGCAGCTTGAGTACTGTACAGTTTGTAGAACACACAGAGAACACATAGCCTTCTCTAACTGTGGTCAAATCGAAAGACACTTAAAGACAGACAGACAGAGAGGGAGAGAGAGGGTTGGGTGGGAGGGAGGGGTGGGTGGGGAGAAGGATAACATACATCTTATTTCCAGACAGATTGCAAAGAAAAAATAGCCTCTCTGCCTCTCATCACCCCCTCTCCCCCACCCCCAAAAAAAACACAGAGATGGTTAGATTGCTTTATGTGTGAGAATACATCTGGAAAGAAACAATGACAGAGATGGGTTGGTTGTAACGGATGAATGAACAATTCTGCCAGTGCGAGCGGTAAAACCTGCTCAACTCGTAGAGTTTTCTTTTGCTTCGAGGCGTAATGGTTGTTCAAACACGTCGCTAACAGTTTTGATTTAATTTTCTTTTAACCAACAAACTAACATTAGCTACAGGGTGATAACTTCTACAAGCGCGAATGTAAGTTTCACTTTCGATGAAGTAGGGTGTGCGTTCCTTCCCACACTGGGTTTCAGGAAAGGGCACATATTCCCAGAGTCAGTCACTGGAGTGGCTTGTTTGGATAATGCTTTAATGTGTGTCATGCTTCAGGCAAGACAACTTGATCTGCAGTTTCATTTCATATTCCTGTGACCCGTAAACGCAAAGTGGCTTTGCGTCGCGAAGACTCATCCGTGCCTTTGTAACGCAAAGCGAGCGTGGGAATATTGCTGATAATGACAGTCGGAATGAATCCAGTGCCTTATCATGCCTTTGCCGCGTGTCAAAGCGCTTCACGGAGGTCGCCGTGACGTAAATTAATTGAATGTGTATTTTGTGGGCGAAACTCGTCAGCCGATTGCGCACAGCAGTGGCCCAGTACAGTGGAGCGAGTGACCAAATTGTTTTAATCGTTGTTTTAAATTTGTTTTAAAGGCTATGTGTGTGTGTGTGTGTGTGTGTAGTACGATTGTTAACTTTTCAAGACTGAGATGGATAGATAGATACCTGTGTTCGAATCCAGGCAGGTCAGGGCGAAACCTTGGGCAAGTTTCCTTTACTCCGCACACCTAATAATAATCCGTCAAAAAAAAACCACGATAATAATAAATTGGTCATTTCAATCCATGGCTGTTTTTTGCCCACAAATATACAGTCAATTCACTTTGCAGTATATTCTGTGAAGCGCTTTGAGACGTCGATAAGACGTGAAAAAGCGCTATATCAAATGCAAGGATTATTATTATTATATTTGTTAGACCATCGTACCAAGGGGATATACAGAAAAGAGGGGTAAATGGAGTTTAGGTTCACATCAGTCTTGGACTAATTTAGGGGTGGAGCAGGTACAAGGGGCTGATATGCTCCAATGTTTGTGAGTGCAATGGCGGCAGAAGCAATTTACGATGGGGGTTTTTGTTGCGCCAGCCCCCTCCCCAGCCCCAGCCTCCCAATTCCATCCCCACCCTTTGAAACTGGAGCCCTATAACTCATTGGTTAGAGCACTCGTCTTACAAACGAGAGACCTGGGTTCAATTCCAGGCAGGTCATGGCAAAACCTTGCGGAACTTTCCTTACTCCACACGCCTGATAATAATCCCTCAAAAAAAACCCTGTAATAAATTGGTCATTTCAATCCACGGCTGTTTGTGGGGGATGCTGCTGTGCGGAATTGGCTGCCGCGTTTCACCTACAAATATACAGTCAATTCACTTAGAATTGAAGCGCTTTGAGACATCTAGAAGACGCGAAAAGCGCTATTTCAAATACCAGGATTCTTATTAAACTCCATTCCACAGTCCCCTTGCCTCACTCCCTCACTTGCCTCCTTCAAGGCACCTCTTAAAACCCTCGTCTACAATCCCGCTATCGGTCACCCTCCTAGTCCCAACCTCGCTACCCTCTACCCCTCCCGATCCCAACCCCCAGCCCCGGGCCATATTCTTTACTGTTCGGCACCTTCGGCCATCCTGTGTACATTTGTTGTCATTGTGCGTACGTCCTGTAGCTCAGTGGTTGGAGCTCTCGCCTTACAAGCGTGAGACCTGTGTTCGAATCCAGGCAGGTCAGGGTGTGAAGCGCTTTGAGACGTCTAGAAGGCGTGAAAAGTGCTATATCCAATGCAAGGATTATTATTTATTATTATTATGTATATACAGTACGTAGAATGACATAAAATATGCAGTGCAGAAACTTTGGCCCAACTGGTCTATGTCGATTGAGTCTCCTCCTGCTTTTCCTCAACTAAGACTATTGCTTTTCCTTTCTCCCTCATGTACTTCCCGTTAAACGCACCTACCCTGTTCACCTCAACAACTGCTTGTGTTAACAAGTTCCACATTCCGACCACTCCTTGGGTAACAAAGTTTCTTCTGACTTCCCTATTTGGATCTATTTGTCTCTACTTTATATGGTTGGCCAATGGTTTCCGTCCCCACCCTCACAAGTGGAAATGTCTTCTCTATGTCTTGTTTACCCTTTCAAAACCTTTCATAATTTTAAAGGGAGACTCTAATAGCAGCCCTCCCCCCCCCCCCACCACCACCACCTGTGAATACAGTTGCGTGCGTGGATGTGTTGGTGGGGAGTGGGTGGGTGGGAGGGGCAGTGATGGGCGAGGGTGAGAGTGACGGTGTGGGGGATGCTGGTTAGGTGATCGGTTTCGTCCATTTATTAACAGTTGAATATCTTTAGCTTCTCCTTTCAAAGGGGGAGGGCGAAGCCTGCCGACACTGGTGAGGACGAGCCTCTGTTACCGAACTTCAGACCACGGCATAGTGACCTGATCCCAACACCATGTGGGCAGGTAAGTACCCGCTCAGTGCAAACTCGACCGTCTTCACGACGACAAACAACAACAACAACCTGCATTTGTACAGCACAACCTCAAGCAGGGTACTGTCCCGGCCACATGTGGAATCACGTAGCTTAACGGTTAGAGCGCTCACCCTCGCAAGTGAGAGGACCGGGGTTCGATTCCCGGCAGGGTGAAAGTTTACTCCACCCATCGCTGATTACCTACCTAATAAGTAGGAACCCGGTTCTTAATCAATTGGTGGATCTCTCTCTTGGGGTATTAATGCATTATCCCTCCACACCCCCACTGCCCCCTCAAAGATTGTGTGGAGTCCTGTAGCTCAGTGGTTAGAGCACTCGCCTTGAGACCTGTGTTTCGAATCCAGGCAGATCAGGGCGAAACCTTGGGCAAGTTTCCTTACTGTCTGATAATAATCAACCTAAAAAAAAACCCAATAATAAAATTGGTCATTTCAACCCACGACTGTTTGTGTGGGGGACGCTGCCGTGCGCAATTGGCTGCCGCGTTTCGCCCACAAATATATACAGTCGATTCACTTTACAGTATATTCTGTGAAGCGCTTTGAGATGTCGATGAGATGTGAAAAGCGCGATATCAAAATGCAAAGATTATTATTATTGAGCAATGACCCGATTGAAAGTTTTCAAATAATTATAGTACTGTAGTAATAATAATAATAATAATCCTTGCATTTGTTACAGCGCCTTTGAGGTAAAACAACAACAAAATTACACTTATATAGCGCCTTTCATGTTGGGAGGACGTCCCAAAGAGACAGTCAGGTCAGGATTCGAGCAGGGGATGGTGAGGGTGGGGGCGGGGGGTGGGAGGGTCGGAGTAGGGGAAAGGGAAGGAGAGTGGGAGAGGGGGGAAGAGTTAGTGGGGCAGCCGAAGGCGCGGTCGAAGAGGAGCTTGATAACAGCTTGAAATCACGTGCTAAACAATTGTAAACGGAATTAGGTAAGACGGTTGCGTCTCTCCAGGGAGAGAGAGAGATGCCTGTCATATTCCAGCAATCTGTCTCTGGAACGTACATGTGTAGGTGGGAGGCATGGAGTTCTCAGCTTGCTTTGAACACTCGTGAGATGGGTTTCTGCAGGTGTCAGACACCCAGTTGCCCCCCCACCAAAAAAAGTATTCTTCTTTCTCTTGCTCTCTCTCTCTCTGTAATCTCACACTGTTATTCCAATACATAAGAAATTGTTCACCTTCTCTTTCAGATTAAGTCCTGGTCCGAGCTGTCTGGAAGCGTGAGGTTTTATTTCATCTTTAGCATTTTGTCTGCTTTGGTAGTCTTCAGTCTCACAATTTACAGTATTTCACTGCAGAAACTCACAGATACCACCATCTCTCTCATACAGCTTATTGGAACAGGTAAAGTCTTTATTGTCCTTTCCTCTCTTTGTTGAGCTATGGTGATTCCCAGCTGGACAAACAGTGGGTGAACCTTGCCAGGCATTGCTATCGATGGCAAACTCTGTGGTTTTAGAAGGTTAGAATCCAGTAATTATCCCAACACACACTCCAGTGTCCCTAAGACCTTCCCTCCTTCGTCCTCCTGGCTCGGTGTCAGACTCCGCCATGGTTAAGCACTCGGAGACACTGCCCCAAGTGAACAATGCTATTTAAATGCAAGTTGCTTTTATCCTCTGCTCCCTCCCACACCTTGTCCAAGTTTGCAGGGTGTGGTTTGAGGATTGCCTCCATCAAGGCCCATGTCAAGATCCACCTCTTCGACCGGGCTTCCAGTCACCCTCTTTTACCTACCCTCCCTGGCCTCCACCCCTCCTGATCCTAACCCCCAGCTCAGGTCCAAATCTCTGGCCGATCGTCCAGTGCCTCGTGATGTGAAAGGCACTGTTTAAATGTGATTGATTGATTTGTTGCTGTTGCTCTTGTTTAAGAGTAATTAAATAATTACAGAGAAATTATGATTTACTTGCCTCTCTGCTGTTCCCCCGCCCAGTCTTCTGCTGTTACTATGTGATGCGTGGAATCTTCCAGGAGAACCGGCAGGAGTTAATGGCCTTCGCTTTGTCCGTGTGCTTGGTGATGGTTCGCTCCGTGGTGAACTTTGCCGTCGCCAGCGGAGGAGAAAGAACTCTAGAGCTAAAGGTGAGCGAGTCCACCAGGCAGGCATGGCCGAGTCGTATCTCATTCAGGGCCGTAACCAAGCCATTGTTTGGGTGAGAGCCCTGTGTTAATGGAGAGGCCTGTGTTAATGGAGAGGCCTGTGTTAATGGAGAGGCCTGTGTTAATGGAGAGGCCTGTGTTAATGGAGAGGCCTGTGTTAATGGAGAGGCCTGTGTTAATGGAGAGCCCTGTGTTAATGGAGAGGCCTGTGTTAATGGAGAGGCCTGTGTTAATGGAGAGGCCTGTGTTGCTGTTTGCAGATCCGCTTTTCCTTCATCCTGATTGTCGGAGTTTTCCACATCGCGTTTGCCTTGTGGCTGATGTGTGGCCCCAACATGATGGCTTTCCGGGTGAGCGGAGCGTCCGAGTCCTCACAGTCACAGTATTCCATGCAGAACCTGTGCTTTTCCCTGGTGACGTTTGACCTGCAAGCCCAGGTACTGGCCCCCTCTCTCTGTCTCTTGATGGGTTGGTTGGGGGGAGTAGATGGTGGAGAGGAAGTACAATGGGCAGCTTATGTCCAAGCCTATGGGGGTTGGTGGAGGAAGTGAGGGAGAAAGAGAGCTACGCCCATGAAGCAGACTCTAGTTACTGAACAGGGGATGTGGGGACTTAACATCCATGGTTCATTCCCACTTCCCAGCAAAGGTGCTTGTCTGCACTCAACACTCGTGCTCAGTGAGACCTCAAGGTAATAATAATTTCAACCCCCACCCCCACTCACTCGCAGGCTGGTTCTACTGTTCTGTAGCAAATAAAACAGCTGCACACTATTCACAACAGACTATTAATATCTATGTTATTGCTTGCATGTGATGAAATAGAAGAGGGTGAAGCCATTTCCTGTTTGTGACCCTTCCTGTTAGCAACCACTTTATATTTAGACAAAACGCTACAGATGCGAAGGGAATGAGGAAGGGAGTTCCAGAGCCTCGGGGCATAGTGGCTGAGGCAGCGAGTGGCAGCAGAGATGGTGGGAGAAGGAAACTCCAAAGGGGTTCAAGATGGCTTCTTTCCTGCAAGTTGAAAGGTTCCACAGGTGATGAGATCGAGGATGGTTTGCGAGGCAGTGGAAGGGCAACGAGATGGAGGGTTGTTGCTTGAAACGGGAGTTAATGGTGTGATGTAGCATTTTCGGCTAGAAAATACACTACACTTTCCAGTAAATCCCGTGAAACGCTTTGAAACATGCAATCTATCGAATGCAAGGATGATTACTATTATTATTTTTCTATATTATTATCAATTTATCAATGTCTTATTGGCCTGCCCGAAAGCAAATATTGACCAAGAAGAATTATGTTTCCCTCCCTCCCTCCCTCCCTCCCTCCCCCCCCCTTCCCCCCCCCCCTCCCTCCCTCCCCAGCTCTGCCTGTGTGTCTTGTTCTTGACTGCGGGAGTTGGTCACATCTCGAAAGTACACTCCACTATCCTGTGGGTGGGAATCTGCTGGGCAATCGCAAAGGCACCCATTGGCCTCGCAGCCGTAAGTACAATGAGAACATAAGGTGCGCTGAGAAAAGACCAATGTCCGTCTTGTTCGCCTTCTACCTTCCTGGCGGTCGTTTGCACATATGTCCCGAACTACATTGTACTGTATCCCATAACAACAACAACAATCTTGCATTTACAAAGCAGCTTTCACACGAGGCTCAGAGCGCTTGATAGTGTTGTTGTTGTTGTCGTCGACAAAATTACACTTGTATATAATGCCTTTCACATCAGGAGGATGTCCCAAGGCCCTGGACAGTTACTGCTTCACACCCGAGCTGAGGACAGTGTGAGGTGGTGGGGGTGGGGGGCGGGGGTGTGGGGGTGGTGGGGGTTGCTACAGAGAATGCAAAACAGCCTCAACTGATCCAGGGTTAATGATAATTACAGTAATAAATTAAATATCCGTCAGGTTTCTCTATCTGTTACTCAAGACAGGTTGATCTTTAATGAGCCTCTTCTGTTGGAACAGATCTTGAAGGGGAAGAAGGCCCTCATATGGCTTTTTATGATACTGAATGTGCCCGATTTGGTCTACCTGGGCTACCTGCTGTACGAGGTCAGTATGGCTTTAATACTATCTTTTGTTGCTGTAATAATATTGATATTATTTTTTATTAATATGTGGGGTCCTATAGTACGGGGTTAGCGTGCTCTCCCCGCAAGAGAGAGGACCCGGTTTCGATTCCTGGCTGAGGCAAAGCCTTAGGCAAGTTTCCTTCCTCCGCACAGATGCCACTGTTTATGTAGCAGTAAGTAGGAACCCGGTTAGTAGTCAACCAGAGGATTGCTTTTCTGCTGGTAATAATCCACTCAAAAAGAATCGGTCACTCAATCCACCACTGTTTGTAGGACACTGCTGTGTGCAATTGGCTGCCATGTTTCACCCCAAAATACAAAGTCAATTCACTCTACAATATGTTCTCAAGCGTTTTGAGATGTCTCAATGATGTGATAAGGCTCTATGTCAAATGTAAGGACTGTTATTTAGTAATAGCAATATTACATAATAATAATAAAAAATTAAGACCGAATTTAAGAATTTTCCAAAATTCTCCTCCATATGATAGGGGACTGTTGCCTTAATAATACCACTAATAATCCTGGCATTTGATATAGTGCCTCAAAGAGCTTCATGGAATTGGAATATTCAGTAAAGTAATTGACTGTATATTTTGTGGACGAAATGTGGCAGCCAATTGCGCACAGCAGTGTCCTACATACAGTCATGGATTGAAGTGACCAAATTATTATATTTTTCCTTTTTCTTAATGGTGAAATTGTGGAGTTTAAATTGTGTCTGTGTCTTGTCTCTTTCCTGTTCCACAAAGGTGATCAGCAAGTGGGATTGCAAAGGCTCTTGCGTGCTGGAGGCTGGGACAGTGACTGGTACTGTGATCTCAGTCTTCATTAAGGTCGGACTGTTTTGGTCTGTGATCAAAGTCGTCAGATCCTTTGGACACGAGCTGAGGGGGACATGTAAGTCAGCACTTTGAAGTCGGGGTGTGTGTATATGTGTGTCTGTGCGCATGGATCCCCTTCATGCCCCTTCGTAAAGTCCGGTAGCTCAGAGGCTAGAGCACTCGCCTTGCAAGCAAGAGACCTGGATTTGATTCCTGGCAGGACGAAACCTTGGACAAGAGTCCTTACTCTAAGACGTGAAAAAGCGCTATATCAAATGTAAGGAATATTATGATTAATAATCCTTCAAAAACAACAATAATAATTTGGTCACTCAATCCACGACTGTTTGTGGGGGACGCTGCTGTGCGCAATTGGCTGCCGCGTTTCTCCCACAAATATACAGTGAATTCACTTTACAGTATATTCTCTGAAGCGCTCTGAGACGTCTAGAAGTCTTGAAAAACGCTATCTCAAATACAAGGATTATTATTATTACCTGAATAACTGTCCGACCTGCTTCTCACCCTCTTGTTCCTTAGTGTTCACTTCCCCCATGGGTTCAGATACGTAATCCCAGAATAACCTCGAGGGTGAGTGCTGATTAATGTTTCTTATTCTGATAATAATCCCTCAAAAAAAAATACATTGGTCATTTCAATCCACTTCCTTTTGCTGCGTGCAATCAGCTGCCACGTTTCACCCACAAATGTTCAGTCACTTCACTTTACAGTATATTCTGTCTAGATGTCTAGAAGACGTGAAAAGCTCTATATCAAATGCAAGGATTATTACGCTATAATCTATGTTGGTGAAAAGACAAAAAGGATTTGAGCAGTGTTTGCAGTTGTGCAGTTGTCAGCCACTAGGGGGCACTAGTTCCTCACCAATTACTTTTGTTTTAGCTGATTTAAATGCATAAATAATTGCCCCTCCGTTTAATTTAGTGCAGTGTCTCATTGATAAAACACCAGTTTCTTTACTCTCCACGCCTCTGTTTACCTAGCAGTAAGTAGAAACCCAGTTGATAGTCAGTTGGCGGATCGCTTTCTGATAATAATCCTTCAAAAAAATAAATGAGGGTCATTTATTCCACCACTGTTTGAGGGACATTGCTGTGTACGCAATTAGCTGCTGCGTTTGTCCCACAAAATCCACTTTGCAATCTATTCAATGATGCACTTAGAGGTGTCTCAACAATGCAAAGAGGAGCAAAGTAATCAAATGCAGCTTTATTATTATTATTATAAATTGGTCTTGAATATAATCTTTGTTCCTCTTAGGCAAAATCCCTCACGACAACTGATTCACGTCAATCGCTCTCTCGCAAGTGCTGAGTTGTGATGAAATCAGGTGGCAATCGTTTAACAGCAAAACACTTTCATTGCTAATCCTGCTAATTTACTAGAGAACATATTGAGACGCTTTGCATTGCTACTACACGGGTTGAGGATTTTTTTAATGGAGATTCGATGTTTGCCCCTAAAACCTTTGGCTATAATCCTTGTGTTTGAGGGGGATGGGTCCCTACCTCCACTTGCATCCCCATAAAGCCATAAAGACTGTGGCCAATGGCGGTTCCCTGGCGTATCAATCAAGGTCACAGTCGAGCGGATTCCTGACCAGATTAATCGCCCAGGATGTGCTCCTCACAAACCCCTTTGGAAATCTCGCAAATTAGATCCTAAAATTTCCAAAAGTCAATGCTCTTTATGGTGTAGGTTTGAGTCTGGAACTCTCCCTCAATCCCTCAACCCCTTCCCTCCCTCCCTCGATTCCCTCCCTCCTCAACCACCTTCAGATCTCACCTAAAGACCTTGCTCTTTGGTCGTGCTCACAGCCACCTCCCCTCTCCCTGCCCCATTGTCAGGATCCGCCACTGTGAAGTGCTCTGGGACACTCTCCTGAATGAATGAAGGAAGGGCAGGGGGGCTTCCTGGAATGAAATTTGCCTTTAGATTTTCAGACACTGATAAATACCCTATTATATGCTGCATATTATGAAAAGTATTTTTTAACCTGTACTAAAACTATTTTAAAAATAAAAATCATATATCTGAAATGACTTGTAGCGTAAAACCTCATTTCATTGGGTGGAGGATTTGGACCTCACCTAATCGTTGTGTGTTTTTGTGTGTGTGGCGCATTGCATTCCAACAATCTGTCTCTGGGATTTCCATGTGTAGGTGGGTTCAATGGAAATCTCAGCTTAGTTTGGATGCTCCTAAGCAAGGGGCATGAGTTTCTGTATGTGTCAGATACCTGGCTGGCCCCCCACCCAAAAAAAAGGTTGAAAGGGAGGGTTTGTCCCACTTCAATTGGTATACAAATTAACCTAGATTCAACATACCTCTGCAACAGATAAGCTCACTCAGACAGTTCAGTGGGAGGTTAGACAAAATGTTTTCATGCAGAGGTCATGTCAGTTCAGAATTTTAGATACAGTACATAGACCCAAAGTGAAGTGGTACACTGCTGTGTGGAATTGGTCACCGCGTTTCACCCACAAAATACGTAGTCACTCCACTGTACAATGTATACTGTGAAGCGCTTGGAGATGTCCAAATGACGTGCTAAGCCACTATATCAATGCAAGGATTATTATTATCATTATTATAACCCTCATTGGTCTTATGACAGTTAACACAGGTCAGAATTATGGACAAATCTCTTTATTCAGCCTTAATTTGGAAGCTTTTTTGTTCCAAGTCCTCAAGATAAAGAAATCTGCCACTGACAGGTGAGACAGGAGAGGGGACTTAGATCAGAGCAACTCCTTTATGCTGGTGTCAAAGACAGTTCTGTCACTAACTTCACTCACACAACCTGCTCAATCAACACAATGCAGCCTTGTTGTACAAAACTCATTAATTTATTTAGTAAAAGATTTGAAAAATAGTATCCTACATATAGATTTTCAGCGATGTTCAATGTGCATCAATTTTCTTGTCTTGTACAAACAAAGTTACTTCAAAGTTCAGTGTTAAGAATCCTTGCTTTGCGCAAGCTATCATTCCATTTGTTACTAAGTTCACCCCCCCACCCCAAAAAAAAAATCACTGAAGACACGGAAGAGAGAGATTCGATTCAGATAGTTGCAAAAATAGCTCAAAACGGCGATGCGAAGGCTGGCGGGTGGCTGCTTTGGAAGGAATATAAGACCATAGGAACAGGAATAGGCCAATCATCCCTTCGAGTTTGTTAAACCGTTCTATTAGATCAACGCTGATCTGTACCTCAACTCCAATTTCATGCTCTTGCCCCATATCCCTTGGTACCCCAATACCTAACCCAAATCTATCCACCTCAGCCTTGAAAAGTTGAATGGATCCACAACCACAGCCTTTTGTGGGCAGAGATTTCTACTAGGATGAGGTTAAATGGAACCAAGGACCAAAGGGTTTTCCTTCTCTGAATCTCTCCTCGTGAATTTCAGAGAATTTCTAACTTGCTGTCAAGTCACTCACTCATATAAATACATCATGATAATCAAATGGATACATAGCCCAAATACAAATCGAAAGACATTCATTGGTAAAAGAAAACAGTTCAACATTTTACAAGATAATTTCTTTACATTTCAGTAGAAAAATGAGAATAAAACTGCACAGGTCCAATTATTTATATATATCTATATATATATATAGATATATATATATCATATATATATATACACACACACAATCAATTGACTTTACAGTTTATTCTGTGAAGCGCTTTGAGACGTCTCGAAGACAGGATAAGGCGCTATATATCAAACGCAAGGGTTGTTATTTTTCATGAAACAAAGGCAGGTAGTTTTGATTCACTTCAAACTATGCGATCTTCAACAATTCTCCCATTATACAAGGAGCTGAGCTCCTGAAAAAAAATTGGGCAGAGATATTTACGCCCAGTTTATTTACATAAGAGTTAAATCGACCAAAATGAAGCACGACATTACTCAAGAGTCCTCCTGATTTGCACAAACAATAAAGGACATTGTGTGGATCGTATTAGACAGAAATAATGGTTCGGCAGTGGGGAGATAACAATCCCTGGTAGAAGCAAAACTGTAATTTATTTAGAGAGTTTTACTTGAACTTTTTTTTTCTAATTGAAAGGCTGTAATAAGTTTAATCCATCGGGGATAGGAATCTGTGATACGTACAATTCTTTGTTCAGGTCACTGTAAACTGTCACTGCGAGAGCAAAGAGGTTTCAACCAGAAAACCTTTGGAAGATAAGTTAATCTTTGTTCCCATGTCTTACTCAAAAGAAGTACACATTCACCTTACAGTACATTTTGTTTTTTGAGCTTTGAGATGTCTCAAATGATATTACAAGGAGCTAAATCAAACACAAGGATTATTACAATTATTACTACAAAGAAACAATTCAGTACAGTACCATTCATTTATCTGTTGGGAAGAAATTCAAACTGGGAATACTGTACATTTGATCTCGATTTATGTCATGTTTTAGGACGTCCAGAATTTAGGACATCGGATTCATAAAAGCATGGCCTTAATTCTGAAGCCATTTTATTTCTCTCCCTGTAAGTATCATTAACGATCTACAGAAAGAAAAACAAAAACGACTTCAAAGTTTGGGCAGAATTCCACAATTTTCCAAATTCTGGCCAGTATAAGATGCTACATTAATAGTCATTCTAGACCCGGGTGGAAACGCCCAAACCCATCTGAGTACTTCGTCTTCGGACAACAACTTACATTTGTACAGCAGCTTTCAATTGGGAGGACGTCTCAAAGTGCTGGACAGTCAGGGATTGGGACCCACGGAGGGTGTTGGGGTCAGTAAGGGTGAAGGGCATGGAGGGTGCGGGCCGGAGGGTGATCAAAGGCACGGTCGAAGAGGAGGGACTTGAGACGAGCCTTGAAGGAGTCAAGGGAGGGAGTGAGGTGAAGGGATCGTGAAAGTGGCAAACGTTTAGGTCTCAATCGCGACATTTCGTAACACGATCGCAAAATAACAACAAAACCTGCGAATATCCAGTTCCGATATCGAATTGGGTGTTCGGTGTTTCACATTTTTAGAAAGGCGGGAAATCGTGCCTCTCCCTGCCGAGAAACACCGCCTTAAAGGAATAGCGCAAACTAGCGCCTTCTGTGCTAAGAAAGAAACGCTGGGGATTAGACCCACGTTGGGGTTAAGAGAGAACATTTCACCTTGTCCCAGGCAGGAATGGAAGACAGACACGCACGCACCCGCGAGCGCATGATTGCGTGCTCACAAACACGCTCACACTCAACACGGATTCTACCTTCATAAATAGAAAAGTGCAAAATAGCAGGATAAGCAATTGGAAAGATCCAGATCAGATTAGTACCATCTGCGACACAGATCAAGACTTGAAATGAAGTACAGTGTTGTAGTGCACAAGGTACAGCACCTTAAAATGAGCTAACGAAGGCCCACCAGACAGACAAGAATGAGATACATAAACCTCTTGAATTCTTCACTCCCCCCCCTGCTCCCCCAGACCCACCACTCCTCTCACCCCACCCCCCCCCCCCAAAAAAGGCAGCGTTGCCTAGTTGGTAGCACTTTCGCCTCTGGGGCTGATGTTTGTGGGTTCAGCTCCTCGCTTCAGAACTTGATCCCCACGGATTAAGCCGGTTCTTTAGTGCGAGGCTGGAATGTTAGTCTAGTAATGTAAGGATTAATAATAATAGTAACAGTGCCAACCTGAGGAAAATAATCTCTTGCGTCGTTAACAAGTCAGGCAACCGGGGGGTCACCGTCGGCAAGGCTCGGGAATAATGACGGGGCCAAACTTCAAAGTGGAGATGCGGGGATTTGAACCAACAAAAACCCATGGGTTGGTGCTCAGCCCACTGAGCTACAAGGAAAAGCGTAGGTCTGAGTGAACGTTTTGGACGCGCATGTAATACATATGCAATATGCATAATTCACACACGCAGACATATGTATATATATATATATATAACACATGTGTGTGTGGTATATGTGGGGAAGCATGCACTATGTAATAATGATCACAGAACACTACCCATTTTCCCTATGTATGTATGTAGAATATATGTAGGTCGGTATGTTATGTATGTGTGTATATTTATATGGAATATATTACATATATATGGGTGCCAGCATATATTAGATTTAAAGTGGTGTAGATCACCAACTTAGTAACCGCATCTCATCAATAATCAGATCTGTGTGTGCGCACACACATTTATACACGTGTCTGGAGGGGGCGGGGAGGGGGCGAATGGAGGTTAACTGAAGGACTTGGGTGGGTGGGTGGGTGAGGAGAAGGGAAGTAAACATTTAGATATTTGTCTTATTTCTCAAGATGCACAACCCAATGCTAAAGTACTGGAAAACTTGCGTTATATGGATATCAAAGGCCCCGGTCGATTTCAATTCTTATCACCGTGACCTGGCCTTAAAAAAAAACAGAACAAAGAACATAGCAGCAAACGCTGTAACAATGTTTAGATATGTACCCTGGGGTTTGGGGTCTCCTGACTCACAGCACAGACAGTTAAAATGTACATTTACAAAATGGGGAGGGATTGTTTTTAGAACTCTTCAAGGCACGCAGGCAAAACAATCACTTCTTCCACTATTGAGGAATGTTTGGTAGAGTCAACTGGTGGTGGGGAGGGAGGGAGAGAGGGGAGGCGTTGTGGAGGCTGGGTTTAAAGGGGGAGGGAATTCAGGCAAAAACACTGCTCGATCAGTAGTCCTCCACATCAGTCAAATGACTTTGCCGTTTTCTCACGTTCCAGTGCAAACATTCAGCCAGGCTCTCGAACCAGTCGTTCACAGGATCCTTGCAGCATATGGATGGGACGGGATAACAGGAGGTGGTGATGGTGATACTGTAATCAACAACAACAACAACAACAACAACACAATTGCTCGCGTGTGGGCAAAACCCGAAACACTGGAAAATCCAAAAACAGAGACACAAGTCACTGGGAACACTCAGAACTTCCTCCATAGACAACAACAACAACATCGATGTATACAGTGCCCTCCACGCCGGACGGCATCGCAGAGCGCTTCGCAACAACGGATCCTGGGACCGAGCCAGGGGCGGGGGGGGGGGGGGGGGGCGGAAAGGTGACCAAAGGCGCGGTCGAAGAGAAAGGTGGGACCTGAAATGGGAAGAGAGAGGGCGAGGCGAAGGGAGTGAGGGAGGGAGCTCCAGAGAACTCGGGGCGTAGTGACTGAAGACACGGCCGCCGAGGGTGGAGCGGAGGATTGGGGGGGGACATGGAGGAGGCCAGACCCAGAGGAGCGAAGGCAACGGGAGCTGGGTTGAGGAGAGAGGATGTCGGAGAGGTAGTGGGGGTGCGGAGGGGTGGAGGGATTTGAAGACAAGGGTGAGGATCTTGAAGTCGATCCTCTCAGTGAAGTCTGGCAAGGTCTGGGGTAATGGGGGAGCGAGGTTTGGTGCGGGTGAGAATGCGGGCGGCAGAGTTTTGAAATGACCTACTGAGTGATCCCAGCCACTCCTGTTTTTCTTTTCTTTTCTTTTCACGTCGGGAAGACACATCATCCGCAGACACGGGGGGTCAATTTACACGTTTGACACCCAACTCTTATCTCTCTGCCTCCACCCTCGACTCCACGACCACTGCTGAGTTTCACCCACATATACACAGTCAATTCACTTTACGTGAAGCGCTTGGTGACGTCTAGAAGACGTGAAAATCCAATGCAAGGATTATTATTATTATTATTATCCCTTGATACCCTGACCTAACAAAATAATCTATCCTCTTCAGTCTTGAATATTTGAATGGATCCAGCAATGTACAGGATTTAGATTCATAGATTCATAGAATTTTACGGCACAAAAGGAGGCCATTCGGCCCATCTAGTCTGTGCCGGCTCTTTGAAAAGAGCGATTCAATCCCACTGCCCTGCCCGCTCCCCATAGCCTAATAGACCCGTTCTCCCTAAATAAAGATCTAATTCCCTTTTAAAAGTAATGGGGGAAGACAGCGAGAGAGAAAGAGACAGAGAGAGTTCCAGTTTTCAATTCCCCTATATGTGACGACTGATAATACTCATAAATGGCCTGGCTCAGATATCACTGAGTCCACATCTACTGGGAACATCTCAGCCTGGGTCAAGCCCTTTACCCAGTGGACCTCTAACGAGGTATAATTTACCGCTTGTTAATAGCTGAAAGTCTCCCTAAAGTGAGATTTCCCCGGCACCTTGCCTTCAGTTTCCCTCCTCGCTCTTGAAAACCACTCACCTGTCCCCGTGGCAGATTTCCTGACGTTTTCTCCCGTCGAACGAGAGCGAGGCTGTGTTCCGGGCATCGGGTGACAGCATGATCTGAAACAGCGAGAGCCCGAAGGACATAGACCTTGCACTTGACGAGACCTTGCCTTATCGTATCGACAAAGTGGATCCGCTGTGTGTTTTGTGGGCGAAACGCGGCAGCCAGTTGCGCGCGGCAGCGTCCGACAAACAGTCGCGGATTGCGCGCGATCAAATCTTTCTGTTGA